>CM065671.1:1403245-1480873 GCA_033220385.1 Triplophysa yarkandensis | reverse complement strand
TAGTCTGTTTGCAGAGCTGAGCTTCCGGACATGGTGACTGACACAGGGATGTGGGCTGACACTGTTTAGCTCAGTGTACGTCTGGGAATTATACACATGGATGGATACACCCAGCAGTCGTGCTTAAAATGAGATTTACACTATTTATTAATGTTGTGAGAAGGCCTCAGGGGCAAGTATATGAATTTCCAGATCAGAGGGTCTAAATAATTTCCTACGTGATCTGATCAAGCAATTATAGTCATTGTGAAGTAACATAAATGGTGGTGAGAGAGCAGGACATTATTTATCAGGGAAATAATGAATATACCATGTTATGGTTTTCTTCTTCAAGACTCTATTTACATTGCATCTGCCAGAGGGATAGTTCACCATAAAGCGGTATAGTTTACCCTCAGATAAAAATTATAGGTTTGAAATGACAAATGGTTAAGTAAATGATGATAGAATTTACCGTTATGGGTGAACTTTTAAAAGTTAGCTCACATTACAAGTAAATATCATCAAAGTACTAAAAATAAATTACACTGCCTATAAAAACATACGTTTTACTTTTTTCCACATAAAATCATTATATATAATGTAAAGAACATTTTGTAAAAATTTTATCTTGATAAGATCAATATTGATTGAGTAAGGTCATGTCAAAAAAACAATTTTGATGCTCATTTTCTACATAAAAATCAAGAAAATTAAGAAATAAAGTAACAAAACAAGTCTAATAACAAACATCTTATAAAAACAAATCATGAGACATGAAAGAACGAAGCATGAGAATGTCATACACAGACATACAGAAAATAATTCCCTCTTTTTCCAATCACTGTCAATAAAGATTTATTTCAAATGTCAACATGTTACACAAAAATGTTTGTTTAGTAATATTATTATTAAAATGAATAGTATTGTTTAAGCTTAAACTCACCTGCACGTCATATTCATCTAACCCCATTCCACAGGCTTTTAACACCCTTTTAATGACATTTATCCCCGGAGACATGTATGAATGTTACAGCTGCTGGCATGGGTTTTGTTACAGAACGTACAGTCTGAGGCTTTGTCCTCATTCTGCTGAGCACATTTGTCCATGAAAACCCGAAGCATAATTTAAATAATAAAGTGCAATAGTTTGCAATTGAGCATTTATGAGTGATTACATCCACCTTATGTTTGACAGCTCTCAGCTTTCTTTATGGCTAGTGTGCAACTTTTTCAATGTAAAACTTTTCTCTCGGCCCAGCTTAATTTGAAGAAACATCTATAAAAAAGGCATTCATAAGCTTATTTTCCCAAAAGAGATTAAAAACGGGCTCTGCAGTGCTGTCAAAAACACTGTTTGTTCGAGCAGGACCAAAACAGCAACACTGGCCTCATGCCAAGAGTTCAGTGCAGGACATCAACAACAATCAACAAATCTCTTTGTGAAGAACCATGGCCTTTCAAACATGTTAAATTCTAATAACAGGATTAAAGTATTAAAGACAATCATATTAGACAATTCATCTTATTTTCTGCCCTTGTGTATAGTTAACAGACATGATGGTGGTTTTATTGAGTGAACTCAGAGATTGTGTGTGCGCGTGTCAAGCGGCCTGGCACACTCAGAGCAAAGAGGTGAAGATATGACTGGCAGAAGGATTTAGACTAATGAAGGAAATAAACCCTTCAGCAAGCCGTCATCCTTTTCACTGAATGAACCCTTTAAAAATTGAAGTGCCTTTAAGAGGTGACAGAATTTAAATTGACATTTTCTATATTTAAGATATAGATTTAAATAGAGCTAAGCTAACAATTTATGCCAATATCCATACAGTGGTGGTCAACTCATATAATGGTTCTAATGTAATATGGTAGCCTGTATTGAAATGATTACATTCATATTTAGAAATTTAGCAAAGACTTTTATACAATAAATCTTACAGTGCATTAGAGTATCTATTTAATCAGTATGTGTTTATGGAAGGCCATGAGTGCCAGTGATATTTCGACTTATATTTACTTTGTATGACACATGAATATAAAAAAGTTAAGCGTAGAAATGGACATAGTGTCAGTGACTTCCTTCGTAGGTTAATGACGAGCACTTTTTAATCCTACAAAAATGTGAAGCCGACAGTCTATCTTGGCAGCGCATCAAAGTGTCCAATTGTACCAGAGGTACATTGACACCGTTTTTGGTAGTAACGGCGAATTGTATTCTTTAAATAGTTCCCGGAAGTCCAAGCAATAGAACGCATAATCGATTAAAAACGCTATTAAATTTCTTTCTTTTCCATTTGTTTTGTAGTTATAAATAAAGGCTGTTTAACAAAGTATCTATACAAAAGCCTATTGATAATGTGTTTATAGGATTTTGATGCGGTGGATTAATTCATTTAATTTAATAGTAGCATAACAAATTATGCCATATTTTGTATATGTCTATATATAATGTGAATATATATTTATAAAGATAAAATCTGACATGTTGTGAGTTTATACTATGTATATATGGGGCTTAAGTTTTGTTTGCAACTGACTAACCTATGTTGGGTTACCAGGGTGTCACAATAATCCTAAAATATTAATGGAATTACATAATTATTTAAACTATATATGAATAATAACTTAAAATTGTCTAATATAAATATTGTATATATATATATATATATATATATATATATATATATATATATATATATATATATATATATATATATATATATATATATATATATATATATATATATATATATATATGCATTTATTGATAAATATCATAAAACATACATTTATAGCTACCTCAATGTTTTTCAATGGAACTATCAGAAGACTACATGAGTCACTCATGTTGACACAACTCTGTATTCAAGGGCTCTGGCGCATCACTTCCGGATAATCAAAAATGGGCAAGGAGTTTGGATTTGGGTGGGGCTAAGGTGCCAGGTTGTTATTTTTTAACCATGAATAAACAAATATGAATTAAATGTGTTGTTTAGTTATTCCCCTGTTGTATTGCTTTATACATACACATACCTAAATAAGCAATAAGTAAGTTATTATTATTAAAATTAAAAGGTACATTTAAAATTTGAATGTTTGAAATAGTAAATACATTTGTCGTTCATTTTTAAGTAGCACTCCATGTCATTCATGCGTGTGCACCCTGGGAATCATACCTGAGCTACTGGTATAAATAAACAATACAAATAATAATAAAAGATTTAACAAATTAAATCTCAAAATTAATTCCAGACTCCTAACAAGGCACAGATGTGAGAAGTCATTTATTCAGCTACATGTAAAATCCTAAGATGCTGATCAGTTGAACACGAAGGCACAATCATCCCAATGTCTGTCTTCTGTTAGTCAGTGAGTGGGAGTAATAAAGAACCATGAACAGTACATACTGCTGTCTTGTTAGCAGAACGTGTCTGTTCCTGTTCTGTTTCACTGAATCACAATTTATTACTAGAATTATTTCACTCCTCAATGCTAGGAAACTGTGCTGGTAGAAAACACTAAAGGGGATTGTCAGTCTCTACACTTTCTGTGATAATCTAAAGGAAATTTGTCATACAGATAATACGACTCTCAGAGGCCTGATATTATTTTACAAAAATCACATCAGCCTTCCCATTAAGAGAATGTAAAACTGAAAAATAAAGAGTTTAGAACAGTGTTATGCTTGAAAAAACGTATTCTTAATTTAAAAGCATTGTATCATTATTGTTATTATTATTATTATTATACCTCAATGAATTATCATTATCAAATAAAAAACAACAAGCCTCAACATATCTGATGTTTATCATTAAAGAACTAGCTGCTCTTTTTACAGCAAAAGTACGGTTAGCTCCGCAGTGTTTCTTGAATAAGGTTATGGCAAAGCATCTGCTGTCGTTTCTGATTTGGAACGCCGTCCAAGCAGCCTCGTCTCGGTATGCTGTCTGTCTATTTTCTAGGGAGAGTTATGGATCCAAACCAATTCCAATCTGCGGCAAATATAAGAGCCCTATACTGTTATCTTAACCACACAGGTACTGCCTAAAGTGCAAAGCACTTATTCCCCAGACATCCTCCCCCAGATTTCAGCAAGCCAACAATCCAGCGGCGCTCCATTATACAACAGAAATTAACAGCGGCTCAGGAAGTGGCATCTTATGTAAATCTCAGAATCTAGAGAAGATAATTGTGTTGTAAAATCCATTACCAGACACCTGGGTTTGAGGTTTTAAGGATAATATACATTTGTCTTTATATATTTTCATGAAGGCAAAATATTGTTTGTCATTCTGCTACTGTGCATGCGAAACATCTTATATAACTTTCTTAAATTTTAAGGTTCCAAAAATGAAAACTGCGTCATAATTTACTCAACTTTGTCATTTTCTGCAACAAAAAAGGAAACTATAGAGCCATACCACTCATTTATTTGCATTGGTTTTGTGTACATACAATAGATGTAAGTGGGTGCTGGCGCAGTTCGGTTACATACTTTTTTCTTTCGTTATCATTGGAAGATAGAAATGTTAAATTAATTTTTTAGGTGAACTATCACTTTAACAAAAAAGGTATGCATCAGACATGGTGATAGTGTATATATTGTGTTTCATGTAGATCTAAGGATATGGTAACTCTAGTTCCAACCAGCCAACACAATGCCAACACAATGCCCGGCATGGGATTCTGGGACATCTGTCCTCGGGTACACATGCCTAATTTCCCCACTTCGATTTGTCAAGTCGCATGTGTGATCCTGACATAACGCTTCATCTTGCATGCAAGATTTACAGCTAGCCAGCTTTCTCTGTTGTCAAATGAATCCCAAAAATCCTTCCCCAGTGAGCCCGTCTGATGTCTGTGTCTGAAAGCTAGTCTGCAGAACAGATCGAGAAGAAGTTTCTGGAGACAGAATGTTCCTGAATGATGCACAGCACAATGCGTTCGAGGGTGTAAAACACAAACGATTCAACGTGTTCCTGCTCAGAATGGGACAAAGATATGGATAAATTTCAGAACCTGCAAGTAAAGTATACTACATATATTTATGTAAATATTAAGCAGTTTTACCAAAAAAATTGTGTCATCAGTTCAATACCTTTTTGTCATTTCAAACCTGCATTACTTTCTTGCACAAAACTCAAGAGAAGATATTTTGAAGAATGTGGGGAGCTAGCACCTATTAGCTTGCTTTGTTTTTGTGTCCATACAATAAAAAAAATTGGTTGCCACTGCTGTAAGGTTAGCAACATTCTTTCTAATAACATGCAGAATAAGAGAAAGACATACAGTTATAAAATGAAAAGAGCAAATAAGTTCAGAATCGCTTTATTAATAAAATTATGTTTTTGTAAACCATTGTAATGTGTATGATATGAAAATGCACATCTACAATATTTATATAATTTCAAATATTCCAAGATTTTAAAACGAATAATGATGATATGTAATTGTTTTGATATTGGAATACTTTTCTGTTAGCATTATACAATATTGAAATATTATTCACCCATCTCATCCCATGCAGGGCAAGAACACGATCAGTATTAATACAGAAGATGCAGTTATTACATGCAGGAACATGCACACAAGAATACAAACGATGCTCAAAGCTTCACATGCAAACAACCTTTCACAGATGGCCTTGCGAAATAACAAGCAGACATCTCACATAAATAATTCAAAGCGTTAAGTGTCCCCTCTGTCTTCCCTATCAGAAATGACAGGGCTCATCATGATGCTCTGTGCCCAAAATAAACACAACACAAATTTCTAAGACACACACGGTAACATTTCAATAAGTCACACTCCTCAGCCTCCTGCATTTCAGGATAAGAGCTCCCATCAAAAGACTTTCACACCTTTATTTTGAAAAGGGTTGAGAAAATTGACCTGTCTGCTATGAAAGGGATTTATAGGATTTCATTGGAGGTCCACACCTGAAAGCACAATTCAGACCACTGATCCCATTTGTGGCTCTGTTCATCTCCAAGACTGAACTAAAAGTCAGCAATATTTAAAGTGATTAAAAGTGACAACACAATACAAAAGTGTTTGGTTATATAAGACATTTCTAGTAAAGAAATAACCAATCATCCCAAATAAATGCAACAAATATTGCATGGAACTAAAACCTATTTTCTGGCACAATAAGAATTTTATTTTATTTTAATCTAAAATACTTAATGTCCACTGACTTTTTACAACATGCATGGAATGTGGGATTTCATAGTGACTGGCTAACTTTACTTTATTCATCTGATTTAGAATTCTAAATACCAAAACAATCATTGCTTCTATTGAAGAAGTTCAGACATTTTTAGTTCTTTCCTGAAAAGCCAAACATATTTTTCTCCGCTCGGCTTCCGAATCCGACATGTCACCCTGTGGGACACATCTGACTAACTAAGAGCTTTGAAAGGTCAAAAGACTTATTCAGAGAGCGTATTTAAAGTTTACCACAGAGAGATGACTAGTGTATAAATATGTTTTCGAGTGCAAATGCGTTTCCTCTGTGAGTCAAAACTGTCTTCATGATGGTTTTACTGGACACACAGCTTAAACTAATCTAACACACCCCATAAATACTTTTTCTAAAACGGTCAATCCATTAATGAAAGTAAGCCTTGATAGATTCGTCTCCATTTGAAGGACAAAATGTGATTAAATTATAAAGGTTTCTTTTGCTTCATTAACCCAACAGACTCGTGTGGAGCTCATTTCCCTGTTAAATAAGTAGAAGTTTATTATTGGGTTTTAATCTGTTTGTTTAGGGACCCAGAAAACCAATCTCAGGATTTTATCAGAGCATGTATTGGAATTAAAATCAACATTTAAATCTGGATATTCGGTCAAAATGGATTTTGTAAATGAATTGGGAATAGAAGGTGGACAAGTGACAACTGTGAACTTAATAGCCAAACAGAAGAGTGTCTGAGTTAAACATACATCACATCCATAATGTCACCGGTTATTCTAAGACACCTGTAAGTAAGCCTGAAATTACTGCAATGTTGAACGTGGTGTTTGATTAAATCTTTGCAGAAGGTTATCAATAAAAATTTGGATGAAACTACTGAATTTGGTTAAATATATATTAGACCCAACTTATTCCCATTTTCATTTAAAAAAATCAAGGTAATAAATGTACGATATGTTATATGGATATATTTGTTAATATAAGTAAATGTATAAAATGAAAATGAGAGCTTTTATTTAACTGCTTATTTTTATTAGCATGTGATGTAAGTTAATGTTAGTACCATTATTTTTGTATGTAAAAGTTGAAAATAACCTGAACTAAGATTAATAAATGCTGATGATTCATTGTTAAGCCATGTCATGTTACCAAATGACTAAATAAATAAAATGTAAATAACAAAAAAAGTGAATTGACAAGAAACATAAAAGGCATATGGATTTATATATCTATATATCTATTTATATCTATCTATCTATATTTTTTTATTTATTACAACCACTTTGGTTTAAGCATAAAATGTATTAAAAATAAGTAATTGGAGTAGGAAAACTGCATCACACAAAAGAATCAGCACCAGATTTTGAGACACATAATGATTCGTGTTACCAGTTACCATAGTCTGTTTTAAAACTTTTTGTTTGATAATATAACCTAAATAAACTGGATAATCTCACAATTTTTAAAGATTCCTGCAAAATCGAAACCATTAATGTTTTGAAATTTGCCCTTTCAAACGAATGGTCATTCCCAGACATGCAATTTCACTTTCTTATAGGGCTTCGAAACATTTGCTCTTCTTCGTTTCGCCAGAGAAGACTTTGGAGCTTTTTATATGAGCTGTGGGGTTGAATCTTAAAGTTACGCAGATCTTGGTCTGAAAAGCCATTAAAGCTTTGAGCGCTGAGTCTGACTATGGGAATCAAGGAAGCAGAGTGTTGGAAGATGGAAAGCTGCTGTCAGAGGTGTGTTCTGAAAAGACCTTATTGGACAGAGCCATTCTGTTATTACATCAGATGAGCTGGTGAATTTCACCCAGAGGAGAGATGTCATAAGGTCTAATCCAATATATTGTTTTTTCCCGGGAATGTAATAAAACAAGCACGGCAATGAGTCTCCCCCACAATAGAGAGAAATTCCATAAAATAATTAAACAATATCACACCTGCAATCCCGCTGTTGTGCTTAATATCAGCAAGAACATTACAGCTGTGCTTTCATTCAATACACCAGAATGATAACAAATGTTTATAATAATACATTTTAGAGTTGCACAAGCTATTGAAAATATTGCATATGTGCATAACACAGTAAGCGATTATTCACAACCAGAAAAAAAGTTTGTGCGTACTAGGGATGCTCCGCTCCGTTAGCCAAAGATTTGATTCGGCCGATAATCCCATTCTATAAGTCAATCGTTAGTTGCTATAACATCCGATCTTATGAACTGATCTCAATTGATGACGTCAAAGCGTGAGGACGTACATGATGTTTACTCTAAAATCTTACAAAAATAAGAAAGGTACAGTATTACTTTATCTAAAAACGGTTAATCAGAAAGCATACATATTGGTTATATAAACTTGAGGAATCAGAATCAGCATTGGTATCGTCCGAGTACAATGACAAAAAATTGGTACTTGATATGAGTGGCAAAAATATATATGTGTAGTGTGCATATTAGGTTTGTACTTATAAATACATTAAGATTTCTGCAACAAAATATTTTAAATGGTGATTTTATAACCACACAACGCATATAAAATGAAAGTAAATGTCTATTTTATTGTTTCAATTCAAGTTTTTGAGAACAAAATGTCACTATGTCAGTTACACAATATTTATGCAGAAATTCAAACAAAATATTCTGACCAACTAGGTTGAATGTACGTTTCTATATAAAAACCCTGCCTGAAACTCATCTTTACTGTCTACATCTGACCCATTAAAACCTCTTTTCTAACCCACTCACTCTTTCTACTCAAAGAAAAAAAAATGTTTTTTCTCTCCTTACAGATTTAGTCTTGCCTTGTGTAACTTAGTGTTCTGTAAGTATACATTTATTTTATATTCAGAAAAACAAAAATGCTATAAATTTAAAACACAATCATTTTTAAAGCAGTATTATATTATTTTTATGCTTAAAACATTTTTATCTTTGACCCACATAAACATTTAAATCCATAAATCTTTACATATAAAAAAGCTTTGTATGTAGACATATCATATAAAAACACAAACTTTATTGAAAATTTGATTAATCATGGATGAACATTGAACATTACAACTGTTCGCAATAATTATACATTTTTACTTCATTTTGACAGTTTAAAATAATAAAAAAAGCTATGTTATTATCATTTTGCATAATTTAAGTTATCAATTTGTGCAGCTGAAAATACGACAACACTGCAAGACCTTCATGACAGCACAAACTGTTTACACACAAAATAGTTCTAACATCTGCAAATTGAACAAACATTACATTTTATACATGGGTCATTCATTTTTTTATCAAGACTCGCATTAATCTTTATTTACACTAAGTTGCTCTAGCCAACGATGCTTGAGAACGTCCATCAATGAGGTCATGAGGAATGGAAATCTGTCTCAACACAATTCCCAGCTGGCTTGTGAATCCACTGACGCAAATTTCGGCACTAGAGGTCTAATTATGAACTTGATAGTGTGAAAGGGTCCCACTCTGAACCGGCCCCATGTCACGCTAATATCCTCAATTATTCGGCTTACATTAACGACACGGATGTCGCCTTTTAAATGTCAGCAGTCTAGCAAAGAGCCAAATAATTATTAAGCACTGAGTCATTATGACCTAACAAACCCGGTCAAAAATAATAATACCATCAATCCTGAAGCGCATTGATTTTTCATTAGTGTTGCTCATACTTGCGGTCAGTGGTTTGTTTGAATACTTAAACTTGACATGCACTTTTGATGCAAGCTTGAGAAAAGTACTGTATCAAATGTTTTATTAAAAGATGTGCTATTAGATTAACTGAGCAGAAAAAATTCTGCTTTACATAACCAAATATATGTGCTAGCTCCATAAGAGTTTGACCTTGTTTCTTTAAGAATTTTGCTCCATCTTTGAAAAAACAAGTTCAAAAACACGAACAAACAGAATATTTGAAAGAAAAATAAAATATTAATCTCACACATTCCTAACAGGACTTTGTACAGATGTCTGCTATACTCTCATTTTATACCAGGAGAGATAATATCTTTAATCCACCATGAAATATACATATTGTGATGGCCTGCAAGTGCTGTATTTGAACGGTCATGAAATATTCAGAGTCTCTTTATTTGTTAGTGTCAGTGAGCCCTGGCCTCTTGTGGGTGATGATGGTGTTTGGATGATATTGCTCTGTAATGTTTAGCATGGTTAAGCTCTTTCAACGGGGGTGTTTGTGGATCAGGAAGACAACTTATTTGGCCTGAATTATAATGCCGTTGCCTAAAAAAACGCACTGCAGGCTATCTGAACTGCGGCAGCCATCTAGATGCTTGTACTGAGATTTATTCTTGCTAATATGAATAATTATTTTAATACAGATATAGAGACAACAAGAAACTGATGTCTGTAAATCAGAATTTGTCCATATGTTACTAATACTGACATTTCCAAAAGAACAGGTATGAGCAATATACAACTGTAAAGCTGCAAAAAGGCTAAAGCCGGACAATCTAATTCAAAGACAATGAGCATTAAAGTTGGATTTCAGCCATCATTTGATCTTTGACATGACCTTACTTACAATACTTACAATATTAAATATTTTAAATTCTTCACATTACATTGAATTGCTTTATGTAGAAAATAAAAGATCAGGGTTACATTTGTATAGTTTTTGGCTCAGTTGAGTGTCATTTTCAGAATTGTCAGATCAATGTATTCTTCATACAGTTATTCAAAAATATAAATAGAGAATTCAGACATTCTTACAAATATCTTTCTTTGTATTCAACTGAACGAAGAAATGTACACCGCTTAAGAGTAGCTAATTTATGACAATAATTGTAATTTTTGGTTGCACTATACCCTTCTTAAAGCATCTTTACTCAGTCGCTAAAGTCTACCAAGTCTACTTTGACCTAACCCCCATACTCTACAACTAAATGCAAACACTTAAAAATTAACAATTTATGATTGAGCCCTTAGGGAATGTAAACCCATACTGTGTGTTTAGAAGTAGTAATGCAGAATCCACTATAGCTGTTCAAGGGATGAGAACAATCCTGAATACAAATGCATTTTTATCTCTCATTTAAACACACATACAACTAAAACCGGCCTGTCATCCTTTTTTATCTCCCTCTGCCTGTATGCTGAAAGATGTCTCATTGATCCTGCATGTCCTGCTCAAGCACAACTTGTTCCCGGGACCTGCTACCTTTGGGGAGACTATTAACACTTTTATTGAGGCTTACAGAGGTGAGGTATTAAACAGCCCTCAATCCCATTATTCATTGACTGTCGCCACACACACATACTCACACCTATTCTATAAGGGCTTGAGGCAAGATTACCAGTACAGCCTTACACATCCGGTACCCGGGACAAAAGCTTGTCAAACATGAGCACCAAATGTATGCTAAATCCAGAGCGGTATCTCCAAATCTATCACAACAAATCATAAGCATCCTCCAAAATTTACAGCCGAATGCCATGTGTATGTTTTTGAAGAGTCTATTGACAGAAATGCATTATAATATACATCTTCAAAATAATATATAACTAACTAACTAACTAGCCAGTTTGACTATGAGACACTTTAAAACAAGCTGGCATAAAAACAAGATTAGATTAGATTAGATTCAACTTTATTGTCATTGCACATGTAGGATACAAGGCAACGAAATGCAGTTAGCATCTAACCAGAAGTGCAATAAGCAGTAAATACAGGATATATATGTAATATATACAATAATTATACAGAATATATGAATATAGATAAGTATTATGGACAGATTTACAGGTTAATATACAAGCAGATATACAGGCAGGTGTGCTATGAACATCCTATACATTATGTACAAGTGTATGTAAACATAAAGGTACACTTGTATTAAAATATGCTACATTCCAGGGCTGCAATGTCATCCATAACTGGGCTGGTTTAGTTATGTGGATCATATATTGCACAATGCTTTATAGATATGTAAATATGCCTCAATCTCTTCTGTCTGAAAGCACCGGATGTTTAATGCATAATGTGCATGATTCTGGCTTTCAGTCAATACCCATTTCATCATAAAAACAGATTTCAATAAGTGCAAAATATATATGCACTGCTGACAAATGCAGACCATACGGTATGATGCAATGTCTTTTATTATTTTGGTCATTTTATTTTCATACTTCCAGCGTAAGTCAGCTAAACCTTTGAGATTTTTTAGGACACCTGTTACTAACATCTGTTCAGTCTTAAGATAAAAACACAAAGCTACTTGAAAAAACTGGCCTTTTAAATCTTCAGAAAAGTAAATAATCTGTCAGTAAAAGTCACCACCATGATGCTCAAGAGTTTTAAGGGGTTGCTATGAAGTTGCCAAGGTGTTCTGGCTATTTTTGGCAGTGTGGTTGCTAGGATGGTTTTCTGGGTGGTTGTTTAAAAGAGTCCTATGATAGTGTATATGATGAATAGTCCCTATGATATCCTTGTCCACAGATGTGGCTGGAATTCAAGTGGAATTACTTTACCAGCCAAACTCAAAGCCAAATCCAAATATCAAGGATAAAGACAAATATCAGCCAAATAACAAAATCCTAAGTCACATCACGTAGAAGAGCCACAAGATGAGATTTCTTAAATGTCCGTGAAATTCTTAAATTGTAAAAACATTGAGCCAATTTATAATATAATATAAAGAAAACCCAATACAAGCACTAAAAGAATACAAAAGAATTACAATTATCATAAAACACAACCTACAGTTTATAAGAATGTCTCTAAAGAGATAGTTCAGCCCAAAATAAAACTTTTGTCAACATTTTCTCACTCTCTGGACATTGAAGATCTATATGACAGTATGAAAAGAAGATATTTTGAAGAATGCTAGTAAGCAATAACTGTCAGTCCCTAATGACTTCTACTATATCGACAGAAAGCCAAAGGGGACCATTTTCGCAAGAAAGAAAAGGGTCATCGGCAGGACGTGGGTAAGTAAATGATGACTTAAATATGTTAAATCTAAGAAAACATTTACGAAAATAACACACTAATGAACCTAAATGTGTTTTCCAAAATGGATCCCTCGGTTTTGTGTGTTGACATGCACTGAGAGTCTGTTGAAGGTTTTACTCGCTTATTTCACTTCAGGCTGAAAGCTCTGGGCCGCCTTGCCCAGGTGTTTTATGTTCACTTCCTGTCCAATTCAATCGGCTGATTAATAGCTTTAGTTTGAGGAAAAGCTACAGTAAGTGCCCTCAAGCTGCAGGCAAAATCTGTGTTCCTTTTACAGCCCACGCACAGCCTGTGTGAAAGAAAGTTTTTTCCCTTTATTTCAATGAAATATTTATTTTTTAAGTTGAGAATGAGTATCTGGAAAATATGGTTTAAAGTTTCAAATACATGCAATTTAATAATAAGAGAAACCCCAGAATTAAGACAAAAATTTTATTATACAACTTTTTGTTTTTGTGTTTTACACCTCTCAACTCCAATTGTACAGAAGCAGAGTCATAAAATACATGAACGGATGTTTTTTTAAATCAGTTTATCCAGAAGATTAAATAGACAGATGCAAATACAAAACACCATGCCAGAGTTGACAGATGGAAGCTACGACCTTCACGTGAACGGCATAAAATTGACTTTATTAAGACATTAAACAAAACACGTATTCGGCATAAACTACAATTGCTTTGTGGTAGAAATACACCATCTTTGCTGTTATTGGTCCCCAAACAATTCACAGTATAAAACAGACATGGTTTATAAACATCTCAAGAAGACTGTTTCAAACAACATAGGTAATGCCGTCATTTGTTATGCGTTACTGATTGGCAAAGCTATGACGGATTGGAGCAGTAAACATGTCGAGTCAATGGCTCAATTCCTAAGTTATGGTTTAATTCATTAGCGCTGCGCCCGAAGCCAGTAAATGCTTTAAACCCACCCTCCCATCCAGGAGTACGTTGAAGAAGATTACAGGGAAAATACATCATAAAATTAAAAAATATCACATTTTATACAAAAGTCCCATTCTGAGTCCATTGGTCTAAAGCACTTGTAGCTTGCATGTACTCACAAAAGACATGCTTCATCATCTTTGGGTGTGCAAGTTTAAGCTCTCCTCAAATTCAAGGTAGATAAAGGCTTTACGGTGTAAGCTCACTCAACCAATGCTGGATGATTGGTCTACCTGCGGCCCACATTTATTGTGCTTATATGGTTTACATCTCATCGGTCCTTGGATCATTTCCTCTTCAGGCAGCATTATTAGCGCCAGGTCAATGGACACTTCTCTTGGTCCTTATCCCAATTCAGAGCTAGGCAAAGTTCCAGGGATGGTTTTATGGTGCATCATTGACAAAGAGGGTTTGCGGGAGAGAGACAAAGAACATAAGCTCAGCTGTCAAGAAACTAAACTGTTTCCATGTTTAGTCACACCAGAGTGCTGATGGTCATGTGTGCTTCATCCCAGCTTGAAATAGAAACCTCATCCAGTGTACTCATAATCTGGCCCAGATCTCTTTCCGGATGGATAAGATTGGTGTTATTTGTCTGTACTTCATCATCTTCCTCTTCTTCTTCAGTAATGGAAGAGAGCCGTGTGGCACTCCCGGGTTTTTCCGCAGGTGGCTGGTAGTGACACTGCCCATTTAAGAGTCTCCGTAAAGGCATAAGGGGCACGATATCCTCACCCAATAACTGCTGTTGGCAATGCCGAAAGTCGCTTTGACGTTTTAGTCTTTTGAATTCGGCAAATGCGGATGTGGACGTATGGTAAAGACTGAGGGCCAATGCTTTGGCCTTTTCGGCCTTAGCCAGCAGGACGGCGTGACAGCGTAGTACCACTGCTTTATTCTTTACCTGGTGCCTGTAAATCCATGCAAAGATCTTGGGACGGAAAGGGTCCGCGGTGCAGTATGTGATGCGGTTGAGAGAATACAGGTGCATGGGTTTCTTTTTGCCAACTTTATCCGCCCCCATTCGGATCCCGTGAGGTCCAACAGCAAGCTTCATCTTTGTGCTCTGTTCGCCGTAGTTGCTGCGGGTCCAAATCTTGGCAACCGCCTCCTGGGTGCATTCTTCCCCTTTAGCCACGATAGTGACGGCGCTGCCCAGGTATCTTACGTTGTAGGTGGGCTCTTCTTTATTGAGCTCCACTTTTTGACGCTTGCTGTGGAAGACACTCCCAAGCCAGTGGAACGGACAGTCGGGGACGAGGTCAGGACAAGAATGAAGCAAAGTAGATAGAAGAGAATGGTAAGTTAACCCCACTCCGAGACTTTTAGGCTTGCTTTTGGTTTCATTGTCGACAAGCACGAACTTACTCCTTCTCCAGGGCAGCATGGTTCAGGCAGAGCGAACCGAATCGAACGCTCTCCTCAAACGGCAAAGAGGAGCGAATGCGTGTTCCTCAGAGAAGCACAGCTAGGGAAACAGCTCTTTCAGATGCTGATGAGAGACTGAGAGTAGGAAAGCTCAGCTGCTCAGTTTTTCTGTTTGCCCCTCCTTCCTTTTCCTCCTCCTCTCGCATCACATCACATCACTGAGTGCTGATCAGGGCTGAGTGCATGGCTTCTCGTTTAACTCCTTCAACATTCACTTGCTTAATGAAAACAGTCCTGTGATGTGACACAGACATTCACAATAGGGATGCTCCGATCCAAGCATCGTTTATTTTTGTCATAATGATCAGCCGACACCAATGCAGTTTCTGCTGTTTCAAGATTCCATTACTGACATTTAAGCTCTGTTAACCTTTTTTCAGATGAAGTTATTTTTCGTTATATGTGAGTACCAATCGAGTCATAAATTGTGATTATTGGCCAATTTCATTCTCCAACAAACATTAGCACTGCTTGTGGTCATTCGGTTATAAATGGTTATAAAAAATATGAAAAATGAAATAAAACAAGTCTAGCCAGCAGATCTTTGTTGTTGGTCATTCTTACCCTTAAAGATAAATAACTAATCATTACGTGTAAAGCTTGTATTTAGAGAAAAAATTCTATATTTTTGTTAAATGAATTACACACTTAAGAATGAATTGGACTAAATAAATAAAAACTTTAACGGAAATACATAAAGTTTATATGCATCCATTCAAATAAACATAATGAAAATAATAATTATATAACACTTATGATTAATAACACAACTATTATAGTAATACTGTGTACAGTGCTCTGAAAAAATATTAAAAACTTTTGCTTTTAGATACATTAATTTTCGACATATCTATTTTTTGTTTTATTTATGAAGATCAGCAGCAAAGGTTATTCATGGCAAACGTAATAAAGGAAAAACATCTATAAATGTTCCTTCATTTTGATGTGAAATATCTACAGTTTTTAAGTTTGTAAAATAATACAAAATGCATGCTTTTAGTTTTTATTTGAAAAATTACATATTTTATAAAAAAAATGCCATTTATTATTTTAAGTATTCGTTACATCCCAAAAACCACACATAAAATTGGCTCTAAAATCATCCTAAAAACCATCTGACAGATAGAATTATACAAAATATGTTCCATGTGTCTCCTAATACAAAGCCACCCACTGACCTGAGGGTGGAAGAGCTCTCATGTCACAATTTCCCATACATCTGACCTGTACATTGTCTAGATAAACACATTTGGGCCTATAATCAATATATTTAACGAAATCTACTTCTACAACCCCCTCGAAATGATTTTATGTAACAACCGCCACAGGAGAAGGAAGGTGCTAGAACAAACAAGCTAATTTGGCTTTTCAGAGATTATTAAACGTCCAGCCGTGTGAGCGCGTAGGCTGTCGAGCCTGAAATGACTGGAGAGACATTTACTTCTCGACATTTGAACATGCAGAATTTTCTCCATGATGACTCATGAGAGCTCTCTCTTAGCAGCTATAATTTAAGTACATTTCATGTCAAAGTACAAAGTACAATTCTTGCTGTTAAATCTTGCTTTTCCTCTGTGGATTTCGACTCCAATACTTTTCAATACAAAATCAATAAAAAATATCTACATTACTTTTGCAAATCACTTTATTATCTAGAAAAAAAGCTTTACTTTATTAGTAACAAGATCAACTTTGTTGTGGATGTTCTTGGTTCATTCTTGACAAGGAAAACCAACTGAGATACTGAAAAGATGAAGTGACGTCTTTTAAGTGGTCAAGCTGACATGCTTTTTACACAATGCTGGCGATCTCAAACCAGCCGAACATATTGAGCTATCACTACAGCTTACTTCATCGATCAATATAGCAAATTCCCTCATTAAAGAAAATAAATGAATGTGATTTACATAATGACACATGCAAATAAGCGTTGCTCTCCTACTTAACCAGATTACAGCATCCCTATTACACAATTACATGTTAGACAGCTTGTAGCTGATAAAACATTCCAAGCGATCTCGGTCTGTGAAGATCTCATTGGCCTGAAGTGTATTGGACGAGTTGCCCTGCTGGCCGGGTCAGCAGTTTATGCATTAC
Organism: Triplophysa yarkandensis; assembly: GCA_033220385.1. NCBI lineage: Eukaryota > Metazoa > Chordata > Actinopteri > Cypriniformes > Nemacheilidae > Triplophysa > Triplophysa yarkandensis. The sequence continues at coordinate 1,463,231 of CM065671.1, read as the reverse complement.
ATTGAAAACCTTTTCCATCAATCCAATAGACAGCGCAGAGGAGTGGAACTGCTCCTGTCATTCTGAGATTACTTCCCAGTTTGACTGATCGGCTCCTATTTCCAATCAGTCATTACTGAACAGATATAGCACACTGGGGATTTGTGTGTTGATTTTTTATGTTAGTCGGTTATAGAACAGAGGTTAGGATGGATAAAGAACATCAGACAAAATCAGAACATCATGGAATGACCTCAAGAGAGCAATTCACACCAGACATCCCAAAAATATTGCTAAACTGAAACAATTATGTAAAGAGGAATGGTTCAAAATTCTTCCCGACCGTTGTGCTTGTCTGATCTGCAATTACAGAAAATGTTTGAAAGAAAAGTCAACCAAAGGTTCCAATACTTTTCCCACTCAGCACTGTGATTGTTTACTTGTTGAGTTTAATGTAAACATTAAAATATATAAAGTTTGTCTTTAAGCAGACTGTGTTTGTCCATTGTGAATTATATGAGGTTAAGAACATATTTTCTCTCCAATTTATGCAGAAGTGTAACCCTCAAAAGGGTTCACAAACTTCTTCTTGCAACTGTAAGTGTGTTGTCTCAGGTTCAGGTACATTTCACTAATACTACATTTACATTTACAGTTAGTCATTTAGCAGACGCTTTTATCCAAAGCGACTTACAATAGTCGAGGAGACAATGAAGCGGTAATACTGTGTATTGCCGTCATGATTTAATGTTTCTAAACACAACAGGAAAATTGTTATGCAGCGTATAAGTCCTACGTTTGTGAGATTGTGAGTTGTTTTGTTTTTATATTGTACTAATTTTCAAATTACGAGTGCAAATTACCATGATATACTACGCATTTGCTAAACACTTGCAAGCACTTACAATGTTCTCCAAACATACCTCAAACCTTGCTGTTACACTTCCCCGTTCACATTCTGAATGGTCAAATCCATTATGCAGTTTAAACAGGTTTTAAAAACCACTGCTACATCACTTCCTGTGAATGACACAATGTGTCAGGTGGGGTTTTTTGAAACTGCTGTGCTTCCTTGCATCGCAATGCTCTGTTAAATTCACTTTAGTTGATAACTGTGTAGTTATTTTAAAAAGTATAATGCAATGTTTTTGATGATTTTAGATTTCTTACACATAGCAGTGTTTTGTCAAATGTTGATTCATGGTATGGTTATAGGTGAGGCTTAAGCCAATATAGTTAGTTGTCTTACGTCTGAGAAAGAGTTAAGTACCTCATTATTGACATTAGCCAAATCAGCACATTGTTGTTGTTTTTTACAGTTTTAATTTATTTTTGTTCATTTTACTGTAAATATTTGTGAAACTCTACAATAATTTGGTTTTGCATCACCACTGTTCCGCATGTCATTGGTTTTCCCGATTCTTAGCGAATGGCAACCCAACATGTGTCTTCCGCTAAAGTAAAAAAAATAAAAGAGTTCATTGACATCACCATGTTCCATGCTTAGCGTTTGGTGTGGGCATAGCAGCTGAAAACAGCTATTGTTTTTATGTTTTTTTTTGTTACAATAATGGAAAGGCCATACTTTTTAAGTACAACTTTTTTTTATTTTCTATAATCTTTCATTTTACTAGTTCATGCCATGCAAAAGATTAAATGTTCAATGTTTTTTCAACATGCGTATATACAATTTGAATTTGATTTGATTAATGTTTTATATTTAATATAATTTACAGCAATACATACACAAAACAGACTTTCATAATTTTTATGTCTTTGACTACTTTTGTGTTTTTGGTGTAAGTGTTTTTATTTAAATAAAAGGGAAGTGTTCATTTTTACATTCTGCCCTCATATAATTTTTTGGCAATTCTCTCAAAACCCTTAAATAAGGCAAGATATTTGACAACTGGCATACCCAAAGCTACGAGACAAAACAACTAAAGGTCTATCTGCCTCTTATAGATATGAGAAGAACAGTTTCACACGTATTTCCAGAATTGGCATAAAGGGTCGGTCAGCAACTACGGTGCATTAGGTGAAATGGCTCTTTTTGTGGAGAATAGCCAATAAAAAGTGAAAGCTATTTTTTTTCTTGAGAGGACAGAGTCCTGGCCGAGCAGATGACTGTGAGCAAGGGTTATGTGCTGCTGTGTTGATGGTTTTTGACAGAAAGGGAAAAGAAGAACGAATCTTGCAGAGTGGATATGTTTGCAGAGGCTCAACCTAATGGGGACGACATAAAGCAGAACTTCAATATAAAGAACATGCCCACGATAATAAAGAAGATTGACTTTGAACTGAGGATCAGAGCCTGACATTCTGGCCTTTATAAGGATTGATGTGCACGGTTCACAGTAGCTTCTCAATCTCTGAACCGATGAACAAAATTTTGAAATATTTGAAGAAGAATCAACCCCAGGAACTCTACATCAGTCACAATTTCTCCCTTTTCCAAAGATGAGATTGTTCTGCAAGCTGTCATTTATGGCACATTCTGTTCGGTAAAAGAAAATGGGACACCAGTTTTCTGATCCAAGTGAATGTATTATTAACGCATTCTGTGTGGCGGAACAGCGCCTCATCTGCATATGAAAGAAGATGGTGCGAGGGAATTAATTAACTTTTTGACTTGAAGAAATCTGGTTAAAATTAAGACTTTACCCATAAGACATTCAACTTTTTATAAAATGCAAGGCTGTAATATACAACACATGTATGCAACTCTCACATTTCACAAAGAAAACAAGTATATGAATTATAAGGGCTTTTCCTTTATAGAGAGTAACTTAAATGTTTTATCTTGTTTAATTTCTGTGGAGAGTTGGGGCCGTCGGCGACAATTAACAAGCGCCTCTCTGGTGCGACACAAGCATCTATTTCACAGAGAAATGAGGAGGAACATTTTTCTCCCAAGCTCATTAGACTCCTTCATTGGAGCCGACAGAGGATAATGCACACAGGCATTATTATTCCGTTCCCTTCGTGAATACAGCTGAGAGATGAGAAATGCTGCTTACAGTGCTAAATGCACCACTGTTTTATATTGAGCACCGAACCTCCCACTGCCAGCAAACTGACTTCTTTTATGGCTCCTTTGCAATGTTCCCTCATGTCTTCTTGACACCGCAATACCAAAGGTTTTCAATAGCAAGAAATCAATGTAGTTACTGTATTATTTTTTAATTAATTGGAAGCAACGCTATTACTACAACTTAACTAAACATTTAACTGGTTTGTGCTATGGCAATGTCATGTGATTGATTATTCAAGAACTACAGAAAAATGTAGGTCTGGCAAAGCTGATTGGCAGATGGTACGACAAGAACACACACAGTCCCTTCACTAGTCTGCTGGTGCTTAAGCGGTGTTATCGTTACCGTAGAACAAAAGTTAAGAGCCCTACAAAAATTTAAGATGTTTGTTATTTATAAATTATTAACAATGGAAAAAAATCAAGAATAGAATTCAATTGGAATCAAAAAATTTTAACCCACAGCTTTGAAGACTTTTACACAAAAGAAAAATTTAGATCTCTGTATTATTTCTTGATAAGATTATAAAACTTTTCCTAAAGTCTTAGTTCACCCTAAAAATAAAAATCTGTTATCATTTAATCACAGCCTTATCAAACACTTAGGACTTTCTTCTGTAGAACACATAATATAACATTTGAAGAATGCCAGAAACCAAAAACTGGAAAATAAAACCAAGTATTTCAACTCTTGCTTAAAGAATATTGCAGCTACTTAGATCAATTCAAAATTTCATCTGAGAATTAAAAAATATCTCAAAAGTCACAAACAGATTTCAGATTGGCAAAGTCGGCATTCAAAAGTCAATTTTACAGAATTGAATATGAAAATTCTTAAATATTACATCTCCAAACTTTATTATTTACACTTTATACTTTATTTCTTTATACTTTCTTCTTATTTATTTTAATACAAACAGGGCAAATACTTAAAGACGAGGTATCAAACTGTTTCATGCATTTCAAACCCATTAGACTGTTAAACATGTTGAGTTGTCATGTTAAATGTGATCCATTCCTTAAAACCCAGTTCAAGTCCATTCATATTGTGGACGAACCGAAAAGGCAAACGAATGTCCTTTCACATCAAGGGCGAAACTTAAAAATCCCATCCAAGCACCAATTAGAGAACGGAAATGTACGAGCATTCAGAGGGTATGTTCCAGGAATAGCCCTTGTGAGGTGACTGATCACGTGTGCAGCTCACAGTCCATTTTCGGAAACAATCTTGAATCTGTATCTATCTTCTGTAAGTGTGAGTAAACCAAATACTTATCAGGTATATTAACACACGATTCTACACCAGTTACTCAAGATTACCATAAGAGTGGCAGAAACAGCATTTTATCCTTCTCCTTTGAATTAAATCAAAACACTTCATCACGCACTACACAGCAGCACCCTGGCAAGCCCCCACAATCGCCTGGCAACTTTGGGTGGCAACTTTCATAGTCAAACACGTTTTCTGTTTCTGCAGAACAACCAATAAACCATTTGTGTTAAACAGTTCTGTACAGAGCAGCTAGCTCATCAAATCAGTTTAACAATCCTTGGCCTGTCCAATACAGAGTTATGTACAAAATGGTTCAGACGGTGAAGGGGAAAGGGGTCGATCTCATAGATGTGTGATTTATGGCCAAACACAAGGTCTGCAGAACAAGCGGTCAATGCTCAATGTAAAAATAAGGCCAGTGCCAAAAGCTGAACGCATGTACATGTACAAATATATATAAAAAGCTGCAGAGGATTTATTTCCTCTATTTTCAAAGAGGGAACAAAACTGTTTAAAGTAACAATGTGAATGTTCTATTTCTATTTGATTCAACAATGTGTTGAAATAACTCAGAATTTGATAACTGGCTCGGTTTTGACACAACACTAGGATTAAAATGAACCCAGCATTTCTTAGAAGTGTATATTCCACAGATCTATTATACAACTGCTGTGAAGTATAGATTAATGAACTGATAAAACACTTACTAACCCATATTTGATATCTGTACAGTGTGTACAGTCACTTTACATTGACATTAACATAATTAAATGTTTACATTTATACTTTGCCAAGCAGAGCAGCACGGCACAACGTTATCTCAACTTTCAGTGAGTCACGCAACATTTGCTCAGCTATTCTGCTATATTTGAGAGCTGCAGATTTGGCCCACTTTTGCTTCCTGTATCAAACACAAAACAGCTTGTGTGATAGCAAGGGATAAATGTAAAAAAAGGTTTGCATGCAGATAAGAGAGATCCCAATTTACAAAATAGACATCAAAATTAGTGGTGGGTGTAGATTAATGCTTTTTAATCTAGATTAATCTCACTGTAAACTTGGAATTAATCTAGATTAATCTAGATTAAAATGGCTACTTTGAATTCTTTAGAAGGCATCCAGAATATGTGTGCTACCCAAATTATGACCAAAAGTAAGTCATTGACGCTTGATAAAAATATAAATGAATAAAAGTATAATGCGTATTTATAAAGCTCTGTGTTTCCACATAAAGCCCTGATGACTTTCTCCTCCATGTTTGTTCTAGATAAAGCAAGCTCCTGATTGGTTTACGCGGCGCGAAGTTAAATTTTTTCAACTCAAGCGATTCGTGTCCAACGCGTCATTTGCTTCACTCGCGCCGCAGGAAATCTACTCGCGTCTATTCGCGTCTCTGCATTGACTTAACATGTAAATCACTCGCGCTTGACGCTCTATTCACGTCTGGTGTGAACGCATCATTAGTCTTGTCAAGGTTTCCATTGGGATGTTATTTAAAAATAAATGTTCCCTGAAGCAAACCCAGCGGCTTCACAGGTGCATCCATGTTAGCACGTCACGTGTGATGGCGTCATTTCACAGTAGGCAAACACACAGGTTAGAAGACTCGCTCTCACCCCTACCTGTAATTCGGTTACGTATACATCTGTGCTAAAAGATCTAAGGTGAAAGTCATAATAGCTTGCGAAGTATAGACGCAGCTCCCAACCCAAGTTTAACGGAATAGATTAACGGCGATATTTTTTTTATCGCCCGATAAGAGTCTCACATTAACGCAGCACGTTACTGCCGATAACGGCCCACCCCTGATCAAAATACAGAATTAATGAATCCTGCAATGCAGAGCTCATTTGCTTTTAATTTTAGATTTGTGGTTGGTTGTGTTTAATATTGCTTGATTTTCAACAACTTTGTTACGGGCTTTAATATCATTATTTTTATTTTATACCTACTGTTGTTATATAACATATTGAATATATTTACTTTTGACTTTTTGTTTGTTTTAATAATATTCGCTGAAATACACAAACTCAACTTGTGTTGAGACAAATCTAAATTAAGATAGATGATGTTTTTGCTATGTACATTCATAAAACAATTTTTGAGCTAAAGAGCCTCAGCAGTCTTAGTTATATTTTTTAGACATGCTAATTAAACTAATGTAAGATTTGTTTTAATGCTCAATTAGAGAATCTTAATTTTGAGTTATATCTTCATGCTCGAACTTGTTTTCCGTTATGAGTCATTTTATGCTGATGAGAAAAGTAATGCAAACTTTATCCAAATCTTATTGCGTAACACATAGTTAGCCTGATTCTCCCGTTCTGCATCTTCACTATGCAAGTTACAAATGCAAATGAGATGCTTGGATGAAGTTTATAGGGAGTGTAAATTTACATCACAGTGAAGGCCAAAACTATTGATTATTCACTCGGTGTCTTAGTTTGGTAAATCTTGATATTCATAATTTCACAAATCAGATTCTGGCTCCAAAAAAGGGCACCAGTGATAAATATAGTTCATGTTACGTTGTGAAGAAATGAATGAGATGTATATGAGCAAAGAGCCCACCACTGCATTTAGGTGAAAAAAATTACATATAAATTATTTGCCACCATTTCATTCTAGGACTTTCCATTCTCATAAAAAAACTATTTAATGACAAAATCTGATATAACATTTGTTGTACATTATTCCTCAAGCTAAATTCCCATTGCCTAAGGTCCGTTTTTGAACAATAAGCTGTCAAGAAATAAGATAATACAATTATATTTTCTGTCAATTCCACCCAATAAGCAAAAATAAACCATTAACCCAAAAGGATAAAGTGCAAACAAGACCACACATCATGTAGACGCAAGGCATTCTGTGGTCTCAAAGTTACCAACAAACAAACAACCCTCGCCCAAACCTCCTGTTTAAAGTCTTTCATGTATACATGGCCCATCTGGAAACGCTTTGGGATTTAGTCCAAAGCATGAGCGTTTATGCATGTGCGTGTGCACTTATGCGGGTAGACAGTCCATCTGCATCCACACACCTCCAGCAACGCACTCTACAGCACTAATGTAGACACATCTGGTATTCCTGTTTGTTTCTCATCGACCCATCTTTCTCAAACCATGCTTAAGTGGGCACAGGAAAACGGATTCTTGTCAAAAAACCAAAACCAAAATGAAAGAGTTTGCCCCAAGGCCACAGTTGTCCTCTGGTGAGTCATCTGTTGATGTACAAAGCTGCACAAGAGGGCAGTACCTCTTGTTTTTGTATTCTGCTTGAAGTTCACATTAGTCAGGCACTGCTGGCTTACACGTCACTTTCTGCCAAGTGAACAACCCTTCTTAAAGTACTGATCATGTTTTGAGATGTTATTTTGAAAATATATTACAGTTCTCTGAACAACCTGACTCGCTTATCCTGTCAAAAGTACAGCACTGGCTGTACTGATATTCCTCAAATATTCACATTAGCATTTGAATAAATAAGCCTTAAAATAGACAGTATTCTTTTGCTATCTTGCAAGCAATAGTATTTTTACATCTTTACTTAATGTGTTACAATTTCCAATTTAACTAGAAAACTTTGAACCCTTTCGTCCCAACTGAAATACATTTTGCATTGTGGTCATATGTATGTATATACATGTAAATATGTATGTGTGTTTAAGGAAATAAATAAAAAAAGATACCCTTTACTGTAATTTAGTAAGTTTTACATTCTTACTTCACTTAATTGAGTTTATGATATGAAGTCTGAACATGTTCCAGCAGTCCTTCTAAGCCAAATGATTCATGAGGACAAGCCCAGCGTATTTTTGGTTACCTGATTTCAAGCTTATCAATTCTTTTGTTCAGAAACTGTATAAACATAAAAATGTATATGATTATGGAAGGGCATTGCGATTAATACTCCAAATAATAATGTTGTAGCTGCAAAAACAATAATTTGTGGGAGGAATAAGGACTATGAAACATGTACGTTCATAAAGAGCATCTTATACCAGTCTCTCAAATCCAGATGGGCTTGCACCCCTTACTCCTCCATGCCAAGCACACGCAAAACATAAAATCCTCTTGCACTTCTAGTCCACAATGTGCAAGTATTGCAAATCACAGGCAAGAAAACTCTCTGCCCAGTCCAAATCATGTCATTCACACTATGTTGGACTTTCTAGTCTCTTCTGGGAAACGCAAAAAATATATTTTAGAATCACCGGCAAACAACACTGACTGCCTTTGAGATTCATTGTATAGACACAAACTTCGTAGACATTCCTCAAAATATCTTCTTTTGTGTTTCATGTCATCCAGACTTAAAATACATGAAAGCGAATATCTTTAAATAGATATTAGTTTTGGGTAAACTATCCTTTTAAACTTAACATTTTAGGTCAAGCATTATTTAACAAACAATTTGCATGATTTACTATTAGAGCTAGATACTTAAAAACATTAATGCCAGTAGAATTATTCAGCGGTTGCATTTCCTCTTTGTACAATGAAAAAAATCGTTCCATTGTGAGCAGTTGCTATTTTGAAGCCAGAATTAGGGCCAAACCATACATCAAACTTCTATTGTGCATAACTTGCCTATTGTCACACAGCTTTTTAACTGTCAGTCATAAATCAACTGTCCTTTAATTTCGATATTAACCAGCCGAAAATGATTTATGGAGAACCTATTTTAGACCCTGTGAGACACCATGCTAATGTTCCTTTGTAAATAATTTATGAATTCTCTTCGCGCTAAAAAGACAACCACTCAGATTTTTCTGCCAAAGAAACGAATGTGAACAAGCGCATTTGTGGGACAAATAATAAAACACAATTGACGGTTCCTTACAATTGGATCATTTAGTATAACTGTGAGACATTATTATATACTAATGCCGCTGGTGTTGTGTAGATGAAACTGTGTGCATTTATGTAAATTTAGATCGCATAAAACACTGTTTGCTTCTGTGCCTCTGGTTAAGCTCTAAACTTTTATTATATTACAACTAGACTATTTCTTCGGGGTATTGATTTACATGACGGCTGTAGTCTAATAGTTTTATTATACTTAAGAAGCAGACACTTAGTGCTTTTTTAACCTAGTAAATCTTTAAGGATCATTATTATTAAAAATATTTATCAATAGTAAAATCTTAAGTTAAGTCTTCAATGGAGCTTCCTTTATTTAACTGTCTAGGCCTGGTTGACCTAATAGAGGAAATGAAGATATAAAATCAATCTTAAATGTATAACATGTGTGTTTAAAGGAGTTTATGTCTGAACAATAACCGTTCGTGAACAACTGTTGGGCATGAGTGGAATTTTATCGATTCAGATTTCGATTTCGATCGTGCTTATCGATTACGATTCCTATTGATTCCCATTGTCTAGATTCTCAAGCTAAAGAAAAATATCAAGATATAACCCTTAATTGTCATTTACCCAACTTTTTTACTTGTTTTTGTGTTCATGTACACATAGCAACCATGTTTAGTCTACAATTTTTATTACCATCGCTTATTTCTATATATACAAGATTTGATTAGAGGACTAGATATTGTAGTTTCCGATTCCAATTCCTATCAATTCTGATCCCTACCTTTTGGATTCCGGTATTCGATCCAACAACATCAACATACACCACAAACGTCCCAAACGAACAATGAAAACCAGTCTTGATCCATTTATATTTACATTTAGTCATTTAGCAGACGCTTTTATCCAAAGCGACTTACAATAGTCGAGGAGACAATGAAGCGGTAAATAGCCGATACAACAATAGGTGAACAAGTGCTACAACAATGCTACCAAGTTACACAGAGAGAGAAGTTACAAAAGTTTTTTTTTGATAGAGTGAGTAGTTAGAAAAGAAGTGAGTTAGTGAGTTAGGTGTAACCGGAAAAGATGATCCTCCAACTCGCTGGTAACTGCAACACAACATAACACAACCCAATTGTATTAACGACAAATGTAGGTTAGAAAACAGCAAAATAACACAACTGTTGTTTGTATTTTTTAAAGTTAGTTATATTTAAATGAATATGGCCAATAAACGCCTTTGACTCACGTGCCTTTGCCAGCTGTAGCGAATGTTGACGAGCTTGCAAAATCTAATAACGGAAAAAGTTGCGTAACGTTAACTTAATGGACAGTCTTTGGTATTTTATAGTATTATACCCATCTAAAGTTTTAGTAAAAATTGTAACCTGAGTCATAACTTTTGTGGTCAGTTGTGGTCTGTTTGTGATGCAGTGATAATAGGCCACAACACAATACTTGTAAGTTGCTTTGGATAAAAGCGTCTGCCAAACGAATAAATGTCAATGTACATTTTCTGTGACGTAGTTGGCAGGCGCCCCCTGGCTGCTCTGTGTAAGCGCCAGCACTGAGCAGACAGATCGATGTATGACATCACAGTACCGCGAGAGAGATTATCTCGCGATATTTAGATTTAACTCACAGATGCTGCCCCCCCCCGTGGAAAACAAAATAAAAGCCTTCACACATCTGTGTATATATATTTACATTAAGTAAGGATGTCAGACCCCTTTCACATAACCCCCCCCTCGTGTTTAGAGAGAAAATGGGGTTAATCAACAACATAATAAAATAATGTTAATAATATGTATAATAATATATAATAATAAAATAACATGTAACCTTTGTGATTTTTATTATATTATTTTACCTTGTGAACCCAGGGGTAACAATATCTAAAAACAACATTTTGAGCTTCCATATAAAGTGGACATCAGAGCACTCTTGTGGTCAAACACGCAACAGCATAAACGTTAGCCTCCAGCGTCAGGGGGACTTTTATTTTGAAGGGCACTTTGACAGTACACTGGATAGCAGCACAGCACAGTGGAGGTTGTGTACATTAGTTATGTTACAATAGTTGTGTTTAAACATTGCTTTCATCTGTACACTTCTGTGGTATGTTAGCTATCAGAATCAGTACTTTCTTAAATATTAGAAGGACAGAATTAGAGATTGGAGGGTGTTTAATCTTCAGGCCTATGCTAGCATACAGGCTAATGTGAACTGTTGTTGTTTTGAGGTTGATAAGTCACAAAGCTAAAATAAAGTAAAAACTTTTCTGCCTTTTATCAAACAAAGATGATAAACTGTTCTGTAGAAGGGATATGAATTAGTGACTCTGATTATGGATACATTTAATCTTGGAGGAAGATAAGTTCATGTTTCTCTGCAATCCCCAGATATTCAGACATTCTATTGGGTCTATAATGGTTATAATTTTAATTTTATTGGTTATTGTGTAATTTAATGATCTATTTTGGTAATGTGTTGGATTAAAACATCATTTAAATCCAACTTAGTTAAAACCAAAGACACTCTTCATAAATGAATCTATTATATTAATATTTGTTATGGAAACCATTACTGTTCTTCCTGTAGGCTTTTTATTCCTGTATGTTTTAAATGTAAATATTTTTCTGCTTTTAATAGGAATTTGATTTTGTTACAACCTTTTAGATTTGGGCGATTAAAGGATGGAGGCCAATGGCAGACCCTCAACAATACAGATAGTGATGCTGGCAACAAGTTCAGCTATGACCGCCATTCTATACACCATATACAAGAGGAAATCAAGCCATGTTCTTAGACTGAGGGTAAGAAAACATTTTAAACAATAAAATTGAGCCCTTACACCAGGGGTGTTCTCAAAATCTGCTCTGCTTATCAGGAAGCCAAAAAGCTGCCCTTAAATCCGGATCTGAAAACTATCCTGAGTGAAGCTCCGGGAAAGTGTGTTCCTTATGCTGTTATTGAAGGTATGTGTTATTAAATAAAAATAAAACAATGTATATAGTATGTATAAAACCTCCCTTGTCTTTAGGAGTGGTGCGCTCCGTGAAGGAGACACTAAACAGCCAATTTGTAGACAACTGCAAAGGTGTCATCGAGAGATTGACCTTAAAGGAAAAGAAGATGGTGTGGAACCGAACAACACATCTCTGGTATGTAGAATAAATGTCCAATATATCCATTACATTGCATTATTTATATAAATGAATGTATTATTTGTTTCATTTATCCTTCAGGAATGATTGCGAGAAGGTCATTCACCAACGCACCAATACTGTGCCCTTTGACCTCTCCCCTCACGATGACACCATTCCTGCAACTGTACGTGTGATCCGTCCACTTGATGCTGCTGAACTAGATCTGGAGACCACCTATGAGAACTTCCACCCCTCCCAGCAGTCTCTGACCAACGTCATCGGCCACTTCATCAGTGGCGAGCGTCCGCAGGGCATCCAGGAGACAGAGGAGATGCTGCGTCTGGGTGCCAGCATCACGGGTGTTGGGGAACTGGTGCTGGATAACAACCTGGTCCGTCTTCAACCTCCCAAGCAGGGCCTTCATTATTTCCTCAGCCGCCTGGACTATGACGGGCTTCTAAGCAAACAAGAACGACAACTCAAGCTCTGGAGGGTTTTGACGATGTTGTTTGGATTGGCTGCCTGTGCCACGTTATTTTACATGCTCTGGCGGCAGTATGTGCTCCGCAGGGATCGAAGGAAAGAGCGCAGCCTGCTGGATGAGTTCAGAAAGTGGAAAAGCAGACGTATGGAGGAGCTCAACCTCGCCGAGGAGGAAGTGTCACCCAACACGTGCACCGTATGCTTGAGTAATGAACGATCCTGTGTGTTTCTGGAGTGTGGTCATGTGTGTACCTGTGAGCAGTGCTATAGAGCTCTGCCCGAACCTAAAAAATGTCCCATATGTAGAGCTATAATAGACAGGATTGTTTCTCTGTATAATAGCTAGGTACCTATGCTTGGAGATGAGGAAAGTGCAGTTTATCATATGCAGGCACTCTGTAATAATCCAATTAATGAGCACTAAAAAAATGTGGTTATCAAATTTAAGTGTTATTTTACTGAAAATGTTTTTTCATCACTTGTGCCTATGTGATCCATAATGTGTTGCATTATATTTTGGTAAAAATAAATTCTATGTGTATGCTTTTTGTATTACAGCAATAGCCTAATGCTAGGCAACATTACAATTCCAAAATCCTTATGGTCTAATGCCTTTTGTTTAGACATTTAATTTGGAGGTGTTGTCTTTGTTCAAGACATGTTAAGTGATAGTTGCAGCCCAAAATGTTGTTATCATTGACTTACCCTCTTGTCATTTCAAGCCTCAATGACTTTCTTTTGCGGAACACTGATAATATTTAAAAAAATGTGGTATCGGAACAGCAGTGTCACCAGTTACTTCTATTGTATGGATGCAAAACCAATACAAGAGAGGGGGTGCCAGTCCCTGATATTCTTCAAAATATCTTGTGTGAAATAAAGTCACATGTGATTGAAACAACAAGAATGAAAGTGAATGATGTTCTTCTTGGGACGAACTCGCATCAATTTAATTAAATTATAAGTTTGAAAGTCCTCATCACCAGACCATTTGTTCAGATTTATGAAATTTCCAGCCTGTATGACTTTCTTCTGCCGAACAATGATAATATTTCGAAAAATGTGGGTATCGAAACAGCAGTGTCACCAGCTACTTCTATTGTATGGACGCAAAACCAATACAAGAGAGGGGGTGCCAGTCCCTGACATTCTTCAAAATATCTTACCTTGTTTTTTCTGTAAAAGAATGTCACATGTGATTGAAACAACAAGAGGGAAAGTGAATGATGTCCGATGTTCTTCTTGGGACGAACTCGCATCAATTTAATTAAATTATAAGTTTGAAAGTCCTCATCACCAGACCATTTGTTCAGATTTATGAAATTTCCAGCCTGTAGACTTTCTTCTGTCGAACAATGATAATATTTTTAAAAATGTGGGTATCGGAACAGCAGTGGCACCAGTTACTTCTATTGTATGGACGCAAAACCAATACAAGAGAGGGGGTGCCAGTCCCTGACATTCTTCAAAATATCTTGTGTGAAATAAAGTCACATGTGATTGAAACAACAAGAGGGAAAGTGAATGATGTCCGATGTTCTTCTTGGCGTGAACTCGCATCAATTTTATTAAATTATAAGTTTGAAAGTCCTCATCACCAGACCATTTGTTCAGATTTATGAAATTTCAAGCCTGTATGACTTTCTTGTGCGGAATAATGATAATATTTCAAAAAATGTGGGTATCGGAACAGCAGTGGCACCAGTTACTTCTATTGTATGGATGCAAAACCAATATAAGAGAGGGGGTGCCAGTCCCTGACATTCTTCAAAATATCTTACCTTGTGTTTTCAGTAAAAGAATGTCACATGTGATTGAAACAACAAGAGGGAAAGTGAATAATGGCCGATGTTCTTCTTGGGGCGAACTCGCATCAATTTAATTAAATTATAAGTTTGGAAGTCCTCAATACCAGACCATTTGTTCAGATTTATAAAATTTCAAGCCTGTATGACTTTCTTCTGCGGAACAATGATAATATTTTAAAAAATGTGGGTATCGGAACAGCAGTGTCACCAGTTAGTTCTATTGTATGGATGCCAAACCAATACAAGAGAGGGGGTGCCAGTCCCTGACATTCTTCAAAATATCTTACCTTGTTTTTTCTGTAAAAGAATGTCTCATGTGATTGAAACAACAAGAGGGAAAGTGAATAATGGCCGATGTTCTTCTTGGGGAGAAATCGCATCAATTTTATTAAATTATAAGTTTGAAAGTCCTCAATACCAGACCATTTGTTCAGATATATGAAATTTCCAGCCTGTAGACTTTCTTCTGCCGAACAATGATAATATTTAAAAAAAATGTGGGTATCGGAACAGCAGTGGCACCAGTTACTTCTATTGTATGGATGCAAAACCAATATAAGAGAGGGGGTGCCAGTCCCTGACATTCTTCAAAATATCTTACCTTGTGTTTTCTGTAAAAGAATGTCACATGTGATTGAAACAACAAGAGGGAAAGTGATTTATGAAATTTCAAGCCTGTATGACTTTCTTCTGCGGAACAAATGATAATATTTGTAAAAATGTGGGTATCAGAACAGCAGTGTCACCAGCTACTTCTATTGTATGGATGCAAAACCAATACAAGAGAGGGGGTGCCAGTCCCTGACATTCTTCAAAATATCTTGTGTGAAATAAAGTCACATGTGATTGAAACAACAAGAGTTCTTCTTGGGGTTAACTCACTTCAATTTTATTAAATTATAAGTTTGAAAGTCCTCATCACCATTTGCTCAGATGTATGAAATTCTCTGGAGGATGAAACAAACTGACATGTTATCATATTCATAAGAAAACTGGACTATCTACAGTGTACACATCCCAGTGAAAGATGAAACAACATCAGATGGAGTATAATGAATCTCTTGATTATTGCATTACAAACACAGACTGTTAGAATGAACCACATGATGGCAGACAACACCTGTCAGTTTCTCATGGAGTTGCACAGGCATTGCATGTGATCTAGAATCATATCTCACACATTTATCATTAAATAATGTATCATTATTTAAACTTTTCCCCATCATCATTTAACAACACACCACACATTGCCTGTCGTGAACCCTCCTGCACCTCTGTAAGTGTGACAGGGGAGAGGGGGGGGCTTCTGAACGCACCAGTCTGAGTGACGTCACTGCCAGGGATCGGACCTTGCTTTGCATCGCTCTCTTTGTTTTGCATGTGCATCAGTTTTTCCATCCCAGCACAGCAAGTGACGTGTTTCCTGTCTCGTTAGACAAGCACAGATCGTCTCGGTCATGTCGGAGGTGTTGCCTTACGATGACAGCATCAGCCATTACGGCGACAACGGAGACGGACAGGAAATCTCTCTCACCTGTCGGCTGCAGAACAACAGCAGCAACTTCTTCGGCTCCACGCCGAACAAACGACCTCCGAAACTCGGACAGATCGGACGGAGTAAGAGAGGTGAGGGTGTTGCTCGTCCGTGTGTGTAACATTGGCTTTGCTTAAGCTTTTGCGCGGACGTGCGTATCGTTAATTGGATCGCGCTTATTTCTGTGTGTGTGCGCCTTTAAATATGCAAATGAGCACGGCGTGGTGACGTCACCTGCAATCAGTGCTTTGTTTTATGAATGAAAAAAAGTGTGTGTGCTGTGTGTATGTGATGTGCAGTGCAGAGGGGGGAGATTTAGTTTTTAATAAGTGCATTTTAAAAGGATTTTCCTGAAAGTGTTTTTAAACTTTCCTTTTTGGAACACACTTTGATTTGTTTTCATTCTAATTAAAGAAATCCTGCATAATGTGATTTGAACATAAATCCGTCTTTCGTTCATATGTGTCGTTTTTCACTTTTCGTCCCCGCAGTTGTCATAGAAGATGACCGGATCGATGAGGTCCTCAACAACACGGCAGAAAAGTCCTCGGCGGGTGTGTAACACACACGGACGTTGGGTCAGAGATCCAAATGGGTCACATGCAGCAGATGCACTTTGAGGTTCCGCTTAGGATGGGTTGAAGTTCACGGTGTGGCACCGGGTTCCTGCCGCAGCCGTTGAGGCCTAGAAAGTTCCTTCTCTTTAAGGGCATGTCTTATATCCCTTCTCGTAAAGTGAGAACTCACACTGGACGTACAAGTCCTTGCGTGTGTTGTATCATACATGTGGAATTGGTCTGTGGTGGTCCGGGTTGCGTTTATGTCGTGAGAGGAATGCATTGATATCACAAGCACAAACTTTTGTTCTTTATTTCGCCGTGAGACCGAGCCGTTCCTCTGTATGTATCGTGCACGATGAAATGTTTCCCTTTGAATTTCCTAAGTGTGATCTCCTGGATACTTTCTTGTTCGCTTCCTAGCAAAGAGACGATGGTTTTTTATAGCGGGAGAGGAAAGACTACTTTTTTAGACCGGTTTTTCATGTTGCATATTGTAGTTTTTAATATTGCTGCCTGCTTTAGCCTGAAGTGAAAGCTTATTTTTATATTTAAGGAGCTAGATCGGAGTAATAGACTGCTTGCATATATATATATATATATATATATATATATATATATATATATATATATATATATATATATATATATATATATATATATTTGTAGCACTTTATATGTGACTGCTTTAAGCTGATTACATTTGTGCCAAACAGTACAAAAGATGCCAGTCAACTTGTGTTTCCGGTCACCCAAGTCATGTGAAGTATTTCAGGCCTGCCTCTCATACAGTAGATGTTTCAGGGCTTATCTAATAGCTTTGCATGAGAATGGCACAAACGCCTCCTTCCGTGCCAGTGAAACTGATGGACAGGACGTACAGTGATGTTTTATTTCTTATTTTGAATGACAAACTTCATACTTATAAGTATTGTTTATATTGCACTTCCCGACAGGGCTATATCTGCAATGAAATGTATAACCAATAAAAATACGATTATATTACACATATGCTCATTCTCCTGAACTGATTTTCATATTAAATGATCAAAAATGCTCAGTTTATGTTACGTCAAAACAACAAGGGTTTGTTTGAAAACAGATTCAAAACTCTCTGCATTAAATATAAAAGTAGGTCTTTGTGTTTTTAATTTATAAGATATTAAAGTTCACCTGTTCTTGACAATAGTAAGTCTTCAATAAGATTAACAACCAACAGGTCCGTTTATAAAACATTACAGTAATGCAGACCAATATTCAGGTTATAACGTCCAATCCAAATAGTCATGTTAATGCCAACGCGTCGCATGACATATGAGGAAGACCTGGTTACCATGGTAATCCAAATAAATGTTCACTCTTCTGGGTTCAACTTTGATGCTGAAAAGCTTCATATGCATCATTTGATTATGTAGGCCACAAACTCAATTACAAGATTTTTTGTATCTTTATTATTAAAGTCTCTGAATAAAAATAAACCCAGGACTGCGGGGGAAATAGTGATGAAATGTGTTAAATAAAGCACTTGCATCCTGTCTTTGTGGCTCTGCTCTCTCCTACACATCGCTGAACTCACTTATAATGCACCATGACTTTGCCAAGCCAACTCAAGTTTGACATATTTTTATTTTCAAAAGTGAACTAAACTTTATTATTTTAAAAAGAACTAAACGTTATTATTTCTCCATTACTTGCGTACAATAAAAATACTTTCAACAATACGCTCTCTTTATAAAAATAGTTATTATTATTTTAAAACATTCATTAAAATATTCATGCTCACATGCAAACCGAATTTAACAGGGTTGTCAAGCTGGTTGTTAGATGTCACTGTCTGATTGGTTCAAAGACCTTGGGGAAATTAATTATCTCCAATCCGACATTTGATTGGTTCTTTAAATAGACGTTTAGTCATGCCTTTCGAGCACAGTGATCCGACTGAATTGAGTGATGGCGATGTGATGAAAGTTTAAGTCACAAGTGTCAACCTAGAAAAAAATCCTTGATAGCATTCACAGCGCATTCAATGTATTCAAGTATTTAACCACGCCATCAATATTTTGGACACACTCACTTTGCCTAAAACCCCAACAGGGCTGATGTTTGCCATCGTATTACATCGACGTCATGCTTGTTGGGCCTGTGAAGCAGCAGTCCGACCTATGTGTTTACACATTTTAAGAGCGTATTTCCAGCATTTTATAATCAAATATTCTATTTGGCGTGTAAATATAATAAGTTTCATTCTACAGAATTAAGCACAAACATGAAATCTAATGCAGGACACATGATGCTTACAGGATTTTATGCATTGTAACTCGATGGTTATTTATAAAGAGTGAGAAATTAAACATAACATTTAAATACACGTGCATGATCAGCGACTATACAATATAAAGAAGGCTGACGAAAAACTAAGCAATACAGCACATCGAAGGAGAAACACAAGTCTTTTGTGTGCTGGCATCTCATTAGAAAACCGTAACAGATGATGTGTGGTGGGTCAGGAGCGTGAACCTCCGCACACGAGACCACTTCTCCTTTATTATTGTCCACTCTCTAGACACAGAGCTGCTAACTGTACAGTTGGCTGCCATGGCAACAGATGCGAGAGATCAGAAGATGCAATGTGAGCCCCAATCCCCACCTTTTCAACATGCAAATAACACAGCTTGGCATCAAAGCAAATGTGCTCTATTATCCCTCACCTCAGCTCACTGCGTCAGTCTTCGGTGAGATCGCTCTCGAGGGTCAGGTGGTTCATCTGAAATGATTGTAGTTGTGTGTCTTTAATCGCTGGTTGCATTGCATTTCTGTTGAGGAAAAGGAACAGCTCACCCAAAACTACTGGAAGATAAATGTAGTTTATACCAGGAATCTGGTGGCTCGTGATGAGACGTGTAATATTTTTAATAATATTTAATGTAATACTTGTAATATAAGGATGAAATTAAAGTTTGTGACAGAGTAATACATAAGAAATACTTCAAGGGGTCTTTATCTTTATGCTTATAAAATTAAACTTTAAACTTATTTGATTCTGCACCCTTGCTGTAAATATGAAATGTTGTTTGGGTGCAAGAAAACATAAGAGATTGTGTTTTTGGGGCTGTTATTTGAAAGTTTCCCAATGGTTGCTATGGAAATCTGTCCTGAGATCGGAAGGTGTCCTAGTTAGCACACCACTTGTGTTGGCAGTTTACCGGAGGAACACATCGTTTCATTTATTCCTCATTATTCATTTCAACAACAGTGCATGGTCATCACAAGGGATGTTGTGACTTATATAATCCTTTTAATGTTACTATAATAATGTACTGTCAGATATGTACTTAAGTCAAGAAGGAAGCACAAACATGACACCTAACAGCAGGAGACAGAATGCATGGTTACAGGATTTCCTTCATTGTAACTGATTGGTCGGTAATTATAGAGACTTGTGTGCCAACCCATGGTAGGGTTTGTATCTTTACATATATAAAGAACATAATCAAAGGCCATAATAACTCTTACTGGCAAAGAAGCAGTTGATTTTATTTACAGTGGTACATTACAGCTAAGAGGATTGCACTGTGGTACACCAGACTTTATATGCTTTGTTGGTCTTATGTTATCAAACTTATTGATTTCACTTCGAATATTATAGTTCAAGGTTCAATTATGTTCCTGAAACACAGTTTGATTCATGTCTTTAATTTTAAAATCATTGCGGAAACATCCAAATCTTTGCACCACAATGTAACCTCGGGTTAAGTCGTCAGGGATGTTTAAGACTGTATAAAATACATTGTTTTTATATTTCACAAAACTGTTTCTATAAAGTGACTTTATAGATTTATCCATATTGATACATAAGCAATTATGTTTATATTTTACATTTGCTTTTAAAACTTTTATTAATTCAATTTAGGCATGGTCTTTTATATTAGTATCACTGTAAAATTGTGTATTCCTATAATTTGCATTTAAATAACATGATATATGACTTTTGTTTTCATATTATGTCATATTGTATATCCGAATGTCATGATCTTACATAATGCCATCAATTCAATTCATAAGATCATAAGCAAGGTGTCGCAGCTTATGCAGAAACTATTTGACAGCTTTGCAAAACATAAAAATATTTGATGTCAAAAGTTAAGATATTAAAAAGTTTTCAACTGAAGTTGATCAAACCCAATGTAATCCAATACATTAGCACGGGTTCACTCTGTATCTTGTTGAAATGTGACATTGTAAACTTGTTTCTTTCATCCACAAGAGCATATCAAGTTAAGGATTTTTTCTGTTTCTAACATAAAATAGGTAAGATCCTGGAATATTTAAAATCTATATAAAACCATTGTATGTAATTAATTGTATTGTGCAAAATAAGTCTTACAATACCATAGAAGATTTTTCAAAATGGTTACATAAAGAACTTTGAACATTTCACAAAATGTTCAATCTGGTTAACAAAAGTTTTTCAGATCTAAAAAAAGTAATAAATATAGGTCTCTTTAAAGAACATTTGACTGTGACCATTTGACTCTGTGTAGCCAAAAATGTTTCTATAGCATCACATAAGAACCTTTATGCCCTTTTATTTGCAAGACTGCACCTAAAAATCCCTAATCCTTGTGACACTTCATATGTGAAATTACAACATATCACACCAGTAACGACAGATCAGAACATTTATAAATAGCAAACCTGCATATTGTCATCTAAGTTAGAATTCTGAGAATCCAGAGATGAATTCATTCCTGCAACAAAGCTTCAATACCCCCCCGACATTCTCTGTTCATAGTCATTAGGACCAAAACAGGTTTCAGGTTGAATAGAATGAAGTGTCTGTCTGTAATTGGGTTCGCGTGAGGCGTGTTTAGCAAAAGCGGGGCCAGAGGATGAAGATGGAATTTAATTAATTACGTCCAGTGGCTTCAATTCAGTGGTGTTTTATAGGCAGCAAAGGAGATTTAACCAAACACATCCGAAATATATTGCTCCTATAAATCCACGTTATAATCAGATCAATATCTACAGTCAAAAGCTATTGGGTCAGGATGAGAACATTATGAGCATTTATAAACTGCTGGAAAATAGTCTCTTTAGGAATAAACCTGGACGACTATTAGCTGCATAACCCAATTCTACAATATCACTAGATTTTTAATCATTAAAAGAAAATTTCCTTTGGAATAAAAACTGTCACTATGTCAGATTCTCACGGATTGAATGAGATTATGCAACATTCATTAAATTAAAAAATTACATAACTGGTCTGATCTGAACTAACTTTTTGTTCCCTTATGTGATGTTACTGCATTTAATACACACCTTCATGACACGTGTTTGTGTGTACATGTGTGTGTGACTCGGTCCCCCAGGAAGCTCTGTTAACACATGGTGACATACTCTTGGCATGATAGCTGTGAAACAAGGCATCTAAACATGGATTGCCAACACTGTTGCCATGGTAACCCCACAGCCTCATGTGCCTCGGCGGGAAGATGAGGCCGAGTTGAGATTTCGTTCCGTGATTCTCTGCATCCCACACAAAGCGTGCGTCTCGCAAACATGTTTTCCACTCATGATAGAGGGATATTGAACCTGCTTTCTGTTTAATTTGATCTCACAGTCATGTAGTCATTCTACAGGAGGCATCATACGGTTGTTCTTATTACATAAGGATAATTCTGTTGTCTTGTGTGACACAATTCGCTCGGTTTGAACTTACGTCTGAATTTGTGGTGGCAAGGTAATTTATGGAGATAACAAACAGAAATCTACACTGTAAGAATAATACAATAGGATTAGAAAATATCACAAAAATAAACAATTATGTAAACTGAAAAAAAAAACTATTCAATGGTTTTAAAAGATTTTTTAAGAGAAAAATATTAAAAGATTTGAGCAAATAGTTAACAGTTAATTTCGCTATATAAAGTAATGTATTTCACTATTTGTTTGTAGTTTACACCTAATATTTTTGGTGAATGTTAATGGGAATATTTGAGAAGGTGTTTCTTCTTAGATATACACAAATTTAAACAGTATATTTTATTTACATCACTGTTTTCAAAGATTCCCTTGAATATTTTTTGAGTGCAAATCTTACTTCCAATAGCAAAGACTCACTGACAAAGAAAGAAAGAAGCTGTGAATGGTTAGGATATGCCAGTTGACCAAATGTCATTCCTTGTTTCAATAACTTAACATTCAACATTCAGTGAAATATTCAACAATGTTAATTTGCATAACATTCACAAATAAGAAGTCTTCAATCTAAAAATATCTGTAAAAATATGTCACAATGTACTGTATTATTATAAAGGAATTTTACATGCTACAATTTTACAATTGTTTTACCTGTATTTTACACGTTTCACTGCATTAAATTACATTTAATCATTGACAAAAATGTCGGTAAAATAAACAGATAATGTTCTGGTCCTTTTTTTTAATTAGTGTAGATTATCTGGGAAAGTTTTGGTTTATCTAAATGACCTTTGTAGATGTGGATTTGTGCAATTTTCAATCATTGGAGCCTCCTCGCACCAGTTAAATTAAACACAGAGATTTCTTATTTTGAAATAAAACCTTAGTAAATATTTACTTATACTCCTACAAAAAATATAGACCAAATCAACCTGTAACCTCTATCAACCACAATATTGCTTTTTATCCAATTCTTATCAGTATAAGGGTTATCTGAGAATCAAACCCCCAACCTCTTCCAGTTATGCTACAGGAACATGTTCATAAAATATTCACAGTTGACTGGAAACGTCCTTTCACGGACATCATGTGCAATATTAAAAGAATAAACCACACAGCTTGTAAATAAATCAAAGTCTATCAAATAACATGAACTGTGTGGTTTTTAAACCTATCACATATACTCGATCCTGTAATTGTTCATAAGACTGACATGATTTATTTAGATGTGCCCTATATCTCTGCACCATCCCAGCGCACATTCTAAATTAAACATTCTAAATTGTTTATTCTATGTTTGTTTGTGAAACATTTAAAACAATGTCAACATATTGTTTTTAAAGGATATATATATCTGCACTGTGTTGCATGTCCTAAATAGCAACTGTGGGTGTACATTGTTTTAATTTCATTTCTGGATTAATTAATTTTTCAATTTCTAAAATTCATCCGCGACATTCACACATGTTATGCACCAAAAATATTTTTTCTGGTTGTAATCTGCAATATTTCTTTTCATCATTTATGGACATTTTTCTGTTCCTTGCATTTCGGGCCCATCAAATAATCCCATCAATCCCAGCCACAGATTTACTAGCTGTTTTGGGGAATAAACATGGGTGTGAACAAGCTTTTGCAAAGGCTTCAAAGTTTTGTCAAAGTCATTTTAAAGCTCCAACATTTAAAACGGTTGCCTAGAAACAAGAGGACCCTATCCATTTACAGATAAAACTTGTTTGCTTGTATATTTTTGTTGAACGCAACGCTGGGCTTTAAAAAACTGACACTGCCCACTCGCAGCCTCACATTCGCTTTCTTGCCGTTCTGGATAACTGTTCGATCAAAGTTAAAATGAACATTTTAGGCAGGTCACCGCCCCCATGAATGACATGATGTTGTGTCCAACACACTACGAACAAACTTACCCATGCTAATAGATCTAACCAGAATGTTCCCAGCAGTGTGAGAGAGAGAAAAGGATCCCACAGCCTTAATTATGAATAAAGAGAATCACATTGGTATCATTCCTGTGTTGCCATGGTGACCCCTCCAGACCCTTTTGCCAGCCCATGTGGATTCTACAGCAAGCAATCCTGTTCAACAGAGACAAAACACGGATATCCCAGACAATTTTATTTTTTGGTCAGCAATGCGACTTCTAAAATCTGTCTCCACACGGACCATCACATTCCGATGTGACAAAATACCAAAAAGACTAATTATTATTCTAATTATTTTATTCAATATAAATATTATTTTTTAAAGCTACAAAATGATACATGCTTATTTTTAAATATGTTGTTTTATTATTCTTTAGTTATGATGACACAAATTATTTAATGGACGTTTTAGTTTTTAGAACTTTAAGTCATTTTAACATACTGCAGTATAGAATTGGAGAGATCCGTGTTAGATGTACAATAGTAGCCAAAAGTGAGGTCAAGAAGGCAGATTGTTTAAAAGTGTAATAAAACAAATATCTACATTTTTCAAAACTGGGTTGCATTTCCATGATCATAGCAGTTTGTTGCAGCATGAAATTCTAGGATGTTTGCACAAATTTTCACGATCTAATTAGCATTAAAATGTTTTCTAGGAATGCTGTCCTTGACATTTTGACCACTAATGCACATTTAAACCTTATTGCACAATTATTATTGTATAACGGACTATTGCGCCACATATTATCATATCCATTTTAATGATAATTATGAAAAAAAATGATGCCAGGCATGTGGTGCGTAGAGAACCCAAGTGCAGGCATGGATAGGAAAAACACAAACTTTAATTGAACAAGAACACCCACGATGGGGAAAACGGTAACATTTCACTACAAAACGCAAGACAAAACACTACACACAAGGGGGCAAAAACCAGAACTCAATCCAAAGCAATCACTAACAAAATAACATAAAATAAGGAAAGGCTCAATGGCACGGGGATGAGACACAAAGACTAAAGTACACTATCAATGCAACCAGCAAACAGCAAACACGAAATACTTTGACAAGAAGGACCGGAATCATGAATCAATTTATACTGAATTTGCATGAAAGCAAATTGTAATAAAATATTAGACAGAGATCATCTGAATTAGCCAACTCGTAACATTTTTCAATTTCATGTGAGTACATTCCAGGTCACGAAGACCAAAATCTGAACAAATGATAAACTAAATATTTCAGTTTTTACTATAAATGCCTGAAAGATTTAAAAGTCACAAAGCATAGGTACTGCTCTCCGGTATTACTGTGATTTTACAGGCGGGGAGCGCATATAGACATTGAGCTATTTAGGCCAAACATGATGTCCCTGTAGCTTTTCTTTTAATCAACCTCAGTCCTGTAATAAAGTGATGCATAACACATCTATTCATCAGCGTTTCACACATCAACACATTCAGTTAAGTTATCAACCCCCGCTTCCTTTGGAAAAAACATCGTTGGACAAAATTAAAGGCCTCTGTATGTCCCCCGGATGAGCGCCAGCCCCAATGAGCCAAAGCGATGGAGCTCATTAAAAGCTCAAGCTTATTTCTCAGATTCCCCTGTGAAAACAAGGGTCTGATCGAGGGGGCACTTGAAAAGACTGCATTTTTCAGCCTGAAGAACTTTAAGTCTCAACTCATTGGACTGATTTATAGAAAGTGCTTCTGAAAACCAAACATCACAGGCACATGTTTGGATGACACCAACTCCTGGAAATCACAAACAGGATGCTATTTCAGGATGGGAAAACGGACAGAGATGATGTTAACTGATAAATGAATTCAATTTTACAATGTTTCATGGCAACGTATGGAAGACTGATAAGAAGAATGATGTTTATGTTATCTCCGGAGACCGGGGTAAGGCTGATAACACAACAGCCCTTGATTTTATTGCCAACCATGATAGCGACGCTTTAACATTAAGAAAAAGGATCTCTCTAGTGAGCAGTGTACTCTTTAAGATCTCATAACATAACAAACATATTCTTCTTAGAGAATTCAAAGAGCTCAAATGGAGAACAAACTGAAACTTCTCAGATATTTCTACCAGGAAAAAAACAACTCAAATCTCAAAAATGCCTACATTAGATCTCCAGTAGAGATCTCAATATGTCCGAGGTCAAGTTTGTCAAGTCTGCAGTCAAAAGTCAATATTTTAAACATAAGCAATTCATGGCTTTCTGTACCATCAGAAAAGTCAGAACTTCTTGGCCAAATTTTGTTACACCGCACCCTCAAGTTAAAAATTCAGTCCACAAAATGTAAGTCTATAATGTCTTTGACGGACAAATCATTAATACGATCACATCAAAACAAGCATGATTTAAGGCTTTCTTCATATCAGCAGTAAAACTTTAAAGATCAACATTAAACTTAAGTTTATTTCATTTTTAAGCTCTGTTGTCAAGAGCGTTCAAGGTCTCTTAACAATGCGTATAGTTGCTATAGAAACAAGATCAATGCAAAAACTCTCTTATTTCTGCAGCATAAGAGTTCTGTACAGTATCTCATTTCATACAAACTGAAGACCAGTCATTTGATCACTTTGCAGAGGCTTTCAATATGATTTGAATGAAATTGCTCATACCTTAACGGCATGTTACCCGTAAAAGAATCTTATCACAAAAAGTTTTATTTCAAGTGCCTCTCAGATATTGATAAACATATATTCTCACAGAAGTAACTGAATGACTATAATCCTGGCGTTTTGTGTAGTCCAAGACATCTTGTTTCTTTTAAAGATGATAACTTTGGGATTGCTCACTTCCAAGATCACTTAAAGGGTACTAACACACACACAAAGGATATGAAAGATGAGGTTTATAATCCGAGAGGCAATTTCACATCAACTCCATCTCCGTTTTCCATAAAATTGTTTGAAAAAGACTAAACAATTGTTCAAAACCATAAAAAGGATGGAGGTGAAAAGAGAACATAGATTATAGAGGTAAAATATCTTAATTTGATAGACATTCGACTAAACAATCGTTCAAAACCATACAAAGGATGGAGGTGAAAAGAAAACGTAGATTATAGATGTAAAATATCTTAATTTGCGTTAATCTGATCATGAGAAGTCGTCAGATGAACTCTAATGGGGAAATGTTTGAGATTTCTGGGCGTTTTCTCAGAAGAAATATCAGAGACATACTATACCTAACCAAAGGCTTCCATTTGCTTTATATTAAACTTAATTGATGTCTAGGAGAAATGAATTAGACATGGAGATTGTTTCTCTCATTTTAATATTTTTCTTGTTTATGTGTAACATTAGGCCCTACTTGCTGAGCTCGTGCCGTCCAGAGTTGTGCGTTTCAGCATCACACCACTACATTTACTAAACTTTAAATAACTGTTTACATAAGAGTTATTGGGAGGGTGGGAATAAAATGGTTGGTTCAATAGCCTCATGTGAACATGTTGGGTAATACAACTGGGATCAGCACAACACATCAAACATCTCTATCAACGGCAGGCTCCCACTTTAACAGATCGGAGGTTCACAGATCAAATGTCCATTATGTTTGAAGGGTCGATGACTGAACCGGAACAATTTACCCAAAAATTTAAAATTTATTTACTCCTTGAATATAAAGGTCATTTACATCTTGCCATAAACGGATAGTTACCCCAAAATAAACCATGTGTCATCCTTTATTCGCCCATCATGTCAAACCTGTTAAGAATACAAGAAGATATTCGAGAAATTAGCATACATTGGAAGCCAGCAGGGGGTGGAGGTCACCAAGTGCCTCCGAAATCTCAAACATGATTGCTCAGGATCCGGAAACATCTTCATGTTCTAGAAGCCTATATGACATCTTATGGTAGATGTCTCAGAGAAATTACTGCCATACATCTCTGCTTTCAGATACCATACAGACCTCTAGAAGATATCTATAGGATGTTTACTATTAAGAATGAATGTACAACAGCTCTTAGTGATGATTAATTGTGATTTTGCACACCAAAAAATGTCCTTAATGTCACAAATACCAGTAATGACAGAACATCAAGTCTCTTTAAATGGATTTAGGATGGGTCGATCTGATCTTTCTGGTTAGGAATCACTCTCTCTCTCTCTCTCTCTCTCTCTCTCTCTCAATCTCTCTCTCTCTCTCTCTCTCTCTCTCTCTCTCTCTCTCTCTCTCTCTCTCTCTCTCTCTCTCTCTCTAAATGTGATGTCACGGTCCTCCCAGAGTACCTCTTTGTGCTTATAGCCAGTTTGACCCCATAGAGGGGAAACTGATGTAATAAAGGCCTGGGGTATGCGGCGAACACCATGACAGATATTAGCATGACTCATGAGACTTCACAAGACACTAGATTTCATTGTTCTGAGTTACACAAATGTTTAGACAGATAATTGCAGTGTAATTCACAAAAATGGATGACTGACAAACATGGCAGGCCATTTACAGTGACAGACACTGCGCATTAGACAGACATAATCAGTGTGTGCACTGCAAGAAGCTTTGCAAATGTGTATTTAAATAAAAAGCTTATTTTTCTGTGATTTCAAAAGTGTGGTGCATCATCTACTGGCAGCAAAGAGAACTGCCTGATTTTGGTGTTATTTAAGGCAAAAGATAAGGCCAAATGCTTGTTTGTAATGTAACTACAGAAACTATGAGGTCTAAAGGATAGTCCACACAAAATAAAGATGATGTCAGCAATTACTCTTATCTTAAGTTGTTCCAACTTTGTTTGGGATACCTTTACAGATGCATTCACACAGGAATTTGCCCAAATTTTGTAATCAATGTAAAGTTGCTCATTACTGTGGTTGCCCTTTCTACCATTTAAGTCACTGTTTATTTTTCCAAAGACAAAATGACACAATGTTTCTTTCCGTAATACAATTTATTACATGCATTTACACAGTTCAGCACTGCACTAGGATGTACGCACAACTTGCAGGTTCGACACCAGAGTACACGGTACAATTGATCTCATAAAGTAACACAATAACAAGCTGCCACCTTCAATAGTACATGTGAGAGGTTCCTTTAGAAGAACACCTCAAAGCAAAACTGAAGAAAAGAATCACAAAGCATTAGCTCATGCATTGGACAATTCATCCAAACTCATTGTACTTAATAGCAATACCTGAGAAATAAAATATTGAGTAAAATAAAAAATGGCATGATGATAAATAAACGGTACCTTCTGTCTCTTTCAAGTAACTTTTTAATACGGATGTATTAAATATATTTATAGCTACTAATGTCTTCATTCTAATACAATTACTTTATGCACATTTTTTAACAAACTGACATCAAGAAAATACTGTAATAATACATCACGCCAGTTAATAGAATCAGCAAAACTTACAAACAAATCAGTTACGCACTGCAGCAACAGTACAACGTTTAGATCAACAGTCCAGAGATTTCTCCAAAGTTAGGCACTTAAAGAGCAGTATGCATCAATGGAAAATTGACATTCCAGTGACAATTCGACATCTTTTTACGAGCGTAAAGGCAAACAAATGTACATTGCATGATGGTTATGATGTTACATGTGTAACTGCATCTTATAATGATGCTAAGTCAAGTCACTAGATGGCTTAAGAAAGCCTGAGGTGCCAAATGCCACATACAAAAATAGCAGTTAACCACATTTTACTAAAGAATAATAATTACCATAAGGCTTTATCAGACTCTTTTTGGTAGAAAATCGTACAAAGCAGCAACAAGACAATTTATTAAATGATATGCACAAAATATTTGGGAGACAAGAACTATATTTCTATTGCAAAGACATGCAATTTTCTGTATGCTGGGTCAGAACAAATTCTTCAAGCCACACAGGTATGACATTACACACGGTAATAAAAATGTAAGTATGCGTTGCATTCCAACACTAGCTACAAGGGGTGCTATAGCACCTAGTTTACATTCAATCAAAACAGCGATATCATTCCTGGCACAGACATGACGGTAGCTAAATCTCATTGAGTACCGAAGCACTCCCTTAGTTTAACGCAAGAACATACACTCCGAAAGCCCGTTTGCAATGTACTGGCCACGCATTTGTATCTGCATTTGCATATTGCACAATGCATCTCACTTTACCGTAGATGAAAAGGAAACATTGTTGCAGTCTCTATTAATAAAAACAGAAACTCAACAGAAAAAAATTAAAACTTTTTAGCATAGTTTAAGTTAGGTAAGTTTAGTCTCTTCTTAAGCTCACATACTATTCGGGTTATAACAGAGCATGTTGAGTTGCAGGTTTTCATCCCAGTGTCTGAGGATAATAAACAGCTGATTGGCTGCCGCTTTAACCGACGCCAGGTCTCGGCCCTCTGGGATGATCTGTTCATCTAACCACATGCTGGCCTTAGCGGCTATCAGCTCCCACTCGATAAAATAACACGCTGAGCTGTGCTCCAGCGAGGCCAGAGCGACAGCAGTGGCCCACACCATGCCTTCCAGGTCATGCATGTTTCTTTGCAAGACCCCCGGGGAACCTGACAACGTTGGTTCTTTGATTTCCGACTCTGACCCCTGGCCGCTGTCATACAGAGAGTTGATGGGCGATGTTAAAGATAAGCCGCCCATCAGCGAGGACCCGCAACTCTCCGTACGAGGGCTTCGAGATTGGAAAGAAGATGTGCGTGAAAGAGGCTCTTCACATTCAAAATTCATATCCAAGTCTTTTGGAGGCGGAGAGGAACCGCAGTGGACCTCCAGGCTCTCTGAGCGCCGTGAGCTAGAGGGGAACGGGTGGGTAAGGCTGATTCTGTGGCTGGCAAATGGTGACGTCCACTTCAGCTTGTCCATGGGCACGTTGATGGCTTCACACAAGGCGTCATCCAGCATGAACGCCCCACAGGAAAGCTGCAATGACACCTGGAAGAGACGAAAGAGCATTTGCCTTCATGCAGCGTTTCATGTAACCACACATAGGAATCATGAAATATTGATCTGTGCTTGTTAAATGTCATCTGATCGATTACAAGCTATAGGTGAAGACTGCTGCCATTCCTGTTGTGTTGCAAGTGGCTGCATTACTCTCTAACATCATCACAAGCAGAGTTAAAGAAACAGGTCACCTAAAACATTTTAATTCTGTCGTCATTTACTCACCCCTTGTCATTTCAAAACTTGTCATTTAAAGAACACAAAAGAAAGTACTTTGAAGAATGTTGGAAACTGGCACCCATTCACTTGCATTGAATTTGTGTTCATATTAGTTTTTTGGCAAATGTACCAATATTCTTTAAAATATATTATTTTGTGTTCTACACAAAATGAAAATGGAAGGGATACCAGAGAGATGTAGTCTTTGTTGTCATTCTCGCTTCCTCCCATGGAGTTGCTCATTTTGATTTGTGATCGGGTCATGAAGCCCCTGGCAGCTTTTGTCAGGAGTCGCGTCCTGGTCAGACTCAACTTACTAAACAAAAAACAGAAATACTTTTAATCCAGTAACATTTTCATTTAAGGGGAGGTATCACACGGTTTTATACATTATAAGTGCTTTAGAGTGTTAAACATACAGGTACTTAACTACAGGTACACTACAGGTACTTAAGATTTACATAAGATGGGCCAAAGCTACCTGTGATGCGGTACTTCTCCTTTAAAGTCCCAGATATTGTCTAAGAAAATTTTTTAATATGTGTACTCAAGACCACATCCCTTCATGTTCTGATCATTACTTTAGATAAAGTACAGCATTAAAGCCAGTGTAAGGCTGATATTTCATGGCATTTCCTGACTTTAAGAAAACACACTATAGATTCAATACAACCCGATCCTAAAAAAAAAAGTCTTTAGAATGGATGCAAATAAAGCTACAACATCTTAAGTCAGGGTTGATTTGGTTATCTAAAATGTAAATCAATTTCAATGGAAAATGGAAAATAAATGTAACTATACAAAGATTTGTATAAGCTTTGCGTGCTTAATAATCATTCTCAAAAATATCACAACCTCCGATTATTGAAAATGAAAACAGCTGAATACAAGCAAACACTGTCTATCTAAATATATCCTGTTTTTAATCTTTTTGATGAGAATGAGTCTCTTCAGGCTCATGTTGAACGTATTACAAGTGCCCGCAGCAAAACAAAGTAAATCAAAATGCTAATTGTCCCATAAATTCAAAAATGTTAAATTATTCATTTGTGTCCTACCAAATAGAGTTTTTTTTAATTGCACAACTTGATTTGTGAATACTGTTTGCAAGCCATTGATTTCGAACCCACCTGGCCGAGAAAAGGCTTTCTGTGGATCTCTGTGAGGTGTCAGAAGTCACTGATGAAGTCCGCTGAGAGGCTGAAAAATAAGAGTAACACTATACTACAGGCAAAGAGGCTCTCTCCTTGTTTACCATATGATCCTCCAGGTCACAAGGAAAGAATTAATTCAGCAGCTAAGATCAGGTTAATATGCAAATGTGGATAGAGTGATAATTCGGCTGTGTCCGATTCGCTTGAACATCCACAAGATTATATCTTGGCTAAAAACACATTCAGAACCTAGATATAAATTCACCCTCTGTGATGCTTCCTCGGTCCCCACTAGAGGATGACGACGTTTTGCAAGGGGAATATACTCCATCCTCCAAACCTGTCAAACACAAGACCATTTTAGGTAAAGATTTTGATTTACAGGTGCAGGTCATATAATTAGAATTTCTAGTTGATTTATTTCCTTAATTCCATTCATGAAGTGAAACTTGTATACGGTATACATTCATTCTAGTACAATTCAAGAATGCAGGATAACCAAATGCCCCTATTAGAACAACCTGGGCTATCAAACACCTGAGCCGTACCACAGACTGATTGACTCTAGCCATGCTACCCTTGCAGGAATTCAGTACATGCTCATACTTTTCATGTTCAATCATTTCAGTGGGCAAAAATTTCTAAAATCCTTTCTTTGTATTACAATATTCTGCTATTCTGAATTTGGGGTTTTCTTAAGTTATCAATTATGATGTTTAAAATAAAAGAAATAAACACTCGTAATGTAAATCAGTCTGTGTGAAATGAATGTGGAATGAATAGAATTAAGGAAATACATTTTGAAGATATTCTAATTATATGACCAGCACCTGTATGTGGTTTATAATTGGTAGTTGAAAAAGCAGTTTAATACTCAGATGATGAGGGATTATCAATTTTACCTGCACTTCTTCGGAACACAAATTGAGATATTCTATGGTTTTGTATTTTTACAATGGGTCTTTATTTGTATCAAATGTCAGTTGGTTACCAATGTTCTTCAAAATATATTTTTGTGTTCTGACAAGGTCCGAAAGATTTATACATTTTTCTGTGAACCATCCCTTTACTGTGAATTAGAATTTGAAGTTTTCTGAAGGTAAAGCCATCATGCACTTTCTATTTTTAGCATCTTTTTCTAATAAGCTGTTACCTGGTTACAGATATAAACAGCTGCCTTACAGTAATACTCATGCATCAGTAAACACAGATATGCAGGTCCGTTTGTAACTGAACCACAAGCAATTGAATTGTCCATGTCTGTTAATGGAATATAATATAATATAAATAATATAGTGTGTTAAGTCTCACTGCTGGGTAATGGTACATCGTCTTGCTCGGGTAAACCACCAGACTGTGAGCGACCAAGACCCGCAGAGTAAACACGGTTCTTCCTGCTGCCACAGCGGGAGCTGCAGTGTGAACTGCGTTTATGATCCTCCCCTGGAAACAAACAAACAATCAAATAATAATCAAAATCTACAATCTGATTTACAAAACATGGAACTAAAATTTCCTTCAGCTACATGTTTGATACTGTGCGATGTTAAAAATCTGTAGTTCTCTGTCTAAAGTTTGTCAAGTAAAGAAAACATATAAACGTAACAACATAGTTATTTAATTATTAAAATGTCAACATGAAAATACAGAAATGTAAAATGCTGTTAAAAAGCCTAGTGATAAAAAATCTGTTTGATAATAGGCCAAGAGAATGTTTTAAAAATTGTACTGAAGAAGTAAATACTAAACATTGTTCCATTGTTGTTATTCAAAGGTCCAGAGTTTCCTATTATTCGAACCGAATAAAATAAAATAAAATATATACATTACTTAAAAACATTTCATGAAAGTTTTGCTTACATTTTGCACAAACCTTTTTGAATTCGAATTTTTTGATCAACTTTAAATGCTTACTAGTGTATAGTGGTGTATATAGGTGTATATACAGTACAGTGTCATGTTTGATAGAATATTTAAACACAATTTTATTGATTGAAAAAATAATATATGAAGATTACCAGGGTGGGTAAACTCAACACCTGTGAATAAATATTCATTGCTGTCCAAGTCGATGGGTACAAAAGCTGTGTATTTGCTTAGGATGTTGCATGCTTTACTAGTGTGGATAGCATAAAGCTGGTATCTTCTCCCAGAACCTAAGAGCAACGACAAAGATCTTAAATCAAACATTAACCTGTGCCAGCGCTTTGAATAAAACACATCAGCTGTAGGCCCTTACCATGTTCAATTTCACATTCTTTATCTGCCATGAGTTCAAAGTCTTGAATAATAGAACGTCCCGCAAGATGATGGAAGGTTTCGTTCCACAGATCTTCATGAACCTTCTCCTCACGTTCTCTGCCCTTGAGGTATGGCTGAATGTCGAAGGTCACCTCCCACTTTACAGGTTTTCCGCAGAGCAGTCCCGACACAACCGCTTTGCAGTCTCCCTTCCCTTGAGCTGCTTTAAATTCTGGAGCCTGAGGATCCTGCGGTGTTTCGACTTCGCAAAGCTGATGTGTGTAGCCATCTGCTGCCAAAAACATGCAGGAGATAAACATGTTGTTTTGAGGAATGCCAGATGTCACATCAAACCTACCACCTACTGACTGACCACCACAGCT
The DNA here is from genome assembly GCA_033220385.1 of Triplophysa yarkandensis. Taxonomy (NCBI): domain Eukaryota; kingdom Metazoa; phylum Chordata; class Actinopteri; order Cypriniformes; family Nemacheilidae; genus Triplophysa; species Triplophysa yarkandensis. The sequence goes on along the minus strand of CM065671.1, from coordinate 1,428,044 downwards.
GGTGAACCAACAATTATTACCAACCATATATACAACTTATAGTATATAAGTATATAGTATTTAAGAAGCCAAACACTTAGCAACACTGATATCTTTTGTTAGTCTTAAAAGCGGCGCATTGATCTAAATGTGCAGATATACTCTGTGTCTCAGTTGGACATGACCACTCATCTACATATTACGGTATAGAAAGAATAGAAAAAATTTATCAGTTTATTCTCTCTTAGCGGATACATTCATACCACCCAGAACTTACAAGTCAACAATAAAAATGAGAGTAGACCCTAACTGATTGATTGATGGTATTCAGTCATGTGATATGCTGTGCAGTAAAGCTCTTCTGTATACTCTGTCATTGATTACAGATATACAAAACATTGATAAAAGTCGACATGGGTTAAGACATATCAGAAATTTGGCTCTATTTCTGACCTGCATCCCCAGTGCTGCCCAGAGATGGACTGTCTGTTGAAGATCTGGATCCATTCTCCACCGTAGGACCCTGGGTCATCCCTTGCGCAGAGGAGCTACACAAGGCTTGATCCGTCTTTGATTCTCCCGGGAGCCCATCTTGTAGTGGAGGTTTGTGACCAGGCACAGGCCGTGCTCTTGAGGACGCTGCACACAGGCTGGCCAACTGAGGCTGTTGCAAAAATGTCCAACAGAGCATTAGTCAAAGGTTCACAGGCTGCCATCTTGGCAAAGCCAATTGTTCTGCTTGGCTGGCGTTTAAACAAAAGTAGCATAAAATTACAAAGAGGAAGCCCCTGCCGACTTGATATGATATTTACATCTGGTACATTAACAGTCAATTAAACAAATGACAGTGCAACCCAAAGCATTTGGTAGATGAATAACTTAACATTGAGAGGAAAAAAAAGAAAAATAATTTGATCATTTGTTCACCACCTTCTTTTCATGACTTTCTCCTGCGGAATACAAAAGAAAATATTTTGATCACCAAATACAAAAGAAAATATTTTGATCACCAAATAACGTGTCCAATTGAATTCAATTATATGAACACAACACTTTTTTTGTTAAAAAAATCTTCCGGGATCCAGAAAAGAAACAATCATATATAGAGTCTTCAGATCACATGAGGCTACATTAACAGTTCTTATTTTGGTGTAATTTTAACCAAAACATATCAAATAATCTATATAATCTGACAGCAGTGGATCAGTAAAGAGTACATAGTGCCACTGATAAGTTTTTCTGTATAATTTTCATGTCTTTAAAGAAAAATAATACAAGTAACAAAACAAGTCCATTTGGTGAAGGCCTGTCATTAGCAGTGGAGGTGTTCCTGCATTACATATAATTTACCTGTAGATGTAATGCCATTTCATGCTCATTGCAGGCTCAAGTTCCTGACCCAATTTGGTTGACCAGATTCAAAGCAGATGCACAGCAGTTACAAGAAGCAATATAATGCTAATTCACTCTTTTAGAGTTAAATAAAAAAAAAAGATTTTTGTAGATATAAAACAAATAACACAGACCCAAAACATTTTTTTAAATGTTTTGAATATTTAGAACTAAATGTGTTATATTTGGATTACATTTGAAATTGAAATAAAAGCTATTTAAAGATTGTAGCTTTTTACACAATTTTATTAAATATAATTGGATGGTACAAATAATAATTTCAAAACGTAAACAGGTATTAATTAAAGACAATCTAACATATTTCTCACAAAGGGGGCATTTATGAACTAACTAAACGAGATGTGTTAGTGTTCTAGTTCCTTATTTCTGGTGTCTGTCATCACTTGAGCTTAATGGCAATTTGGGGAATGAAAAATGCATGTCTGCTGAAGAGCTAATAACACCCATTAAAGTCATTACTATGTGCATTGAGGAGAAAATCAAGGACACTTGTTATTGCCCTCAGCAAATCTGTAATATTTCTCACTGCATTATTTAAAACATTTCCATGGCCGACTGCTTGCGATAATAAAAGAGAACTATACACCCTCTCATCTCTAAGAAAAAATGCCATTTGAACTCTTACCATGGTCAGCGTTTGGTTGCAGTTATCAAAACTAATTGCACCCTTTGCGACAAATGCAATAGGCCGGATATTCGATATCCGACTCTTGGCAGGGTGCTAACAAGGCAAAAGCATGATCGGATACATTAACATCACAATGCTACAAAACATGAGATCTTGAATAATTCTCCTCATTTGTACTGCGTCAAATGTACCGGCCATCATTATAATTCAAAGGGGACGCACACCTTACTATTGTGGTCATGTTTAAATTTTCATTCATTTCTGGGTCAGGGATGTTTCTCTACCACTGTGACTTTACCTGCTGTTTTTTCTGTGACAAGCGGCATTTGCGTTTTCTCCCAGGACTCTAATTTGGATTTGGCACGCATTACAAAATGTCATCAAATCCTTCCAATCCCCACTCAATATTACCAATTTGAGATTTCTTAAACATTCAGGGATCTGTTATTCCTCCTTTGCTCTCTTTGCTGTGCAATATATGTGGCCATAAGAAGATTGAATTACGATGGCGAAGAGAAGACTCAGATCTCATCATCTCATTGCTGAGCTCAGAAATGAGTTCAAATAACCCTTCTTAACAAACAGACGGATCTGTTGAGCTTTCTAGCTTATAGTATCATGGTAGCAGATGCTTTAGCTTAAGCAGATGGTGTGTATTTCTTCAAATGAAAAAAGTCTTGTGTCTTCAAGAAACAAGATACAAAAGATAAAAATGTTTCTCAAAATTTTACTCAATGTATCCAAAAGAATAAGGCTAGAAAAACACAAAGAATTTACTACCTGGTAATCTATTTTCCATTGATCCATTTGACCAATTAGCTCCTGGACCTTTGCTCTTCTAAGAGGGTTCTTCCCCACAACCGAGCTCGGATCACTGGGAGTGTAGACCTTCTTCGTGGGGTTGAAATCTACAATTTGATTGGTGCTGTATGCACGTCGTCTCGGGGAGGTGGCCGTGTCATTTCCTATGAGAAACTTGTTATGGCGGTTGTTAAAATGCTGAATTATTGAAAAAAGTTGTACTGTACCAATGGGGTCTTGCTCTGTGGCAAGCTGGCTACTCTCAGACATGGTCATCTGGCAACTGTCAAACAATGAGGTGCCCAGATTGTCTCGGTGTGACCCCTGACTATCAGAGGAGATCTTCCCAGCATCCTCCTCTTGAGAGTGGTAGAAAACAGAACTTGCAGACTCGTTGGAACGCATCATGCTGTATCGCCTACGCTTGTCCTGATACAGAAAAGAACCATATCAAAATCATATCAAATCATGTTAACAATACCTAATTCTTATATTTCATCCCCATAAAAAACAAGAACAGTACAAAAAATGTGCATATAAACTGAACTCACTGATTTGGGGTTGGAGTGATATCTGGAGATATCACAAACCACACTGTATCCAATTAAGCGGTCACCAGGAAACAAACACGTCGCTCCCACCGGAGAAAGCAAGATTTCCTTTGTCTCTGGATACAGCCACTCGATGGAGATATCAGTCAATACCGATGTCATGGTCTTCTTAAGAGACTTTATCATCTGTCGGACAGAGAGCACCAGGTCAAACACTAAAGGATTTTAGTTTAGTCATTAATGGAACTTAATTAAGAGTATGTAAAAGTAAATGTGTTTGACCAACATACTTTAATAAAACATATTTCTTGGGCAAGCTGTCATAAATAATTTTTTACAAGGATTTCAAACCAAAAGTTACACAAATTAATTTTTTTCTTGAATGTTGTTTACAAACATCTAATATAAAATTGCTTATCAATTTCTAATAATCAAAATTTTCTTAGAGTTGTAGGGCATCATGTTTAACAAGATAATGTCAGAAAATGTTTTTAACCTAAATGTTGAGCTGTTTATATCACTACAAGATAATTTTCTCATAAATGTCAGGTCAGAGCTATCATTACATTCGTATTATCTTTAAAAGGTTGCGAAATTAAATATAATTTATAAATAAATTTGCCAAAACATGGATTTGATATTTTGCTGTATGCTATTAATTGGTTTAATTAACGTGTTTCTTAATTGCAAAACTTTGCAGAACAGAGTTAAATGCTGTTAAATGCCAACATGTTTGTGTCTTTCAAGTAAGACAGCTACTAGTCCCAGTATTTCCTGGTAGTGTCATGCATATAGCTTTCCTGTAGCTCATTGGTTAAAACATGGCATTAGCTTCGGGTTCTATCCCAGGGATTACACATAATCAAAAACAAATGTATAATGTAATGGTATACATGTTCAATAAAAGCATCTGCCAAATGTGTAACGTATCTACAGTATATATGTATGTATAGTGTTTGCAAAAAAGAAAAACACACTTTATTGTGCCAGTAACTGACTGTTCATTTTTAGGAAACAAACAGGATTGGTAATTGCTAATTCATTTCAGGACTGCACATTTACATCTCTGTTGTAATAGCTCTGTGGTGACATTCAAAATAACAGGCTGTTGGCGTGGAGGATAAACAATTTCCCAAAATGAGCACCTTGGGCTGCAGTCTTTCCCCTTCTGCCAGGAACTCAGCAGTTCCTCTGGAAACAGCAGACAGTCCTAATAACAGCCTTCTGCATGCACCCTGACCAATGCCAAATGTATAACACCTGCAATGGTGCATAAAGAGAGAGAGATGCTTTACAGGTGTGAGACTTTACAAACATAAGACAATCGTCCAATCCAACACATGTTAAGAAACATCACATTTTACTCGCTTTTCAGCTAGGTACAAATGAGATTGAATGGCAAGCAAATTGAGACAACTCTTCCTCTAGATTGCTTTAAAAATTAGACAAATGCTTCTCACCTGAAGCAAGAACACATTTAATTCTCCTGAGCTATAAATAAGTGAGCTGGTGACACTGTCAAACAATATCAGTTAAATTGAAGAATCACTCAACTTTATTGCTTTATTAATTTTGGAACTGGCAAGGGAGGTTCGCCAGAAAGCCAAAAAGGAAATCGTTATTTTTCTGTTACTGCCTTCACTCACTAGTTGCTTTGCTGTTTACTTCTTAAGACAGCATGAAATTAACCCTCACAAGTGATTGATCTGAAAAGCTTGATCTGAAAAGCTTGAGATAGCTGGGAATATTACATGTCACATAAATAGTTCTCTGTAAGTAAAGCAATTTGACACAGAAATTGAAACAACTCATTATAAATGTATGCATGGTTGTCACATTTAACCTCTTCTATCATTCAGCATCATGAAATGGTCAACAATGTTGTCAAACCCTATCATTGCATATCATCTAGTTTTTAATTTGCCAAATATATATAATATGAATCATTCAATTACTTATATGTTAATGTATTAACTCAATATTTCAGGGTTTGAATCCATAACTAAAATGTTGCGTTCACTTTGTATTATTGTATGATGTTTATTAAATTTGGTACAACAAAGCACAACACTTTACAGCCATAGATTTAGAGGCAAATTTAATGTTAACCCTATGTTTATGGCAGTTATGCCATCCGTTGGCCATGTTTGTATTGTGCCTCCAGACATTTATGGGCGGTTGTTACATCATTCATTCAAGATGTTAATGGGGAACACTGATATTTCTACAATCTACGACTAAAATCAACATGATCTAAGAACAGTACATTTGAGAACAGTCAAATAAATTATTATGAAAAAGGTTGTGCATGTTCAACAAAACATCTTGCATTGTGTTGCTTTGGATGAACCTGTCTACATGCACATAAAATGTTTGCTGCTTTGATTTTAAACAGAGTTTTTGTCTAACCCTTCTGCCCAGAGTTCTTAAAAGTTAATTTTTCTATCAAAACTGCTTGAAACTATTACACTTTAGCTTGTGGACTTGACAATAGTAATTGAAGACATTGACCTTCAATGTACTTGTCTCACCACATGACTAACAGTACCTTGTTATTTGCTCAACGAGCTGACTGTGAACACATCTGTCGCATTTGTATTTTCAAAGTTTGGACAAGCGTAGAAAAACAGTCTCGGCATCAGATCAGTTTAGTTAGAGCAGTATTCCTTTAAAAGCACAATCATAACATGTTCTGGCTCATCTTTCTCTGCTATAAATGGCAGAGGCGTTTAAGTCAGTAAATGACACTCAAAAGTAATTTGCTTTGAGCTTGACCTCACCTTTATTGTACGGAAGGAACGGCTGTTATCAATGGTTTGAAAAAAAAACTATTGTGGATTTTCCTCCAGGAGAACATGACAAAAGAACAGCTACTCTAAGGGGAAGGAATCTCGACAGATGAGAAATCAACAGGGGATGTTACAAAGCCATGAATAACGGCTGGATTATAGCTATAGTAATCTAAAAGGATTAGACAGTTAGACATCAATTTACTCTTCACTGCATCTTTGCTGATCTGATTATGATCTGATAACCTGTATCATTCCAGTGCTTTGTGTTCCCTAGTGCGTGATATTAAGGGAATAGCTCATGCAACAACGAACAATTTAGAGGATGAATCATTTTACACACCCTCATGCTGTAACAAACCTGATGACTTTCTTTCTTCATACTGTACATTTAAAGAATTTAGGAAATCACTATAAATGTCTACACAATTTATGTGCGGAATGTTTTATCTTTCCATTTTGATTCCTGAAAACCGTAAGATCATTTTTCTTAGTAATAAATTAGAAAAAATAAAATCCTCTTTAAATCCATGCTAAATGTTATAGAAAAGCTTCTAGTCCATTTTCCTCTGTTAGACAGATTGCAAGACAAAGATTTAATTTCTGTGGTTTTGATTAATAGACTAAGTTATAAATCATAATAATAATAATAATAATAAATATAATAATTTCAGGTTAGTTTTCATTAGCTTTCATTATTTTTTTTCAAAATTTGATTTATGATACCCCTATTAAAAAGCCAGAATCTAAGTTGACTTTTTAATCAGACCTTCTAGCAATGACTACATGACCTTGCTTGCATGAATCAAGTTATGCTTTTTTTCAAAAGAACATGATATTTGAGATTACAAATGATCGGAAAAGGCATTTAAAGCTTTTAAAAGCACACCGTTTCCACTAAAAAAATACAAAAAATCTTCCAAGAGGGCCTCCCAAACGTTAACAAACATGAAACATTTACTGACCTGGTGAATCGGGCATGGCTACGAAGCAACTCGATGACCTTCCCCGTGTTACCAATGGCTCCATCCGTCAGCAGGAACAGCAGGCGAGGATGACCCTTCTGCATGGGCTGCCGCAGTATCCAGTTGAGCGGAGCCAGTAGGTTTGTGCCGCCCATGTCAGCCCGAATCTTCTTTACATGTTCACAGGCCAAGGCTAAAGTGTCCTGTTACATAAATGAACCATTTGATAACACTTTTATTAGTTTAAATGTTTCAGTATACTTTGCTTCACTGCTGTTTTTATAAGACTATTAGAGTCTTCAAGGAGATGTGTCAGAAAAATGTTATGTTATTCAAAGAAATAAGACAGAACTGTTATTTCTGTCTTATATCTCACAAAATTGATTTGAAAAACTAATAAAGAAAACCACAGATTAAGCAATTTCACAGTCTTTATTTTGCAGTAGGCTTTTTGTGATTTGTGAAATCAGTACAAAACCTCTCCAGAATTTCATTATATAACCCATAAACTTTATTACATAAACATCATTATATAAAAGAACATTGTCAATGGTTTCCAGCAGACAAACACAAATATTTATGTTCTTCACATCAGACAGTGTGATGGTGTAACTGCTGTGCTAATGAGGACAGAGAGCGTGGATGCTGACTGTGTTCGGCTCTGGGTCTCTGTGGGTGACCTACCTCACCGTAACTCTGACTGGTTGCAAACAGAGTTTTGAACTTGGATCCAAAGCCCACAATATTGAATAAGCATGCTGGGAAAAGACTTTTCAGAATGACGACCATTGCATCCTGGGGAAAAAAGAGAAAGAGGTAAGATCAGCCTGGACGTCTTTAATACAACAGTTATTTCTCCTACAATAGAACTGAAAACTCAGATCCATAAATTCTGGGAAAAATTACATTGTTTTATAGTGGAGTCAGACCCCATACAGAAGGATGTAATTGTTACAGAAAGAACAAAGTGGAGAAAAGGTGTTAATTTGTTAGGTCAAGTGACGTGGAAGGACCTGCAGTGCTGCAAATGTTTTTTTCATCCAGAGCAGGATCATATAATTGAATTTATAATTGCCTCTTCTGTCCCCAGGTGAGATTTTAGGTCATCCCCCTGGATTCTCTTTGATATTCTGCATTATTTAAGACTAACGTTAAGGCATAGCACCCCCAAAAATTTTAATTCTGTCATCATTTACTTTCTCACAAATTTGTATGACTATCTTTCTTTCAAAAGAGTATTTTATAAAGAATTTTGGGAACTGGCACCTATTTACTTGCAGCGGTCTTGTGTCCATAAAAAGATGTACATGTGTATTTTAATTTGTGTTCAGTAAAATAAAGGAAAGTCATAAAGGTTTGAAAAGCCTAGAGGGTGAGTAAATGATGACACAATTTTCCTTTTTGGATAAACATTTTTATTTAATATACAGTCTCAATTAAAAGATGTGTTGTATATTACAAGAATTGATTTTTAAAGACATACTTCACAGCACTTATAAATATGCTGTGAATGTCTTTACACAAGGTAGATGTCAAAGACCTCAGAGCTCATTCTTTCAAAACACCTTAAAAGTGAATTTAAACCCTTTCAAATTCAATTACACTTATTTTTCTATTACTATTTATAAGCATAGGGGAGTTCACAAACACTTTTGATATTTGAGTGTAAAGTCCTTTTCAGGTTTAGTGATATTCTGGGTGAGGTAAAGCCACAGTAGTGACCTGAGACTTTGGATAAGGCCAATCTGGTGTCTGTGGTGAGAAGCGGTGCGTCCTCAATCAAATGCACAGTGAGTCATCGCTGCCTTGTGCGTCACACTGAGAGATACCGCCAACACACACACATTCATTCACTCACAAATCCAGAGCGCACAGAATCTCCAATCTCTGCATGAAGACTTACTGGGTTCAATTACTATAGCAGCTTGAGGCTTTCAATTCAACCTGCTGTGTATTTCAGTTTGTTGCCCTTTAACATCTGTTTAAGAGTTTCAAATGCATTTTTAGTAAAATGACTAACACTTTACAATAAGGTTGTATTGTAGTTATTCAAGGTAAATATTCAGAAATTTTTAATCTTTGGTAATGTGAGTTTAATGTGCAATCACTAGCTTTTGTTTTTTTTAAAAAGAGTAAAGATTAATGCTTTGTTTTATGGGGCTACATACACTTGAGTAAAATATATTTTTTTTAAATCTCATCACAATGTTGAATATATCCCTAAATAGAAATGCATTCTGAAATTTCTTAAAGTGAAAAAATGAAAAATGTGTCAATGTATACCATCTTGTCATTTAATACCTTACCCTTCTTCCAGAGAACATTTGAAAACGTAGGGAACTGGCACCAATTCACTTCCATTGGTTTTGTGTCCATACAATCTTTGTAAAATCAACATCTAGTGCATTCTTACATTTACTGTAGCAACCTAGTACTTAATGTGAGCCCTGACAAATGAATACTGCAAGAACCCAGCCCATCAGATTGGATCTGACAACTGTAGGCATTCATACAGACCATTAGCAGTCCATGAGGGTTCCTCCTAAATCTGAGAGACTATTGCTATACTGTCTGTTTTCTTAAAAAGGTCTGTGTGTACCCTGGTGGCATTAAGAGTCAGTTAAAAGGCTCAGAACCATTAAATTAATTTGAAGTTAATGATGGTTAGACAAGTCGTACCTTCACTCGACTGATGTTGACCCCGCTCATGCTGCCACTGCGGTCAATAAGAAAGATGAACTCCCCCTGGATGCTCCTCAGGTCAGAGGTTGTGGAGCAAAGGTCTGGACAGAAATTCAGCATGACCACAGGGTTGTGGAGTATGTCCTTATGGAGCCTTTTCCGTATGATGTCAACCTACACACAACCGCCAGAGAAACGACTCTAGTGAATAACCATACTCTAGTGAATTAGCATAGATCATTGAATCCTATTAGACCAAAAGCATCACATTCAGAAATGACCATTGATTTTCGATAATAGTCCTATTTAAATCGTCACTCATCTGTAGTTGTATCATGTTCTAAAACTGGCGGAAATGTAAAGCTGCGGTTTTCTAGGCCTATAAGATTAGGAACTAAACTCCCATTTCGTCTTAATAGTTAGAAAAGATTGGTGCCCTAACGTGACCGCTGTGTGATATTACTGCGACTGCTTGGGCCATGTTGCGGCAGCAAACTTCCTTGACTATTACAATAGAATGGGGGTGGACTTCCTAATCTTATCCGACTAGAAAACCTCAGCTTTAAATTCTCCCCGGTTTTAGAACACAATATAACTATAGAAGAGTTATGACAAATAGGACAAATACCGAAACTAATTGGTCATTTTTATATGAGTTGCTTTTGCATTTACATTTATTCATTTGGCAGACGCTTTTAACACTTTTAAGTACTGTGCAGTTGCCAATTATCACCCCAGAGCAAACAGGAGTAAGGTTTCTTGCTCAAGGGCACTTCAGTCACTGTCTACTTGCAGTGGGATTCAAACCAGCAACCTTCTGCTTACAAGTCCAACTCTCAAACCACCAGACCACGACTGAACCCCAGGATCTAATAGGATTCAATGATCTATGGTAAGCTATGCTAAAAAGGATATTGCCAGAACAGGAGAACTGCCGAGTGGATTTCAAAACAGTAAAACTCAATATATGAGGAAAATTAGTATTGTTTTTTTAATGAAATGTTTCCTTAAAAGTGAGTAGAACCGCCGACTGTGATTGAGTGGATGTGGAGCCAATTTGCACTTTTATGTTTTTGTGTACTTAAAAAGCTGAGGTGTAGATGTGTTATTTTTTGTTTATGGCTGTAATAAACTTATATTCTCAATTTAACTGTGCTATAACTAGTTTAAAATTTAATGATTGTATTATTGACAAAATTAGACTCTTTACTATGAGATTTCAATTTTTTGGACTCCTGGAGTGTCATTTCTGAGTGTTCAAACACATCCCAACAGAGGTGAAATTTACTCTTACCACATGACTGAGTATAAACACTATGGACTGAGTCTGAAGAACTCTTACGGTTTCCATAGAAACTCTTCAATGTGAATAATTTTGGGAATGAATGTTCTTTCCTTCCGGTGAAGGAATAGTCGCTCACTTACAGATGCAACTGAAGCTTTGGGCTGCTCATAAACATACATCTGTTCTAATGTTTCTACCTAATGCTACTACCCAATGACTCGTCAGTTAATGAGAACAGACGAATGATACAGACAACATGACTAAAACCTATTTTGAAGACTTAATCTTCTCATGTGAGACATTCAGGAAACATTAAGCTATATTACCCACAATAATAAGAATGTCATGTCTGACAGCTTTGTCAATGGTATCATACTTTTATTAAACAGTTCTTTGGAATACTTGACTCACTATTTTCTCATTACTGCAGTCTTTCTTTGTGGCTTTAATGTAATCACTTCTTCCCTTTAGATGTTCGTCATATTCCTCTGGTGTCATGTCTCCATCCTCAATAAGAATGTGCGGTAGATGAGGCTCTGCACACGGAAAGCAAGAGTTACTCTTTCTGTGAAACATTACAGAACAGTGAGATTACTGCATGTGAACTCATATCCAGCTGTCATTATTCTCTCTTCTATCTATCCATTAGTGATGGACACAGCAGCATTATTTTTGTTGAAAAGCGCAGCTTTATAGATAGAAAGGACTTAGATGGTTGGTGCCCGGTGGGTTGTCCTTTCGTTTGGCTTTCTGACTTTGTCCACAATACCGCTGGACTCCCTTATTTCAATTGCACACACTTGCCTCGGGTTGGTGGGAGAGTGAGGCAATCTATTGCGGCAGCTTATGAGGTGGTATGAGATTCATTTATGGCATACAGACACCCTGAGGCACGACGGGGTGGGCGGAGAAAAATAAAGGTATTGGGAGTTTAGATGTGAATAGAGTCTGGATTTGAACTGTGGATAATGATGTTTATATATATATTATAATTTGATTACACAAATACCCTAGAGGAGCTTGTTTTTAAATGCTAACTATTGTCCACTAAGCACAAGTCACTTTGTGGCTGTGATCTTGTTTATCTACCCAACATCACCTTAAATGTTTAGCAAACTACCTCTAAAGATCTGCAAAGATTCGATTTAAGGAACTTGTTATGACAAATAATAAGACAAAGCATGCATATGTTTTCCACACCACTAGGGTAGATGAGTATCTCCACGGGGCAGTCGTAAGTGTATTTGTCTGCAAGTGTGACCACAACGCTGGTTGCCGAACGAGCCGAGGGGTCGGCATCTGCCCGGATGGCATGAGAGGGGCTTTCCACACCTAAGTAGATAAACATTTAATGCATCTGAAATAGACAGTACATGTATGCATTTAAACATATTCTATATTAGCAGTAGGTGTGGGAATGAACATGTCAATCTGAATAAAGCTTGACTTTGTTAGGGCTTGGTGAATCTTATCTGATCTGATCTAGTTCAAATCTAGGCTCAAAATGCAATTTGTAGCTTTTTTCCTACTCTCTTAAAAAGATATGCTGTGTTTGATTTATAACCTTTTAATTGTGATGTTTTCTTGCACTTTTTTTAGTCTGCAGATGTGCAGTCTGGTTGCATTGTCTATAGAGATATTGACCTGCCAGAAGATACGGTCCTCTGATCTCCAGCTGGAAGTTAAAGGCATAGTCAATGGAGTTGATGGTCTCTTCCTCCAGAAGAAAAGAGAGCGGCACACCTGAAGTTGTCTGCTCATGGGTTCCAGCTGAACAATGATGTTTGTCCTTTCTGAAACAAATTACACAAACATATTTCAACTTCTTAGCAATTCATGCAAATCGGTGACCTGATATGATTAGATGAAGCTTGCATGTTTTGAATTAATGTTGCAATGTTAACAGGCAAAAGGCCAATGGGCAGGCCAGAAGAGACTTTAGGCAGGTTTGTATTGTTTTAACTATTATTTAACATTCATATTTCATTAATCATCCAAAACTTTCAACATTGATGTTTTGAAATTGGAATTAATATAATGTTTGATAATATGTCTCTTGTTGATGTTGAATATTTTGTAATGTTATTATTGTTCTTGTTGAGATAAATTAATTTTAAACATATAAAATATGTTATAGAATATAGAGTATAGAATCATTCAGGCAGAAAGAAAAAAGAAAGAAAGAAAGAAAGAAAGAATAAATATACAAAATCGCAGCACAGTAATATAATAGAATCACTCGTGAATTTGTTGTATTGTACCTCCTAGCAGTGCTTGGGGAAAATGCCTGCTCTTCTTTGACAGACCGTTGGACGCGTGGCGAACATACTGCTGGTGACGTTACCAGAATCCCACCATTAGAAAGTGTTCTCAGCTCAGATGAGGTGCTGACCAGTATATTTATGGTCTCCAAAGGTGGAATGACCCCTAAATTAACCACCAATACTGTCCTCTCCTGATCCTCATCTAAAACTATATGACCTGCAAAATTCAATACAGTATGAAAAAACAGTGGAAATATGAGCATAGATTATTTTCAACAAGCTCCGTATCATTTGATCTTTTTGTTCAGAACTAGAAATTATCCAAGTTAAATACTTTAACAAGCGTTATGAATGAGCATGCAATCTTACCGCCTCCACTCTGTGGGAATTCATTGACATGACAGCATTCAAAGTAACAGTCATCGATTTTGGTTTTGTCTTTGACCTGCACAGTTATTATCTGGCTGCCAATCATTGCCTCAAACCCGACCACCACGCTGCACTCTTCCAGGGGGTATAGAAAGATTCCTGCATCAATTACAGGAAAAGCATTATAAAATCTTTGCCGTTTGGTACGCAATGGTGAAACGTGATCTTTCCACAAAGTGAATTTTGCAATATACAGAAATTAAATCCTTTCGTTTAAGTGACTTCAGCACAGACGGATGCAAAAACTCAATCTGTTTGAGTCGATATGCCACTGGCAAGCCGAAGTAACAATCTACCGGTGACATTTTCAGACTTGACAGAAAAAGCTGATGAGGTTTGGGGGCAGGAAAGTGTTTCTCTGCTCTGTATAGGTCATTCGACTGCCTTAACTAGAGGTTTTGAAAAAGGATTACTAGGATAATAAAGCTGGCGGATGTGCTTCCTCCTAAATTGCTTTTAAGACTAAGAATCAAAATTGTGATTTGCAAAAATTGCATCATAAGCTTACTGCAGAAGGATAAGTGGATGTGGAAATAGACATGTTTCATGAGAAATCTACGCAAAGTGACATTTCAAATTAGTTTTGGATATGTGGATGTGCATAACACTTTGAGGCAATTTAGTGACAGGAGGAAGAAAATACATATACATAAGTCTTTGTGTACTTTTGGTGTTAAGTTTAAGAGAATTTAATTGAAAAACTTACATGTAAACAAAAAATACAACAGCACCACCCAGCAGTAGACTTACCCTCGATAGGGTGATCCTCAATGTTTTCATACGTCAGGGAGGCTGTCAATGCCAGTGTGTAACCTCTGACACAGGAAGCAATATCAGAGACACTTAGAGGCAAAGCACTCCGCTTGCTCTTGTTAATCAGGCCGGGCATGATGAAGGGTTAGCACAGTAAATCCACACGTGTATAAGGAGGACAGAAGTGATGTTTCCTTCAAAAGACCAGTCGAGATCATAAACATGTTTTAAATAAAGATCATTTCAAAGGCAAGACATGACTGAAATAAAAGCTCCTGTAGCTGGTTCATCACAGTATTATGAAAATATGATAATATATTGATAATATCTTGCAAAGGTCCTGTAACAGAATAAAACAGGCAGTACTAGACAATGATCGGGAATAGTGAAAATAGACAAATAATACACTTAGGAAGTTGCTAATTATAAATAGCCCCAAAATAAAAAAAAATTGCTTTTTTAAAACATTTGTAAAAGCAGATGCTTGTTGTGTCCACACTCACTAAGTTTTGAGAATGTTTTCAAACAATATCAAAATTCATAAATTTATGATTTTTCTGATAGATAACTGCAAACCACAATGCATTATATTGCTATTTTACAAAAACCTAGATTTTCATCTGTAACAATGTTTGTAATTTTTGAAAACTAAAAAACTTTCATGAAATATTCTGCTGAAAAGTGTCTTTAAAACAAAGCCACTCACTTTATCTAATACAGTGACATTTCTTCTGTGTATTTTGTGTGTCTACAGTGTCCAAATGCTGTCTGGAGCTACTGCAGCAGTGCTTAACAACTCAAACAATTGATTTATATTCACAGACGATCAACGGTCATAATTCTTCCATGCCCTTATGCCTGTCGCATGAATGAAGATATAGCTATCTGTCTAACTGTGGGCGTATCTCTGGTGTCAGAATTAAGACCTCTGATAAACCCCATCACCCCTCTTCATCCCGAAGGAACCATTCTGGCAATGTGCGCACAGGTCTGATGTAGCACCATCAAAGAGAATAGAAACTTCAAACAGGCTGCTGGAACACACACACACAGGCACATACACACAGGCACGTACACACACGCACGTACACACACGCACGCACACACACACACACACGTAGAGCCCATGTCATGTAAAATCAGTTCCTGATCAAGACCAGAGATTAAAAGATGAAAGGAATACTAAACCAAAATTATATGGTTATTTGATATAGATTGGTTTGGCCTCTTGCCTTTCTCAATGATTGTTTCCTAAATAAAAGGTGATGCAATGTAATGTTTTTGTTCAGTATATTTAGAAAAACTGTTCATCGGGACATTTGTGAGAATTGTGGGTCTTTTTCTCAGACTGAGATGAAGAAGACTTCTGCAAAAGTTTTCAGTTGTCCTCCCTTTAACTCATTGATGTATACACCCTATTGTGGACTATGCAACAATAACATTCATTTAAAAAATATAGTTCATGATTACTTTGACATTACTTTAAAAATTCAGAATTGTGTTATTTTATGCCCCAAAATCAGACATTTAATATGCAACCTAAAAGGCTCCTCCACCTCCAACCTGTTGAACCTCCACAGAGGAACACTAAAAAGTTGGCTTGATTTCCATCCAGTGCATCCAGGATTTATGGGTAATTACTCTGCAAAGACAGGATGAGCCATAAATGTTCGAGATTAAAAACCTCCCTGTTATCACAGAACAGAAACAGGGCTGTTAATCCAGACATCCACAAAGTCATAACTGTAAACACTACCACCACCCCCTCTCTAATAGATTTGGCATAATGTTGTGATGAGATCAGACCCGACAGACAAGAGTGCAAGATGACAGCAATATATTTTCCTCCCCAGCTCCTGCCAAACCTGTCAAACACTGCCATCATGTGTTCTCAGAGGAGCAAATTTTATTCACAATAAAAAAAAGCAGAGCTGTCAATATCTTACAGACGTAGCCAATATTGAAGCAATTTGGTTCAACAAGTAAGGACCTAAAGAAAAACAGCCATAAACATAGCTCATTTTGGTATTTAAATGAATGACATATAGAATACAAATAACAGATTCAAACAAAATGTCATAACAAATGGTGAGATTTAATTGTTTATTAGCATTGTAACCCACATTTTCTGTGATGTTTCACAGGGAAACCCAAAGTGGCAGATGCTGATGGAGCCCCCACGCCCCCCTTACCCCATCCCTGGGGTCTTCTGTGTGAAACACCATAAACGGGAGAGCTACATCACCCTCTACACACATGCCAGGGCTGGCACCACAACCACCCCAGGAGACGAGACAGAAACAACCACCTGTTGATCTTCACCAGACTAAACGCATGGTACTTTTCCAAAGAAACCCTACTTAACCAAACAATCCATTATACCTTCATCTTAAACAACTGGCATCTTCCCATTAAACCTCATTTGGAAAATGAACAGATTCAGTTTGTCGAGTGTAAACGTGCACTTCAAAAAATCAAGAAAGCCCAACTCTTACCTCACATTGGCATCTGCAACAGATCTCCCTTGATTCCTGTGTAAATCACATAAGCCACATTTACAGTTGTTGCTCCACTATGTTGGGTACATCCGTGTGAATGCCGTAGAGATAATGTCTGCAGTCACAGGTGGCTGCAACTCTCAGTTCACTGCCTTCCAGAGCTGGCCACCACAACTGAGAAGAATGAAGATTCAGAGACTCAGGGAGGCAGAGATAGAGAGAGTCAGAGAGAGAGAGACAGAGAGAGAAAGAGAGAGATTGCTGCAGCTGGAGCAGCTGGTTGAATGTTAATGCAGTCAATCAGCACAGCAACATGTGGTTATGAAGAGGAGCTGTTGCAGCAACAGAAGAGCTAGAACCTGGATGAGAGCTTGTTCTGTGCAACAGATTAACATGCACCCTCCCCATCGACCCTCAATTTTTCCCTCAGCATCAGTACCACCCACCCAGCACCCCTCTCTGTAATCAGTGACGAGCACGCTCATTCATGCATTCGATGGCCAGGGGACCACAGACTGAAATGCAACACACAACATGGGGATCATAGATCAAAGATAATACATAAATTCATATGAACCGTATGTCATTGTATCATTCTTCCTCTTTGCTACCCAATGTGGAAGGAATGGTTGATTTTTCTCTGAATGTGTTGAGACATCGCACATCTGATCAATCTGCTTTTACAGCACAGGTAACCATGACAATCAATATGAAGCCTCCAAGGCTTCTTCAAAGACAACAGGTTGCTCAGAGAACGTAAGCGTGTTTTCTAACGTCTGCTGCCTTGGCTTAAATCTCTGCTTCTGTTTCTCAATTAAGTTAACATGGGCTATCTACTGTTTCTCTCTCTCTATCTCTCTCTCTCTTGCTCACTTGTTCTCCTTTATCTCATCTCCCTGGAACTATTGAAAGCTGCTTTGGCTGTTGATAACTTCATCTGCTCCAAAGAACAAAACATAAGAAATTAAAAGAGAAAACAGTGCTGTGGTTTAAAGACTGTCAATGCAATTAATCAAAAACTACAACAGAATAAATACTTAGGTCGACATGGACATACTCCTTCCGCTTGTTTACTCGGACACTTCAAATGCTTTAAAGTGTGTTCTTAATAAACATTGTTATTATATTAATGAAAATAAGAGTCCTGAACAAAGTTGTCCAGACATTTCCACGCCTCTAAACATGACGCCATTCATTCCCAATATTAGCATGCTTTAAAGTGTGTTCTTAATGAATGTTATTATTATTTTTATAAAAATAAATGTCCTGAACATACTTGTCCAGACATTTCCACGCCTCTAAACATGACGCCATTCATTCTCAATATTAGCATGCTTTAAAGTGTGTTCTTAATGAACGTTATTATTATTTTTATAAAAATAAATGTCCTGAACATACTTGTCCAGACATTTCCACGCCTCTAAACATGACGCAGCACAAAACTAAATGTGATTTGTTGTACTGTCTATCGTTCCTATAGCCTCCTGGGCCGGCCTTGGCCAATGAAAGTGTCCAAAAGTTCCAGACCTTCAGTATGAAGGTATAGCTACGAGAGACTATACCTCTTTCCACTTTCTAATGCCCACTTCCTTCCCCTTACGGCTGATTGGCTACAAGTTTGCTTTTGTATTTGGCCTAACTCTGTTTCGTAAGGGTTTTCAGAAATCGGTGAACCCACCTTTAAAACCATTGTAAACTGTAGTGTACAGTAGTAGTAGTACATTTGAGTCTTTTCAGTAGGACTTCATAGTTTTTTTCCCATCTGCCAGATAACATCCCAACAACAGACCCTGATAGATTACCAGTAGAGACCATTATAATTTCACAATTCTGTGTTGAATGTTGCAGCTTCTTTGGAGGATGTCTACTTGTGCGTTCAATGAAGGGCAATAGCCAATCGATGAGGAAGAGCCCCTGGTTCTTCTGCTTTAGATTTCTCTCTATATCAAACAAAACAAGCAATGATTTATACACAATATATTAGTAGTGGAGTTTGATCATGACCTCTGCTATAACTATATAGGTATAGTTTTTTATTTTTATTTTATCTTTTATCTATTTACTTAGTGTTACGTGTACGCACCGGGGGACTGAGAGTAACGAAATTTCGATTCTTTGTATGTATGTACTGTACATGTGAAAGAATTGACAATAAAGCAGACTTGAACTTGCTTCACATTATCTGTTCAATGTTCCTATTATAACCATTAGGAACTTACCAGATTTTATAGTTTACTTTTATTTTTGAGAACAAAATTAAAGAATTACAAACCTACCTAATAGTGCACAAACTGCCATCAACGACATCTGAGTGTGTCTATAGTGTGTGTTGCCTACCTGTGCAGACAAATCTGCGCATACGATAAGATATCGCGAGAGCAGACGACTCGCTACCGTTTTGCTTTGATCTCGCGGTACTTGATGCCTAAGTCTGCGCAGGTCTGCACGGTCGAACGTATTTTGATGTACTTTTAAAAAGGTTGGATTCGGTTCAAACGTTGCATAAAACCATTCATGATACGTTTAATCATATCTCTGATCTAGCCAATTTACAACAAAATATCTCATTTATGTGGTCTGAGAGGTCTCCCAAGCCACCTTTAAAACAAGCGACCGTTACCAACCTGACCAGATATGAACTGATTTCCCGCCCTAAACCGATTTCAAACTGTTTATAAGATTTTTTAACAGCAATTTCCCCCTAAAATGGCAATTATGGTCATTAATAAAACAAAAAATAAAAATGTATAACCAAGAAAGGCCAGAAAAGTCAAACTCTGACTTCCGCTCGTGCACGAGAGTTCGTGCCGTTAGATTGCGCGCGTGCCCGTGAAGAGAAGCCGAGCTGAGTAGACGTTAGGTGTGATTGAAACTTGTGCACTTCTCTTTAGAGAATTAACAAAACTATTAATAATATAATTAACCATAAGTACAGCCATGGCAACAGACTCATGGGCTTTATCTTTCGACGAACAAGAAAAAATCAAATGTGTGAGTAAAAAACGGCCACTTTTTAGGAGTTAGCAAGCTAGTTTGTGCTGTGCTTATATAAACACATTCAGTTTTACTGTCAAATAACATTTGAATGTCTAAAACTTCTTATGTGTTTGTTAACTTTTGGTTAATATAACTACATTTGTGAACTTTACTCTCAAAGCAGGTGGAAAAGTTGCGGCTTTTAGAGCCAGGTGATGCACCAAGAAAAGGTAAATTAATAAAAGTAATCATGTTTTATTTTATTATTTTTTTTTTCAATTTCTACAGCTATTTAATTTGTTAAACAACACATAACAATTGATATTGAATATTTTCCAGGTGAACTCATTTTTTCCTTCTGCCATCTCTATAGGAAGGTGTTCGGATGACAAATCCGATGAAGAGGAAACAGGTTACATTTCTCCAATATTGGAAAAACTGGGAATCATTTTTAATGTCTCCTTTATTTATATAGCGCTTTAAACAAAATACATTGTGTCAAAGCAGCTGAACAACATTGATTAGTTAAACAGTGTGTCCATAATGCAAAATGATGGGTAAAGGAAGTTCATCATTGAGTTTGGTGATGTCATCTCTGATCAATTTAAATAGTGTCCGTGCATTCATTTTAAATTTGGTGATGTCATCTCTGATCAATTTAAATAGTGTCTGTGCATTCATTTTAAATTTGGTGATGTCATCTCTGATCAATTTAAATAGTGTCCGTGAATTCATTTTAAATTTGGTGATGTCATCTCTGATCAATTTAAAAAGTGTCTGTGCATTCATTTTAAATTTGGTGATGTCATCTCTGATCAATTTAAATAGTGTCCGTGAATTCATTTTAAATTTGGTGATGTCATCTCTGATCAATTTAAAAAGTGTCTGTGCATTCATTTTAAATTTGGTGATGTCATCTCTGATCAATTTAAATAGTGTCCGTGAATTCATTTTAAATTTGGTGATGTCATCTCTGATCAGTTTAAAAAGTGTCTGTGCATTCATTTTAAATTTGGTGATGTCATCTCTGATCAGTTTTAAATAGTGTCCGTGCATTCATTTTAAATTTGGTGATGTCATCTCTGATCAATTTAAATAGTGTCCGTGCATTCATTTTAAATTTGGTGATGTCATCTCTGATCAATTTAAATAGTGTCCGTGAATTCATTTTAAATTTGGTGATGTCATCTCTGATCAATTTAAATAGTGTCCGTGAATTCATTTTAAATTTGGTGATGTCATCTCTGATCAATTTTAATAGTGTCCGTGCATTCATTTTAAATTTGGTGATGTCATCTCTGATCAGTTTTAATAGTGTCCATGAATTCATTTTAAATTTGGTGATGTCATCTCTGATCAATTTAAATAGTGTCTGTGCATTCATTTTAAATTTGGTGATGTCATCTCTGATCAATTTAAATAGTGTCCGTGCATTCATTTTAAATTTGGTGATGTCATCTCTGATCAGTTTTAATAGTGTCCATGAATTCATTTTAAATTTGGTGATGTCATCTCTGATCAATTTAAATAGTGTCTGTGCATTCATTTTAAATTTGGTGATGTCATCTCTGATCAATTTAAATAGTGTCTGTGCATTCATTTTAAATTTGGTGATGTCATCTCTGATCAATTTAAATAGTGTCCGTGCATTCATTTTAAATTTGGTGATGTCATCTCTGATCAATTTAAATAGTGTCCGTGAATTCATTTTAAATTTGGTGATGTCATCTCTGATCAATTTTAATAGTGTCCGTGAATTCATTTTTAAATTTGGTGATGTCATCTCTGATCAGTTTTAATAGTGTCCATGAATTCATTTTAAATTTGGTGATGTCATCTCTGATCAATTTAAATAGTGTCTGTGCATTCATTTTAAATTTGGTGATGTCATCTCTGATCAATTTAAATAGTGTCCGTGCATTCATTTTAAATTTGGTGATGTCATCTCTGATCAGTTTTAATAGTGTCCATGAATTCATTTTAAATTTGGTGATGTCATCTCTGATCAATTTAAATAGTGTCTGTGCATTCATTTTAAATTTGGTGATGTCATCTCTGATCAATTTAAATAGTGTCCGTGAATTCATTTTAAATTTGGTGATGTCATCTCTGATCAATTTAAATAGTGTCCGTGCATTCATTTTAAATTTGGTGATGTCATCTCTGATCAATTTAAATAGTGTCCGTGCATTCATTTTAAATTTGGTGATGTCATCTCTGATCAGTTTAAAAAGTGTCCATGCATTCATTTTTGATCAAGTCAACAATATCGCTGTAAATGAAGTAACCCCAACTAAGCAAGCCAGAGGCGACACGGAACCAAACTCCATTGGTGACAAAATGGAGAACAAACCTTGGGAGAAACAAGGCTCAGCTGGGGGGGCCAGTTCTCCTCTGACCAGGTTGACTTGATAATGTAAACATCATTATTGGGTTATAAAATCCATCCCTCTCGTGTTCTTAGAGGATAAAGCTAAGCAGTCCCTTCTCAATAAGCTGATCAGAAGCAATTTGGTCAACAACACAAACCAAGTGGAGGTTCTTCAGAGAGACCCTAATTCTCCCCTGTATTCTGTCAAGACCTTTGAGGAGCTCAGACTGTGAGTACTTAAGCTCACCATTAACATAAGATATTGATTCTGTATAACGTAAATATAAGCTGTCGCATGTACTTTGCTCAGGAAACCTCAACTGCTCAAAGGTGTGTATGAGATGGGCTTCAACAGACCTTCTAATATCCAAGAGAATGCACTTCCCATGATGCTTGCCGAACCGTAGGTCCACATGTTTAATGAACAATCTAGTGTAAATCAGGTTTTAGACAGGTAGTTCACCCAAAAATAAAGTTCCGACATCATTTACTTTCCATTGAATGTTTCCAATTCTGTTTAAATGTCTTTGACCTGATGAACACAGAGAAAGATATTTAGAAGAATGTAAGGCAGAAAAATGTTCTGGGGTACTTTCCACTAACATGGTAATTTTTCTCCTGGAAATAGTGCTTCAAGAACTGTTTGGCTAAATGCATTCTTTCAAATATCTTACTTTATGTTTGTCAGAACAAAATACAGTTTTGGAACAACCAGAGAGTGAGTAATTCGTGACAAGATTTTCATTTTTGGGTGAACTATCCCTTTAATAATATTTGTGTTGCAGGCCTCAAAATCTGATTGCTCAGTCCCAGTCTGGCACTGGCAAAACAGCCGCATTTGTGCTGGCTATGCTCAGCCGTGTGGACCCAAACCTCAAATGGGCTCAGGTGAGGATGAAAACTAAGAATGTATCAAATTATATAGAAGTAAAATATGTTTGTTAAGGATTTGTGTAATGTAGTTACAATGTTTGGTTTATAAAAAAATTATTAACCAGAATACTTTTTATTAAAGTAGACTATAGCCACATGCTGTACAACTTGGAGATAATCCTCTTTAACAGCAATAAGAAATTTACCATTACCTGTTTTCTTTGGTCTGAGATCTGATATGTACTGTATACTAGTCTTCAATTTTGTTTGTTTATTATTTGGTGTCTAATTTTTCTTTCAGTGTCTGTGCATTTCTCCCACATATGAGCTTGCTCTGCAAACAGGGAAAGTCATCGAACAGATGGGAAAGTTTTACTCCGAGGTCACACTGGCATATGCCGTGCGAGGACATAAAAGTGAGGGACCTATTTTCACAATTTAAACATTGTGTGTAACTCCAATTGTGAATCCGTGTTTTATCTGCTTTATGATCCCTCAGGGGACCGCAGCTGTAAAATTAAGGATCAGATTGTCATCGGGACACCCGGAACAGTTCTAGACTGGTGCACTAAACTGAAGCTCATTGACCTAAACGAGATCAAAGTGTTCGTTCTGGATGAGGCTGATGTTATGATCGCCACACAGGGACATCAGGACCAAAGCATCCGCATTCAGAGGTGAGCTTGCTTCCACAGTGAAAAAAGATGAGATGCAATTCCTCATACACAGATCACATTACATCGAAACATTTGATTTTAATCCTATTATAGAATGCTGTCGAAAGGCTGTCAGATGTTACTTTTTTCTGCTACGTTTGAAGACTCTGTGTGGAAGTTTGCTGAACGGGTCATTCCAGATCCCAACATCATCAAGCTGAGACGAGAAGAGGAGACTCTAGACAATATCAAGCAATACTATGTGCTTTGCAAAAGCACGGACGACAAATTCAATGCGCTGTGTAATATTTATGGAGCCATAACTATTGCACAAGCCATGATTTTCTGTCGTGTGAGTCTGTCCATATTACACCTGACAAATGGTTTTATGATTGGTTTTGCATTTGTTTCTCTAGTCTGATTATCTCGTGTTATCTTTTCTCAGACTCGGAAAACCGCAAACTGGCTTGCGGGCCGGATGACAGAAGAGGGCCATCAGGTGGGGCTCCTAAATGGAGAAATGATGGTCGAGCAGAGAGCCTCAGTTATCGAGCGTTTTAAAGTCGGCAAAGAGAAGGTTCTAATCACTACTAATGTCTGTGCAAGAGGCAAGTGCACTTTTAGAAGCAAATATGTATAGAATTTTATAGCTACCTATGTTGCTTTTTAGAATTACAGTATTTATTTTCAATAACCATACTGGTTACATGCAGGCATTGATGTTGAGCAAGTGTCCGTTGTGATCAACTTTGACCCACCTGTGGATAAAGATGGTTATCCAGACAATGAGACGTACCTCCACAGGATTGGTAGAACAGGACGTTTTGGCAAGAGAGGACTTGCCATTAACATGGTGGATAGCCCGCAGAATATGGAAATTTTCAAG
>CM065671.1:945745-1398245 GCA_033220385.1 Triplophysa yarkandensis | reverse complement strand
TCGGGGTGGCTGCCTCTTTTGGTGATGTCAACAAGGTCGTTCTCAAGTTCATACTTCACCATGGACTGGATGGTGACGTAGTGGGATCCGTTTTCACCCTTGAGGAAGTTCTCAAGGATCTGAATCTTGGTCACCACATCCTTGGAGATGAAGGAAAACACATTCCCCAGAGTATTCATGAAGCTGTAATGGGGGAAGATTTTAGATTGATGGTAAATAAAGAAAATTATTTTCCGGCTACATCTAACTCACTAACTCACTTCTTTTCTAACTACTCACTCTATTAATAATAAAAAAAATACTTTTGTAACTTCTCTCTCTGTGTAACTTGGCAGCATTGTTGTAGCACTTGTTCACCTATTGTTGTATCGGCTATTTACCGCTTCATTGTCTCCTCGACTATTGTAAGTCGCTTTGGATAAAAGCGTCTGCTAAATGACTAAATGTAAATGTAAATAATCAGTGTGATTCAGTGCTACCCACACATGTATTGATCCAACACATTCTTATGACATCACAACAGTCCATTAGAAGTAATTGATTGTTTTTATTAATGACATTATATAGAATTGATCACAATAGAAATAATCCAATGTGCTCACCTGACCAGCTCTTGCCATCCTGCAATGTAATGTTTAATATAAACCTCTTTATTCTCACTCAGACAGGATCTGAAGGTTTCCAACACTTTGTGAAGACTGAATGTGTCTGCCATTGCTCACCTTGCTTATATAACAATCACCTATAACAAAATCACACTTTCCTAGAAACAAACAATATCAAATATTGTTTATCAAAACCTTATATTTATAAATAAAGATCAAGAATAAACCTGTAAACACTTCTTGTGTTTCATTTGGATCCCTTCTTCCTGGACTTAATTCTTTGTGCTTGCGTAAACGTCACCCTGCCAATCAAACCGCACGTTTGACATCACGTGATGACGTGAGACATATGATTGGACGCTGAAGTGACGCGTTCCAAAGCGTAGTGCGCTTCCTACATTCAATCTTCCTAGTCGTAGAAGTGCCCTACGTTCGCTACTAGCGAGGGCACGTAGTGGGTAATAACACACAGTCAGGAAGCCAACATGGCCGCGGTGTGATGTTTTCTTAATGCGTGTTTTTACTATAGTAGATTTGATTAACTTGTTTAATAATTACATGTGATATACGTTACAGGATTATTGTGTATTTATTTGTTTTCTTTGTAATGTGCAAGTGGAAGTAAAGCATTCCTTAACATTTTAAACATGCCTGAAATTAAAGTCACACCCTTTAGGTAAGATGTTGTTTTTATTTTTACATAACAAAAAACAATAAATATAATTACTTTGTTTTTGTTTATGTGTTCTTTGGTGGTTATTATTAGTGCTGTCAAAGCAGCATAGAATTTATGTCTGTGTGTTGTGTATATTTCTATTTATAAATATTTAAAATATTAAACATGCGAAAATTAAAGAAAAATACATATTTAATGTATGTAAATATTTATCATTATCTCAATGTTTTTTAATCATTGTGCTTATAAATGTGAATTTAATATGCACATTTAATATGCACAAATCAGTCTTGAATTTATTCTGGATTCAGCCCTTAATATGTAAATGTTGGCTGACTGTACATTACATAATAACTGCCATTATAACATCATTAAACACTATATAATAATATGTTATTTCATGTAGTATTATATAATGCAAATGTTTCTCAGTTCATGTATGTTAAATGTTATTATAAGGTGGAATGGCTGTTAAAAAATATTTACATTTACATTTACATTTAGTCATTTAGCAGACGCTTTTATCCAAAGCGACTTACAATAGTCGAGGAGACAATGAAGCGGTAAATAGCCGATACAACAATAGGTGAACAAGTGCTACAACAATGCTACCAAGTTACACAGAGAGAGAAGTTACAAAAAGTATATATATAATTATTTTATTTTTTATTTATTTTTTTTTTGATAGAGTGAGTAGGTTAGAAAAGTAGTGAGTTAGTGAGTTACTAAAAAATATTGTTATTATTGTGACTCTTTATTCATATTTATATTTAAACATTATATTTAGTCTTATATTTGAACAGGCTTATATATGTTGTATAAGTGTAATAATAGTGCAAATGTATTTTTATATTCTAGGAGCTGGTCAGGATGTTGGGCGCAGCTGCATTCTGGTCTCTATCGGAGGGAAAAACATCATGCTTGACTGTGGGATGCACATGGGCTACAATGATGATGTGGGTTGTGCATTAAAGCAACACAATATTTCTGAGGTTTGTCCTGATTTCTGTTGATTCGAGTCAATACTTGCGGTCTTTGTTTTGTTTTCCAACAGAGACGTTTTCCAGATTTTAGTTACATCACACAGAACGGTCGCCTTACTGAGTTCTTGGACTGTGTCATCATCAGGTCGGTACATAGTCGACGTGTTCTCTGTCTGTTATGTAAGTTTTCCTGCTTCCTGTGTTAAAGTTTCCTGCTCGTGTTCCCTTCAGTCATTTCCACCTGGATCACTGCGGTGCTCTGCCATACATGAGTGAGATGGTGGGTTATGATGGGCCCATTTACATGACCCACCCTACCAAAGCCATCTGTCCCATTCTGCTGGAGGACTTCAGAAAGATCACAGTGGACAAAAAGGGAGAGACAAACTTTTTCACCGCACAGATGATCAAAGACTGCATGAAGAAGGTTGTGCCTTTGAACCTCCATCAAACGGTTCAGGTAAAAGTCAGCGGATAGCAGATGTTTTTATCCCTAATACGTTTTTAGTGTCTATGTTCTTCTTTTTGGTAAGATATATGTTGATAATGAGAATATTTGTACTTTATCTTAATCCAGGTGGATGAAGAGCTTGAGATCAAAGCTTACTATGCCGGTCATGTGCTGGGTGCTGCCATGGTCCAAATCAAAGTTGGCTTAGAATCTGTCGTCTACACGGTGAGTGTAATTCAGTTGGGTTTTATGATGTAATTTTAATCCACAATTATAAATTGACATTTTTGTGGGCAGGGGGATTACAACATGACCCCAGACAGACATTTGGGGTGAGTAAATTTTTGCATTTTTCTTATTTTGTAGTTCTATAAGTAAAAACTTTGTTGCGCTTATTTTAGAGCTGCATGGATTGATAAATGCCGGCCAGATATTTTGATATCGGAGTCCACTTACGCCACCACAATCAGAGACTCCAAGCGCTGCAGGGAGAGAGATTTCCTGAAGAAAGTTCACGAGACTGTGGAAAGAGGAGGAAAGGTAAAAGATGCTGGTGCTATATGTTTTCTCAGCCGTGCATTTGTTTTTTCTTAAACCTGTTGTCTGTCATGCCAGGTCTTGATTCCAGTGTTTGCTCTGGGTAGAGCTCAAGAACTCTGCATCCTGTTGGAAACTTTCTGGTGAGCTTGGATGTCGTCCATTTGTGTGTCCTTCTGAATCAATACTGGTGTAACAGCTTTTTCACTCTCATAGGGAGAGAATGAATCTGAAAGCCCCTATATATTTCTCCACGGGACTAACAGAGAAGGCCAATCACTACTACAAGCTCTTCATCACTTGGACCAATCAGAAGATTCGCAAGACGTTCGTACAGCGAAACATGTTTGAGTTTAAGCACATCAAAGCTTTTGATCGGACGTATGCTGATAACCCTGGACCAATGGTAGGAATGATGACATCATACTTATACTTGTGAAAATGCATTCTATCATTACAAGATGCATTGGGAAGTGAATCAAATGACTGCATGGATTCATCATAAACATGTTCCATGAATCTACTCCATCAGGTTGTGTTTGCCACTCCTGGAATGTTGCATGCCGGACAATCTTTACAGATATTTAAGAAATGGGCTGGCAATGAAAAGAATATGGTAAGGTACATCTACATTATCTACTGTATAGGACAATTACAATAAACACTTTATTGAAATACACTTAAGTACCCTTAAAGACAAGAGCATTGAGTTAAATGTATGTATGAGTATTATCTATATATTTCTCAGGTCATCATGCCAGGCTATTGTGTGCAAGGAACTGTGGGACACAAAATTCTGAATGGGCAGAAGAAACTGGAGATGGAGGGAAGATCAACGGTAATGAGTCCAGCAAATCTGTTTGCAACTAGATGGCACTATAGAACCATTTAGAGAGAATAAATTGTCCATGATTTTTCCAGTGATGCTCATCTATGTCCCGTTTGCTTGTTTGTTCTCAGTTGGATGTGAAGCTGCAGGTGGAGTACATGTCATTCAGTGCTCATGCTGACGCTAAAGGCATCATGCAGCTGATACGCATGGCCGAACCTCGCAACATGCTTCTGGTGCACGGAGAGGCCAAGAAAATGGAGTTCCTTAAGGACAAGATTGAACAGGAGTTCAGTAAGTCTGCCAGTAATCATTTCCTGTAATGCACAGGAAGGTTTATTCTTGCATATTTGCTATGATGTGATATGATGCCATTTAATTTGGCTGAAGGAAAAAATATCTGTTTATTGATGGATATTGTAAATGGTCAATATAGATGTCAGTTGCTACATGCCCGCCAACGGAGAGACAACAACTATTGTGACCAACCCGAGTGTCCCGGTGGACATCTCGCTCAATCTGCTGAAGAGAGAAATGGCTCTTGGAGGTGATCACCTATACACACATGTACAGACATGTGTACAGTTATTTCAGTATAAACATGACTGTTTGTATATACAATACTGTGTAAATTGAACGTTTGGAAATATCAACTCATATAATCTGACTCCACTCTACTGCATATTTTGTAAAAACTGAATTAAAGCATTGAACCAAAGAAGGTACTGACATGCCTAAGACTTTTGCCCAGTACTGTTCTGAAGGTGTTTATTCTTGTAAGGATTTAGACATTTTAAAATCAACTATCCATTACACAAGCCTTACACATTAACTGTAGAATGTAGTTAAATATAACAGAAATAAGTTATTCCCTAATAAAGTAAATTTTCTGTACTAATTTCACTGTACTATGTCTAAGGTCCATTGCCAGATTCTAAAAAACCTCGCACCATGCACGGCACCTTGATAATAAAAGACAAGGTACGTTTCAGTGGTTCGAAAGATACATACATTTATTTATGTCTTTATACCTTTATATAAAGACAGCCCACTTTAGGTTTCTGATGAGCTTCATCGATTTCTTCGTTTGTGTTTATAGAGTCTGCGGCTGGTTTCTCCGGAACAGGCTCTTAAAGAGCTGGGCCTCAGTGAACATCAACTGCGGTTTACCTGCCGCGTCCAGCTGCACGACTCCCACAGTGACAGTGACACGCTCGGACGTATTTACACACATCTCAAGAGGTCTGTCTGTTCTATTACGTAAGGAAATATTAATGTTACCTGCACTGAATAAATAGTTTACTTTCCCCTTTGAACAATAGCATGTAAAGCAATTCTTATTTTTAGAAAATGTTACTGGCTGTGTTTTACACAATGTACATTGATTCATGCATTCAGATCAGCTTGACAACTTTTGTACATGTGCGTATAAGCATTGGCTGATAAAATGTTTCGTATATACAGTATAATATAATGTATGGTTTAACTGGAGGATATTATCAAATGAAAATGAAAGTTCAGAAATAGTTAATTTTTTTTATATTTGCATAGTGGTGAGTCATTTCACTCCTTTTGGTGTCAAATATAAATGTCAATTAATGTGGGCCGATAATGTGTGAGGTATGATGGGTTTTTTGGTATTAGAGGTCATATCTGGTGTCCTCCTCTGCTACAGTGCATTAAAAAATTACGGCATCCAGCACCTGCCTGATGGAACTGTCATTGTGGAGTCTATTGTTATTAAAGTGACATCATCGCCCGAGGAGCCCAACCTCAAAGTCATCCTGCTCTCATGGAGTTATCAGGTAGACTCATTGAAGTGGAACAAAATACACACTGGTGGTTCCGTTTAAAAATCTTACTGCTCTGTTTCGTGTCCGACAGTACTGTATATAAATGGAAATTCTTAATGTTTTACTAACACGGTGAAGGTGTTATTTTCTGTGGTTGGGGTCTGAGACAGTTGATGTGGAATTAACAGCAACTTGCTGCCCACATGGAATTTCCTCTTTATTTTTAAACACTATTAGTCTCGCATATACAAATGAGGATGTACTGTCTGCGTAAGAATAACACACAGTAAAAAAAATAAAAAATACAATATATAATGTGACTAAAATTCCAGTTTTACTTTTGTAGTTTGTAGCTAATGTGATATGATGATGATGAAATATGAACCTTTTAGTGTTCTTTGCTGTGTTTAACATTGTTTTTCTTCTTTAGGATGAAGAGTTGGGCAGTTTTTTGTCAACGCTGTTGAAGAAGGGTTTGCCTTCCTGACTTTGATAAATATACATTGCTGTTTGATATTTGTTTAGAAAATAAAGACTTTTAGGTCGAAAGACTTGATCTACTTGACTGTGGTTTGCAAAATTATGTTTATTTTTGTATCTTGCATGGAACTCAAAAAATACTTTTATTTATTTTTTTTACTGAGATTTAATTTTAAGTTTGTCCTTGAGAACAAAATGAGGTTCTTTTACACTCTTGAATTGCAATACATTTTAATTGCATAAATATCAATTTTGGCACATTTTTGAGCATCAGTGTCATGAATGTGACACAAAGATGCTCAAAAATGTGTTACAATAGACTGAATGATGTGTTTATGTTTCACTAAACACTTGTTGATAGATGTTCAATAACAGAAATATCCCATAGGGTTTGTGTTTAAAAAAAGGAACAAACATTATAGATGTGACAAAAAAGGACAACAAACTTTGTAGGAGTTCTCTGAACTAAAATAAACAAACCAAAAAAATAATACCCAACAATAAAGAAAAGAAACATTTCTTCATAGAACATAAAATAGTTACTTTATTTGAATTTCATGTGTCCATTTTTGAGGAAAACTTGGAGAGAGACGTCACATGTGTATTAGAAAAAAAACAATTGTTGAAACTTTGGAAAAAATGTATGTGATTTTGTAACAAAAGTTAATTTATAATTATTTTCATTTAATTTGTTATGTTGTTCATCTTTCAGTTATCGGCCAACTAAAAGACAATTGAAATTCTAACGCACGCTTTTTCTCTACCCTTAATCTTGTAAATGTTTAGACCTTAAAAAAAGAATAGTATTGACTATCAATTTTGCATAGCTACATGTAACAAACCTTTTTAGTTTTCAAATTTTAGACCAAAAGCAAAGATTTACAGCTGCTTAACCCTTCCACAATCTCAAAGGTCATTAGATATAGAATACACCCCGGTTTTCTTTTTAAACCTCAATCTCTTAAGTCTCCACTTATAGTGGCCTGTAGCAAAATAATACAACACGGGGTCCAAAAGGCTGTTGAGACTGATCAGAGCTGTGGTGACCCTCCGGACGATTCTCAGGATCTCTATATTCTTGTTGTTGAACGCTGTGCGAAACAGCAGATACACTAAATGCACGATATGATAAGGAAGGAAACAGAGAATAGTGATGACCAGGATTGCATAGATGATCCTCCGTGCCCCACGGGCGGTGCAGTTTTTAATCCGGGCAATTGTGCGTGCTACAATTGGGTAGCACACCAGGATGACCACAGAGGGAAGAAGAGATCCAAAAATGAGACTTATCGTGCTGTAGGGTGCCAAGTACTTCCACTGTTCTGAAGTTAGGTCCTCAAAGCACCTCATCTCTTTAGTGACACCCGGGCAATCCAACATGAATGCCAACATAGCTACCCCAGAGAGCAACCAAAGTGCAGCACTCACCTTGACGGTGAAACGTTTGTTGCGGTGCTGCAGGTAGGTATGAGGGTGCACGGTGGCGATGTAGCGGTCCCAGCAGATGCATGTCATAAAGGTCATGCTGATGTAGATGTTGGCGAAGTAAAACGTGCCAGTGATGCGGCACATGGCATCTCCAAACACCCAGATGCTGTCGTTGAGATGGTAGTGGATACGAAAGGGCAGGGTGCACAGAAAGACCGTGTCAGCCACGGCGAGGTTAATGATGTACACATTGGAGGGAGACTTCTGTTTTATTTTACATATGAAGTAACACAGAGCTCCAAGATTCCCCAGCAGTCCAAAGAATAGTACGAGGGTGTACACTGGTATGAAAAGATAGTACTGGAAAGTCAATATGTCTTGTTTGGTTTGGTTTGAGATGGTTGAATCGATGTCCATGTTGTTGCTAGAGAGACTTTCCAGTAATTTCAGACTTGGTTGAAACTCCTCCGGCCTTGTTTTTAAAACGATGGCAATTCAATTGGAGAACACGTGCTATTATTTCAACTGTGATCAAACATTTTTAGGTTTAGTTCCAAAGAGTAAGAGGAAGATGTGCCTGTCAATTGGGCTGTGAAGAACAAATATTACAACATGGGAATTAATAACCGAACATGTAAAAATATAATGTTCTGGAAAGCGTTGTACTTACAGGGTTTTCAGTTCGTTTGTTAAATCCTTGTCAATTAAAACTAAAGCGTGTTGTTCTGTCTGAGATGGAAACTTGTTCTGAGAACTGTGGTTTGTGCACGGTGTTACAAAAAGTCAGAACAGGAAACATTGAAAGTGCAGCCTCCCCCGGTACATTTGTGGTACCTTGAGGGACAAGAATTATTTCAGTAGATGGAAATCGTGCATTTTATGTTCCACGTGCAGTTTGTCGGTTTGTAAGACAGGCAAAATGTTTATTGACAAAAACTGATGTACAGCAACATTTGTTAACTATATGTAGTCAGTCTTCTATTCTTGTCTCGGTAAGCTTTGTTTAATTGTTGTGTTTTGAATACCAATGTCTTTACACAAAGCCTACCAATACTTGGACACAGTATGATTTATTTTATGAAACGTGAATAGTTTCCAGGTTACGTTCATCTGCCAGACATTTTTAATGTCTGCATTTTCATTTGAAGGACATCTGGAAGACATTGTTTGTTCACTTGTCTCTCGGGCATCTGCTGTCGGATGTCATCTAGACCTCTAGAAGATGTCTTTAAGATATATAGATAAACCAATCGATAAACCAAAACTCTTTGTAAGATGTTAAGATGATTTTACACAGCAGATATTTTCTAGATCTCCAGATCTTTATCAGACATCTTCCAGATGAACCTCTGCTATCTTGATTGGTCATCCATCAGAAACAATCAGTTTACAAATATGATGTACTGTATGTGTTCCTACAAAAATACATTTGTCTGTCATAGACGAGGATTTGTCCCTCATGGTCCTATCACGTGTTTTTTTGTTCCTCTTAGAATCAATTATGCAGACATGAATCTGTGTCTAAACCTCAAAATAACTTTTGGCCTTGCTGCCAAAGGTCAATATTCAATACAACTTGATGTTCTGTCCTCCAACAGGACACTAGATGGCACGCAAACCAATGAAACCAGATTGTGTGAATGCAGGAGACGTTTTAGCATATATAAATTCATGCCATAATAAAATCTATATACGTTTAATGTATATAGACAAATAAACATTCATAATTTAAGCATTAGTAGAACGTTTCTAAGGCTTTTCTGTATATTTGAATAATCTGTGATATGCTGGGGTTCAGCTTGTTGCCACCTAGTCTTTGCATAACATTAATGGGTATAAATGGGTACTAGCTTCCGACATTTTTCAAAATATCTTATTTTGTGTACAGCAGAATAAAAGAAAGTCATTAAGGTTTGGAATGTAAAGAGGGTCAGTGAATAATGATAGAATTTTCATTTTTGGATGAACTATCACTATTGGGGAAATAAAGGAAAGACCCATCCGACATATGTATAGCTGTTGCATTGTCTTTTGTGAGTGTGTTGGATGTTGATTCTGATTAAGTTTGTCATGTGATTAATGATATCATGTGACCTTATGATTTTACCATGGCTTGTAGTGTGGTTTTGCACAGGGGAAAGTCACACGTGACGCAAATGTTTGTCATTTTTATCTCGCTGGTAAAGGTTATTCCTCATTTTAAGCATGCATGCATATTTTTCATTTTGAAAGTCAATTGTGCAGAACTGACAGTAGCAAAAGTTGGCAGTCTATGTTAGGTTGGTTGCTGTCGGATGAGTTTGTCTTATCGATTTAATGGAAAAACAGAATCACAGAGTCCCAAACTGATTCAAATCATTCCTGTGATATTTGAATATTCCGCCTGTGGCTTGACTTCTGTTCGTCTGTGTTATATAATGTAAGATGACCTCTTGGACGCGGTTGCCACAGAAGGAAAGATCTATTCCCATAAATCTACACAAGAGTTCCCAAATAACAACAACAGATTTTCTTTACAATGTCTTACATTCTATCTAAATTCTAAGCATGCTTAAACTTCCTAAACTCATCTTTTAAGTCTGAAATTCTTCCATTTACACACAGAAAGCCCTGCAAAGTATTATAGGTCCAAGATTAAAACACAAAACAAAGCCAAGGTCAAATCCAATTTAAGGCTGTGTAGTTGTCATCATATTGATGTTTTTAGCTTGTATTGCTGTTATTGTGTTATTTAAGTAAAATTGACATTGATCCAAAGGGAAATATATTCTGTGGCTTAAGAAAGTAATTCAAAAACTTCACTTACAGGTTCTGGCCTAAGGCTTCATGACATCATGGCAGTAAAAAATACTTACATGTTTGCCAATGACAAAAGTAAAGTGTGCACAAATTTTTTTTATAGTATTGAATAATATATCAGAGACAGAATTTGTAGTGGAAAGTGGATTCGAGAGAGCATGAATTATAGTATTGGCAGGATTGTGGCTGTTGGTTGTGGCACCTGCACTCAGACGTGATGGAGTTACATGGAGAGAGAGAGAGAGAGAGAGGAGAGAGAGAGAGAGAGAGAGAGAGAGAGAGAGAGAGAGAGACAGAGAGAGAGAGGAGAGAGAGAGAGAGAGAGAGAGAGAGAGAGAGAGAGAGAGAGAGAGAGAGAGAGAGAGAGAGAGAGAGAGAGAGAGAGAGAGAGAGAGAGAGAGAGAGAGAGAGAGAGAGATTGAGAAGCATTGGGATGAAAAGTAGGTCACTCTCCAACAGACTTGCATCTCTCCAACCGATCCACATGTGTCTATTGTAAAGAGAGAACAACCAGAGTACGTTACAGCGGTATCACAGATTCATTCTTTATGAGATAAATGTTAATATCTCGCCATATTTAGATAATCTCTCTCTCTCTCTCTCTCTCTCTCTCTCTCTCTCTCTCTCTCTCTCTCTCTCTCTCCCTCTCTCTCTCTCTCTCTCTCTCTCTCTCTCTCGTGCTGACTCAACAGCTAAATAAATATAAAGTGAGCTTTGATCTAAACGTCTGGGAGAAAGCTTAGGAGAACGAAAAGCCTTACTGAATTCGAACAATCTTATTTTAACATCCAGAACAAAGTGGAAAATACTTCGTCTTCATGGGAGAGACAGACACGTGCATGTTTTCGTGATGGACTCATTTTATTTATGCTTGACCCAAGTTTAGGTGTACTGAAAAGGACACATGATTTGTTATCAGGCATGCTATGGGGTTCACAACACACTATGAGCTTTAAGAACTTATATTTTATTAATAAATTAATAGTTGCATGCATTAACATTCATATGTTTTATTATTCATGAAGAGAAGGAAGTGACATCATTCAAATTCACTGGACTTTCTGCGGCACAACAATGAACAAATGCACTGTGTAATTTTCTGGAGTAAAATCGGCGTGCATCCCTCCCCCAGGCTGCCCCATTTCCTGTGAATTAATAATGCCCTCTATTTTTGGCTTCAAATAGGTTATGCAGGCTTGAAATACTCTAATCTTGTACTTGAATAAAAAAGTACATTACAACAGTTAAAGTTTTAATACATGTAAATGCTTGTTTTACATTTTGATTATAACACGAAATTCC
Source organism: Triplophysa yarkandensis (assembly GCA_033220385.1). Taxonomy (NCBI): domain Eukaryota; kingdom Metazoa; phylum Chordata; class Actinopteri; order Cypriniformes; family Nemacheilidae; genus Triplophysa; species Triplophysa yarkandensis. The sequence continues at coordinate 1,386,362 of CM065671.1, read as the reverse complement.
TGAAACAGATATATCTATAACTCAATTCAATATTCAATATGGCAATTACAGCGTCCTTGTGCATGTCGAGAACACATCCCTAACTTCTCCCACTGTTAAAGCATTGGGCACAAAAAATATTCTGACATCAATTCATCCTTATGCTGTTAAAACTCTCAAGGCAACGGATGGCTCTGACAGGGCGCTCCAGTGGCTCCAGTCTTACCTCTAAGGTAGATCGTTTAGAATTTTGTGGAGAGGTGAAGTTTCAAAATAGCAACATCCTGAGCATCGGTGTACCTCAAGGCCCAGTGATAAGGTCGCTGCTGTTCTCGATCTTCATGAAATCCTTGGGTTACATCCTATTACTGTTATGCAGACTACACGCAGCGCCACCTTACGTTTCATCCTGAAGATCCGGTATCGGGCCTCATCTCAGAATGCATGAGTGACCAGATCTTGCTCTGTTTGACGAACCATCACCTACCGCTAATTTTACTGAAACTGAACTTCTTTCAACATGGAGACCAGTCACAACTACACTATTTAATTAGGATTATGGAAGTGGTATTCGACAATCAGCTGAACGTTACTGATCATGATGCAAGCACTGCCTGATCCTGCAGACTCCTGCTCTACGACATTAGGAAGATCAAACCTTTCCTCTCGAAGCATGCTACACAAATCCTCTGGTCCTCTCAAGACTGGACCTCTGCAATGCTTTGCTTGCGGGACTCTCGGTTTGCATGACCAAACCTCTGCAGATAATGCAGAATGCAACAGCAAGAGTTGTCTTCAAGGAACCGAAAAGAACACATGTCAGACCTCTCTTCATCAAGCTACATTGGCTCCCCGTAACAGCTTATATTGAATTCAAGCTCTCATAGCCTATAAGACCACCACAGGTTCAGGAGCCCCCTACCTTCAGTCACTGATTCACGCCTGCACTCCGCTAATGAGCCATATCTTATGGTGCAATCCTAAAAGTGTAAGAAATGGCTCTCTCGTACCTTCTCTGTATCGGTTCTTTAATGGTGGGATTATCTGCCACTTACAACATGTTTGCCAGCCTTAGTTTATGTCTTTGAAACACGGGTAAAACTCATCTTTTTCATCTACATCTAACACACTAAAACCACTTATCTTACCCACTCACTCTTCCTTCAAATAAAATATAGAACTTTTTTTCTCTTCTAACAGATTTGGTCATGTTTTGAATGACTTGGTTACTCGTCGTAGCTCTTTTTCAAGTACTGTTATCTCCGTTTTGTAAAACATTACGGTCTCCTATATTTCCTTTTAAGTCGCTTTGGATAAAAGTGTCGACTAAATGCCTTAATGTAAATGTAACTATGCACTTAACGTTCCAGCTATGCATTTCATAAGCGTTCATGTTGCAAGATCTTACATTATATGGTGGTCTTTCATTTTAAGGTTCATGCACATTTCGTATGATGTAGCTATTCATTTTCATTTAATAACTTATTTAATAAAACTGTATTTTGATGAACTGTTTTTATATGAGATATGTAGTCAAACAATTCTGTAAACTGAAACTTTGAACCGGAAATGGCCACATATGTTTGCACCTTTGCCGTAGCTCTTATTGGAAACTGCAGGAATGCAAATCCTTCTTAGTATCATGTTTCTCTGTGAGAAAACCTACAAATCAAATAAAACCTCATTCCTTTAACCAACAGGGAGGAGAAATACATGGAAATACAAGGGGAAAGCTTTGAAAGGAAGAGGAAAGATTATAAAAACACTTATAAAGCACCACTTATTTATTTGGTTTATAAACTGAAGGCATCCCATTTGACTGTCGTGTCCAATAATAATACATATTGAGAAATCACCTTTTATCTGATGAGGTGGCTATAATCAGATACTTTGAAACTCTATAAAAGGCATGGTATATTTTTAAACCTAACCACCTGTCAGGATGTATGTGTAACTTTGCTTTTGACGGTAGATATTCATCAGTTTCAAAGTGGAACGGGTCCTTTTAACCTATTAATAGGAATATTATGGGTAATGTCATATGTCAGTGTTTTAAATTCCAAAATTTGGTGCAGTGGTCTAGCTGAGAAAGAAAATTATAAACGGGCAAAACAGTTTATTTAAAGCACATCTGTGATGTTGGCCAAATGCAGTGTTATAAAATGAGAGAGAAAGAAGATAATTAGGACTCCTGTCAATCACGTTTGCTTCTGTATGCTCTATTATGTTAATCATTGTATTTCTTTTTATAATGCTTCTTAGAAACCCGTTGACCACAAAAACCAGATCGCATCACTTTACAGTCACGGTCAATATAAACTATAGATTAATCCAATTTGAACCACTTATACAATATAATTCCAAATATCCTGGTAAATGTCACGCTTGTGGTTGTTCGAAAGTTACATTTCAAGCAGTTTTCCGGGAATAAAAGTGAACTGCTTCCAATTCCGAGAGCCGATATGAACGGTTAACATTTTACAACAACATGGAGAGACGAGAATTTCTTAAGCTGTCGCCAACGTTAAAACATCCGTTGAAAGATTTCTTCCATGCAACAGTTCAATTTCCCGTCGGAGCGGAAAGCGGAAAATTCACAGTCTAAACGTTCTTGAAGATGATACGGATGAATTGTAGTGGAGGGTTTGTGCGGATGGCCTGCATGCTCATGATTTAAACTCGAGCACACAGATATTCCTCAATACTAAGTTCACTAAGGGCAAATTTTACAGTCTTATACAGCATACTTCAGTGTAGGCCCATGTCTTCTTGCTCACTGAGAGATTGGTATGAGTTCTGTTCTTGAGTAAAGCAGAATTTTACAAATATTTGGAGCTGCAATATCCTAAAGAAGAGTCAGAAACTGCATTGTGCAAAGAATGAAGTAATAGAGAACAAATATCAATTATATAAGATGTAAAAAGACACATGACCTTTAACAAATCACTATGGCACCAACCTCTTTCATGCAAATGCAGATTGACAAAGGGGTGTGTAGATTTAAAAAAACTTTAGGGATCATCACCAAATAGTTCTCCTCGACTATTGTAAGTCGCTTTGGATAAAAGCGTCTGCTAAATGACTAAATGTAAATGTAAATGTAGTTCATTCACATTCGATCTCCAAGGTCTGCGGTTATACATTCGGCTTATCCAAAGCGACTTATGATGCATTCAACTGTTCACTTTTCTTTTTTTAAACTATAAATCAGTGTGATCACAAATATAAATAAACTACTTTATCTCTCATCGGCAAGTGTTTGAGATCATGTATTTTGCATTATGGACACACAGTTTTACAAGCAATGTTGTTCAGCTCATTTGACGTAATGTATTTCGTTTAAAGCGCTATCTAAATAAACACGACTTGACTTGACTATTGGAAACATTTTTAATATTTTATTCATATTTTATTCTGGATATTTTAACAGTTTAAGCCATAATATTTTTGGCTTGACTGTCAAGAGCTGCTGTTTCAACATAAAAATAAAAAGCAAAAAATTATAAATTTTTAAATCTATATCTTAAATAAACCAACAAGTCATGATGAAAGAAAAACATTATTTTCAGCATCCCACAAGTAGAATTTTACGCTTTCTCCAGGACCAGGAAATTATTGATGATCCCTAACTGCCGCTTTAGGAGCGAGTGTTTGAGATGAGTGTGCTCACTCTGTGTGTGTGTGCGCGTGAGAACTGCACGCGGGATCTACACTTTTATCTTCTTCTGATGGTGATGACATTTCACTTTTAATCTTCTTAAGGAAAATCGTCCATCATGACGGTGGATTTTGAAGACTGCATCAAAGATTCGCCCCGGTTTCGGTAAGAGTTTTACAATCAGATGCTTAATTGTGTAAATTAAACTTTGATTTATGCTTTAAAATCATATTGCGAGAATTGTGTAGTTTGTTGTGTAGCCCTAGCTGTCGGTTGCTAGGCACCCTTGTAGTTTCATCAATGAATCGATCTGATCAACCTGATGACAAATATGCAAAAATATTAGAACATGTTTAATGTTTATTCTTATAAATGCATTAATTAAACATAAATAACTTGTCTATGAGAGATTAAAAAGCACTCTTGGCAACAGCATGATGGCTAAAATAAAGAATAACAATAAAAGAATAAAGGGTTTAAACTAACATAAAACTAAAGTTAACACATTATCATTTATTTTCACCCATTTTTACTCCAAATGTGATGTTGTTGATGTATGACGTCATTATTTCCTGTGCAGCACAAAGTTTGCATGCATGTGTTAGAATGCTGTTTTCCATACAATGGAAGTGGATGGGGACTGCAGCAGTCACAGACACAAACATGACCCATGCCATTTGTTTAAAGCCATATCAAATTAAAACCTTGTTTAAATTCTGCCCACATCTCATTTCTCATGTCTAGATGATGATTATTTGTTGATGATATTCATTATAACCACAGGCCATGAAGCCATCTGGGTAGACATGTTAAACGGTTAGTGCGTGGTTTGGTTAATATTTGTAATCTGTGATGTGGAAAACTTGATCATCGTATAAAAAAGAACTCCATGTTTGTTGGTGTCATCTTTGCATCAGTTTGTGTAAAGTCGCTGTCGTGAGTCATGAGCTTTCTTGTCTTCTTATGATGCGTCTTCTAATGACTTTTGTATTGGGCATTACTTGGTTTATATGGCAGTTTTACTGTTCATGTTTTTTGCTCACTTGATGGAGGTATACACTTGTTAGTAGGTATGAGAACCATGTATGGCTAACAAGCCAATGGCCAGCAGTTATTGATTATAAGATCCAGATGGCATGCCTCACATCCCATCCACTCATATGTTGATCTCTGGGACTTCCAGTGTCTCATGACAAAGACGCTGAATCATGCTTTTATTTTTGGAGATTTGGTTTAATATAATTAATAATAATAATAATAATAATAATAATAATAATAGATTTTGTTTTTGCTTTAAACTGATCACCCTAAAATGTAAATTCTGTCATTTACTCGGCCTCTTGTCATTTCAAACCTGTATGCCTTTTTTCCGCCGAGAAAACAAAATATTTTAAAGAATGTTGGTATCTTGCACCCATTCACTTGTATTGCTCTTGTGTCAATACAATAGAAGTGAATGAGTGCAACCGCTATTCGGTTACCAACATTCTTCAAAATTTCTTCTTTTAAGTTATCTTGTGACATCTTGTGTTGCATAGGAAGTCCATTCATTGAAGTCAGGACGCAGAGTAATGAAATTGTATTCGCAGCTATTTTGAGACATTGATCTTTCGAAAAGCGGCCTTTTGGTTATGATATAGTTTCACAGATCATTTTTCTTGGCATGAGAAGGGTAAAGCATAATAATCTAAAACGTAGCGGCTCGGTGCAATCTCGAAATGACTGAGAAAATTCCTTTCCCTTCAATGACTCTCTTGACAATATATGCAGGGAGGAAGGAGGTAGATGGTTCAAACTTTATGGGATCTAAAGAATTCAGAATGTCCCACGCACCGACTCTGGCTGTGACTGCGGTTTGCATGGAGAACCCGAGGTTACACAAATAAACCGGCATTCCTTTTACACTCACATCCCCACCATCAGCTCAACTTACTCCCCACATAAGCGTGTGTGTGATCAGATATAATCCCTGCTCCAAATCAAAGACTTCCAGGTCTGAAGGCAGAGCTTTAATGGATGCCATCTGCCTTGGCGAGCCAGATCTGTTCGCTCTGTTGTGGGATCTGATGAAACTTTTGGATATTTGGAATGGTGTTGTATGAGCATGCAAAAATCTGACCAGAAATGGAAAGCAGTGAGTGGTTGCCAGGGTGTTGCTTCGTGGGTTGCTATGGTGTTTTTCTTGTCCTTGATCTCCAGATATGACCATGGCCCCTTCTCCAATGTAACTCTATAGGTTATGTTTTACTTTTATCATCCTTCAATAAGGTGTATTGCCAGAATGGTCACAATTTCTATGAAAGTGAATTGTTGTTCATGTAAGTTGTCTAAAAAATCTTTTTCATTAAACTAGAATATTGCTCTTAGATAGTTTGTCTGGCTCTTCACTTGAAATTTGCAAAAAGTATTCGACTTGATTTATGGACTCATTTAACACTTCTAAGTGCCGTAACACTTTGACCATCCTGGATGGATTCTTTAAGGACATGGCCACTGCACTAATGGCTCTTTTATGGGTGTAAAAGCTGTTATATAAGATCCTAAGAGGTCAAGAGCCAAGAAAAAGTCTTCTTCCCATCTTAACACTGAATACAATCTACCTCATTGACTTTTTGGTTTGTTACCGTCACATGGTTGACTCTTTACACAACCCCACAACTTTCCGATTCACAAATATCAATTCTGTGGTGTGCTTTGTTTTTGCATTATGGATGTAAGAATGGTGTTTTGGGAGGTCAAGGCCACAAAGGCTTACTTTCTCTTTTATCATTCTCTAGCGTAATAAAGAAGAAAAAATGTTATGCTGTTTTTTCTTGTACTTAAAGTAATAGATCAGCCAAAATTGTGAAGTCTGTCATCATTAACTTAATCTCATTTGAAACCCGTATTACTGTCTTCCTTCAGCAAAATGCAAAAATATATTTCGAAGAATGTTGGTCGCAGAAAGGAGACGCCACCAATTCACTTGCATCTTTTTCGAGCCTATAGAATAGAAGTGAAACGGTACCACTGTGCAGTTACCAATCTTTTCATTTGGTCAAATTTAATTTGTTGGAATTCAATTTCTGTATTATTACTATATTAGTAATCCGTCATATCAAGAGAAGAGTTTTCGTACTGAAACTTTTGGAACGTGAAGCAGATTATTGCCACCTGACCAAATATTATTAATATTTCTTAAATTGAATTACTTGCAACCACAACAGTGAATGCTTATCCAAGCTATATAACTGGATTCTGGAGTACATTAAAGATGTCTTCAATCCATGAATGGTGAAGACCTCTAACCATATAGCTATATATTGTTTCATGACCTCTCAAACCATCTCTACAGGATTGTATTTTACAATTAAAATAAATGATAAAAGTTTCTAAACATTCATCCTTATTAAGGTCCTTATACTGAGCATTGGGTAAACAAGACAGATTTTCTACCAACGATACATTTGTTTTTTAGGCATTGCTTTTCATGTCTTGCCATTACATGGTTGCAAACCTCATTCCTTGTGACTTTGACTGATACTGAGCAATTTATCTTGAACTCATGAATGGATCTGCTGTTTGTTTCTTCACTTATATTCTGTTACGGTTTATGATTCACGCATGTGTCATCTTCATCTTATCAGCAGAATGTTCTCATTGTTCATGAAACCACACTATCACTGGATTCTTTCACTGGGATGGATGGATCAGGTCGAGATGACTGAAGACCAACAGCTGCTCGAAGTTTAGAAGGGTCTTTTATTATTCAGGGAGTCAATGTCATTAGAAGTACTACAAAGTTTTTATTTTGTTATTTATTTAGATTTTAACATTTTCATTCTCTATATGTTATACAGTATATAAGAGCATTGGTGTCGGTCATTTCAATAGATTGTTTATCAGGTCTTAAAATGAAAAAAAATCACCAATTCTCTTGAAAAATGTTTGACTTTTGGTCATATCGCTGTTCTTCTTTTTATGCATTATGTGAGATTGTTTGCCCTGGACACAGTGTGCAGATAAAGTTTTAGTTCCATGTGGTCAGAGAGGCGGAACAGTCTCATCTAGTTGCCTCTCAAGGACGGTCCTGAGTCCAGCCCCAATCCCACAAGTCCTTAGAGAGGCTGTTCAGTCTGGTTTGCTTGTTTTTCAAGTTCTTCTTCAAGAGTTGCTGTTGCTTTGGCCTGGAAGGGATTTCGTCAACATGCTCTTATTTCTTCTGCTCTACTTCATATCAAGCTCCTTCTGTTTTGAATGTGTGCAAACAGGGCCCGAAGTCTTCGTAAGTCCACGGACTCTTGCCATCCATGAGCCAGATGAGCTTAGACAGCCTTTCCCATAATTGGGTTACGATCTTCTGCACATTGCGGCCCCTGAAGCGGTGCGGTCGAAACGCGTTTTCCGGATTGGGTAGAGGTCGTGTAAGACATTGTAGCATGATGCAAATTTTGCCAAGGGGTATCTTAAACTATGTGTGTATTTGTATGCAGATTTGACGCCCACTTACTTAAATAATTAATAACATCCGTCTCACCTTCCTATACACGCCATCTGTGATTTGTTTTACCTAGTGGGCCAACAGCCTCGATGTGGGGAAAATAACAGGGATTAGCTCAGTGGTTTCAACATTTCGACTAATCACGGATTAGCCCAAATTCCCACCTGCAAATAGTCCCAGGAAGGTGTGTGGATGGAAGCGGTTCACCTTTTGCTTAATCTGACTGATAAATCTGAGGAATACCGGTGAACTTATTTATAGTAATGCACTTAAAAGAGGTTACTAAGTGGTCTATTCCTGGCAGTGGGTAAAAAGAGCTCAATACGAATAGCCAAAACACTAATAATTCAAAAATTCTAAACCCTCTAAAACAGAAGTGTCATAATTTACACTTGTCATTTAAATATCTGTACTTTATTTCTTCTGCAGAACAAAAAAAGAAGACCTTTTGAAGAATGTTGGTGACTGGCACCCATTCACTTGCATTTGTTATACAACAGAAATGAATGTGTGCCACTGCTGTTCGATTCTCAACTTTCTTTAAAATATGTTTTGTGCTCTAGGGAAGAAAGAAAGACATATAGGTTCGAATTGAATCGTGCGGAAATGATGACACTGTTTTTATTTTTCACTTAAATTTTCACTTTATGTTTCATGTTTGATATATTAATGTTTGTTATGTGTTACGTTTTTTATATTGACAAAACATTGAATGCCTTTTAGTCACTTTTAAAAGGCATCTGATAATTGAAAAATGACACAATATATTGCAAAAGTCTACTATTTAGTAACAGTATGATTAATAGAACAAGTGACATGTAATATAACGGTGACCACTAATAATCTTCTCAGCCAGAGATTTTTAAGTCGTCTTGTTAAATTGGCTCATCTTATAAGGCAGGGGTGATGTCATTACAGGCTTTTGTCCATCAGTCTGGCGGTCCTTCCTGTCTACAAAAGCTGAATAGCTGCTCCATTCACACCGCCAAACAAAGCCTGAAACCCAGGGCATGCGTTTTGAAATGTTTGCAAATCTGATTTTACGCAACTCAAGATGAAAAAGATGCCTGGATGATCTCACTATGAATGAAGACCTGCCGGGCGACCACAGAGAGTGTGAACAGTTTATTTAATCGCATTCAATCTAATAAAATTCCCGCACTTCCTTTTTCTTTACCTTGGAAGTTCAGCTGTTGTTTGAATAGTGATGCATGTTTGTTGGGGTCTTTTTGGGACTCTAGGTCCCGTCATGCTCCTGTGGTTCATCGCACTGTAAAACTAGGGAAAATCACATTGTTGATTGCTGTTTTTTTACGATTCACACTGCTCAAATCCAAATTTCCCATGAATCCCCCGGTTTATAAATGATGTAAACCTCCAGAGAGGACGCCTTTACAGGACGAGCCACACGAATGCAGTCTGGGACCAAAGCCCTCCATTCAACTAGACGTTTCCGGTCAAGCTTAAGGATGTCCAAAATTTCCTAAAGTTCCAACAGCATTCAGTCCCTTTAAACACGAGGAAAAGGCCTTAGAAAGCCCCTGAGCATGACTAACAGGTTGATGTAATGGCACTCGATTGGGATCTGCATCATCCACCCACTAGCCATCCGCTTATGTTCACCCACACAGTTGCTCAGCAGCCAGATATGATTGTATTAATAATTCAGTTCATTGACGATACACTACAGCTCCATGTGGAATAATACAAGAGGATTTACCCAAAAAATAAAGATTCTAATTTAAACAATAACAAAGACAATAACAAACAATGTTGTTTACCAAAATCACCGACCCCCATTGACTACCATTATAGAAACAAAACCATTATATTATTTACAGTTCTCAAAATATCTTCTTTTGTGTTCCACAGAACGAGTCGCATACAGGTTGGAAACAGCTCAAGGGTGAATAAACATTGGCATTTTTTGGGGGGTGAACTATCACTTTAATGTACATCTAAAACTTGTCAAACTCGATCTCTATCTTCAAAAGACACCTAAAAACTCATTTTTTCCGGCTACATCTAACTCACTAACTCACTACTTTTCTAACCTACTCACTCTATCAAAAAAAAAAAAGAAAATTAATTATATATATACTTTTTGTAACTTCGCTCTCTGTGTAACTCGGTAGCATTGTTGAAGCACTTGTTCACCTATTGTTGTATCGGCTATTTACCGCTTCATTGTCTCCTCGACTATTGTAAGTCGCTTTGGATAAAAGCGTCTGCTAAATGAATAAATGTAAAATGTAAAATGTAAAACAATACTATTCTTTAATATGGTCACTTGACCTTTCTGAGTCACCGGTTTGTTTCAATTGAGAGGTCAGCCGATATTGGATTTTTACAGATAATGATAATTAACGTGGACTGTAACCAATCAATTAAACAGTAATTTTGACCAATTACTGATTTCAAACACAACACTTCTTAAAACTCACAACGCATTCACTGAGCCCAAACATACGCACAAGTTGTGTAGAACTTTGTAACAAATTAGAACGCATATCGACTAGAAATAATCTCTACTTTTTAGTAAAGTATATAAAAACATGTATGAAGTATTGATAAGCACTAAAGCACTTTACAAAAGCACTGTTTATTTAGCATCACCTATTTTATCCCAAATAAGCAATTGTGAAATGTATTTAATTCATGGCCAGATGTGCCTTTCCATATAAAGTCCCACACCTACCCTGCAGCCAAATAAACAACGATTTTGGGCTTTTTCGAGCTAGACCGCTTTGTTGCACCGACGCGCTTTAAAATCTATCGCTTTTGAGCCATCTGATTTCTGATATTACCTTAAAATCACATTTAGATTATAAAAACTACATACCAAATTATGTATTTTTATAAAGGTAAGCTGAAATCAGACCTAAACTGTTTGTCTTTTGTCTCGGCTGTATAGTAGGCTAATTGACATTTCTCTAATCGATCGCTTTAAATTTGGAACTTAAGTTTTGTAAGAAGAAATTGACAAACATGATTGGCTATACATAATAGGCTGTAGGCTTAACACTGTTTGCAGGTTTTTGGACGTGCATGATGAGTGGCGACTTGAATGTTTTTTGAACCGCAGTCATATGATCGCTGGTGATGGAGTTTTATGCATTAACACCCCATATTAAACGCACATTAAAATGTTCACTGCATTATGAATACTTTTTAGTAAATATTTAGTACTCTGTTAAAACAAAAGGTACATTACATACATCATAATTACTACAAAACGTTACAAAAATATAGTATTATAACAAAGGCAACGTCTTTTAATTACTTAGTCCGAAAAAAGGTTAACAGTGATTGCAAATTACCATCAGAATTGGTAATGGTGGATCACCACGACCCAAGATTCTGCACACGATATAGGTGTCAAAAATAAAGATCTTAATATCTCTATTAAATATTTATATAAGTATATAACCTGTTCAACGATGCTGTCTGGTTAAGAAATACTAAAAATGACCGTTTTTGTGCCATTCTGCGTAGTACAGCTTTATTCCTGAATTTCCTGCTTTTTTTTTGGTCTGTGAGATCAATTCGATTCACATGCGCGCATCAGTTTCCACATGATATCATGTAAAAATAGAAATTAGTAAATAAATTTGGATGTAATCAACATGGGCTCATTAGAATTTATCTGGGAGGGGCGCCTAAGTAAACCCTATATGGGAACCGCTGGTAGTCGTATAATCAATGCATAATCTTTACATAACACTCGCCAGGAAGTATTCGGAGCAGTGTAGCTAATCCGTAACTGATACCGCTCCCTTCTTTATTTAATTACCCATAATGCATTCACAGTATGCTGGGAGGAACATAATTGGATCAAATCCAATATATTCTCAGTAAGTGCAGATGCTTCGCTGTATCTTATGGCTTTGTCCTTGTTCTCAAGGTCTGAGATTCTCTCGGCATGATTGTTTCTGGGCAAAAAACACAAGAAATGATTCACATCATTGTAAAGTTGTCTGGCGTTGTAAGTGTTGGTATAAATTTGAAGTGACCGTATATTGTCGCCTGGATGGGAATACAAAGATATGTGGGTGGAGATGCAACAACATGTTCCCCTTTATGGTACATGATACAAAAGACTTTATTTCTTTGTATCTGATTTAAGGAATGTGGATTTGAACAGATGTGCTTGGTCATGTACAATAAAGTGAAGAGGAAGTTTTCAGAGGGAACAAGGCATTAACCTGACTTCTTGATTTGATTTATTTCTTCCCTCTCAGTCTACATCTCGTGCCTTCCAGTTCCTCTCCTGGTGATGTGCGTTATTGAATCATGACGGTCTGCAGTCTCCGGCTTGGTCCGGGTGTGTATTCTGCGACGATGCTGACGCACATCTGTAACGCATACAGGCATCTGGTTCTGATCGGTCGGAACCCACTCGCTTTCTCAGCACTCTCGGAGTTTTCCTCGCTCTCCTGTCCTGTCCCTGTGTAGCACAGGAAACCCATATGGATGAGTGTAGCCCACTGGAATTTTAACAGAACAGTCAGCAGTGTTATGTTTTTTATGTGTAGTGGTTTTCTTTAGAAGCTCTTTTCAAACTAAGTTGGCCTGGTTTTTGTTGTGCACATTGTTAAAATACTTGCCCTAAGTAAAATATAAACATTGAGCCTAAAAGTTTTACTAAAAACCTACTGTAAGATCACCCATATTCTGTAAAAGTTCCTGCAGATCACACAGAAGTTACTTTGAAGAATGTTTGCAACCAAACTATGTTGGACCTCATTGACTTCCACTGTATGACTGATTGCTTAGACATTTCTCAAAATATCTGCTGTTGTGTTCCACAGAACGAGTCGTTCAAAGATTGTCAAACTTTTACTTTTGGGTGAAATGTATCTTTATTCATTAGTCTTTGCCATGGTATTATTGCAATAATCACAGTTCTGATACCAACTTCTGGTCGGTTGCCTGAACATTGTTCATGGTTGTTAAGGGGTTCCAGGTTCCTGCTGGTTGCTGATGCATCACTACACTGTTGCTAGGAAGTTGCCATGGTGTTGCTATGATATTGCTTTGGTGTTGCTATGGTGTCGCTTTGGTATTGCTATGATATCTCGGATAGCGCCGAGTTGTTGAGAGTATAATTATTGTGCCTTGTACAAGGTTTTTATTTATGTCAACGTTAAGTGAACGCCGGCGTGTCTCAGGAGAGCTTGCGGTTTGCATTTTGATTCAATGAGGCGTAAGGGAACTTCCTGATGTTTGCACACCATTGCCTGAGTCCCCGAAGACCTGCTGCGTTCCAAGAGCACTAAATATATAGCGGTCATGTCCATCAGCAGAAACATTCCCCAATGCAAATTTTTCTTTTAAGCGTTGTTTATTTGCAGGATGTAAGGGTGTATACTGCATGCCAGTCACTCCTTAAAACGTAAAACTTCATTTTTTAAGGGTGTAAGTGTGTATACTGCATGCCAATCACGTCATTTACCCTGACCCTACCATAGGTTCCTTTCTGTGGTGACAGGCCTGGGTCAGGTTACTTCAGTTTCTATGGAAAGATAATGATTACGGATGACACATGATGACGCTGTGTATTATTGAACAGAAGTCTGAGGAAACATCTGCTGGAAGAAGAGAGGAGGAATGACCCTGACCTTTGACATCCCTAAAGTTTTGCTTGTGTATTTATCTTGAACGGTGCCACTTCACTAGTTGTTGAAATTCTGTATGGAGTTTTCGACTGATGTCAACCGACATCCACAGATTGTACAAATGCAACTATACTATTCGTTTTGTATCGGCTCCAGGAATTTGTTCCCTTACAGGAACTAAATCTCTGTGTCTGGTATGTTTTTCCAGAGCTGTCCAAACTACAAGTGCAGCCCACAAAAATGTAACATCTCCCACTTCAACCAAAGCTGAGACTGCTGGAACATCGAGACTCTTTTATTTGTCTCTCTTTCTCAGCATTCGGTCCGAATCTGACACGATCCCTCTGTCCTCGTTGCCTGTCTTTCATGAACAGACTAGAATGAACCTTGTGACAATCTCTCATTCTTTCGCTCTGTTAAGAGCACATTGTGAGGTCTTATTCTCACAGTCAGCGTACCCCGTCTGTGCGACTCTTCATATCTCCATTGACATTTTTGCTCGATGGCGTCACGTCAGACCACCCAAACTAATATAAACCAGCTCGAGCAGCCAGGATGCTTCACATCCTGAATATTTACTGCCTGCTCTGCATCTTCTCTTAAAGACCTGCGTTTGTGTCTGATCGTTCGATGCGTTACATTCCTGCACTTGTATTATGTCTGGCTGTCATGCGCTATTCATGTTCTCCATGTTCAAGTGGCTTAAAAATCTAAAGAAGCTTAAATATTTGAAGTCGGTCTCAAAAGTTATAGTTTACAGCTGTGAATAATTCAATTTTTATCTTAAACTAGTTTGCATGATTTGCAGTCAAAATGAAGTGAATAAAATGAATCTAATCCGGTCTTAGAGAGGTGGTACATTTACATTTACATTTAGTCATTTAGCAGACGCTTTTATCCAAAGCGACTTACAATAGTCGAGGAGACAATGAAGCGGTAAATAGCCGATACAACAATAGGTGAACAAGTGCTACAACAATGCTACCGAGTTACACAAGGTTTTTTTTTTTTTTTTTTTTTTGATGGAGTGAGTAGTTAGAAAAGAAGTGAGTTAGGTGTAGCCGGAAAAGATGAGTTTTTAGGAGTTTTTTAAAGATAGAGACCGAGTCTGACAAGCGTGAGGCCAGAGGCAGATCGTTCCACCATCGAGGAACCGAAGCAGAGAACGTTCGAGAGAGAGATTTGGTACATTATGCATAAATGATCCTTTATCTTTTGTTTTAGATTTTGAGAGAATTATGTGAGATTTCCCAGGAATGTTCATTCAGCACATAGACAGAATGTATAGGAGTATTGTGTGAACTGGAATGCTGGAACTGAAGGGGTTAATGACATCACTTCCTCTTCATGACAGTCTTTATGTCTGAAGTTTCTGATGTCCACGGGTGGTAGCCTAATTGTGGCCCAACAGCAGAGAAAAAGAGGATGAAGACTGTGAACACCCAAGTCTTCCTTTCATTGAGCCCGGTCTGGTACATTGATACAAGTCAAGTGTATCATTTGGAAAAAAGTTGATATGTTGTTTTATCAAATTCACATAAAATGTGTTTGTTAGGCCCTGAAATTGCCCTGTTTTATTTTCTCCGGAAATCCATTTTTCATTTTCAGTTTTCTGTGTTTTAAATTGTTTACCACATATAAGTAATAGACTTTTGCCCAGGATAATACATTCTTAAGATGTATTCATAAACTCTGAAAAACTCTTAAAACTGTAGGATTTTGAACCTCACTGAAACGAAATATAAGCTATTATCTTAGATCTTAGTTTTTTTCCTTTTACCGTTTCCTTAAAACAAAAATTAAAGTTTACTTTCATTTAACTGCTATTTATTGTGGATTTTTACAAGCATTTTGTTCATGTGATCAACTTGACTTTATTTTGACGGTTGACTTGGATTTTGATGACATGTTTAACAGTAGCTTCTCTCAAATAAAACTAAAATAAATATGATTGAAATCTCAGATCAGAGCTGGAGATTCAGTTTTCTCTATCATAGAAAACATTTTGTCCTGTGATTGAATAATTTGTGTTCCAACGTACTTTCGAAGAATAATTTAGTATTACCACGGAACAGGTTTTAAAAAATGTTTTTTTGGCTTTCAGACAGACTAGACTGGAGAGATGTAGTTGACCAATACCTGCCAAATACTCTTAATAACAACTCTTTTATAGTTTATGAACCTCATTATATTTTCTTTCTCTTCTCACGACCCCACTTCCAACCTTCCTGTTTTTTTGACAGCTTTGTTCGTCACTTTCCTCTGCTGATATCTCTTCACCCATCACATCCCTTCATTATGCAATCGTTCGCTGACACTGCAAGGTACCAAAGCGTGTGATTTTTTAAAACACAGGAAAATAAGGTTTACGGATCATTTGTTTAGATAGTGACATGGGATCAGGAAGGATATGATGGGTCAGTGCTTTAAAAGAAGACTGTCTCCATCTCTCTAGACCCCAGAAGACCCGGTGATGTAATGACCCTCGTCTTTCTCTGCTTAGGTCTCAATCCCTGAGGATTCTACCATAAGCTCCAGTGTTGGGCGGACTGCTTCTAGAGTATAGCATCAACTCTTGAACCAACATACAGTGTGAAACAAATCCAAGTAGATCATAGAATGCTATTGTCATGATAAATTAATTTAGATTATTAAATTAGATTATTAAAACATTTTTAAGATTGCTTTTCTAAAATATTATACAAGCTATAGTGCAGGGGAAATATGTCCTAAACTGTTGAAATTAAGAGAATAGTTTGAATAAAAATTAAAAGTACTTCATAATACATGTAGTGAATTCAGTCATTGTTGAATATATTATTATATTGTATAATATTATATCATATATCATATCATATATCAAATCATATATCATATTATATATAATATCTTATTTAATATTATGTGATTTAAGTCCTAGACTTAGATACAAGAGTGATTTTTGATGTTGACCTTGCTGTTCTGTAGAATCAGTTTTCTAACTATAGTCTCTAGAACAAAAGACTCAACCAAACCTCCATACGCTGCAAAAGTTGTTTCTTATACATTGGCTCTGCATATTCATTTTTCACATTTTACATCTATTTGTAGGTCTGAATGTAACCGTTATATGTTGTATAAACAATTTCCAGTCTCTGGTGAAATGTAATTCAAGGATCTGGAGACGCTGTAACTCCCCGGAGCTCGGTGTGTTTGTGTGTGAACGTGTTTATTTGCCGACTGATATTTGGGAGATCCAGGGGCAGCTGTTCTCCCTGCAGGGGTCAGAGGTCAGGTTGCAGGAACAGGGTCGCGTCAGGATGATGAGAGCTTTGGCAGATTTTGAGCATGGACAGCCTTGCAGTTATTGGCTGTTTAACCGCATTACTTGCATATCATCCATTGTTTTAAACAATGCCAGCACTAAACAGGCTAAAATAGCTCTGTGTTTTATTTTGTGCTTTTTTCGGTTCAAAGGATTTATTTTGACGCTCCGAGCTTGTTTCAGCAAACACGTACGATCTTGCGTCAGTTTGAGCCGTCAGACTTGGGCATCGTGTCTCGATCTATTTTTTTTTAGAATATTTTGTCCAGGCAGAACAATAAACTTGTTCTAGAATTAAATAGGTATGTGTGATATTCCTTCTCACCCGTGTCAGGGCTTTATCTCCTTGTACAGATAATGGAAGGGCTTGGTTATGTCCGGAAGGAAGTGACTTCACACCTGTG
The DNA here is from genome assembly GCA_033220385.1 of Triplophysa yarkandensis. Taxonomy (NCBI): domain Eukaryota; kingdom Metazoa; phylum Chordata; class Actinopteri; order Cypriniformes; family Nemacheilidae; genus Triplophysa; species Triplophysa yarkandensis. The sequence continues at coordinate 1,368,919 of CM065671.1, read as the reverse complement.
CTGTACATATTCACTCCTTTATGTCCTTCCTAACTCATTTCCTCTAATCAACCAAGAACAAAAAACCAAGATATGATCGAGCTAATTAAAGAAAAATTGAAATTTTCATGTCATTTCAAACCTGTTTGACTTTCTTTGTTCAGAAGGATGATATTTTGAAAAATGTACGTAAACCAACAACACTGGTCTCTGTTGGCTTTGAAGGTAAAGACCGAAACCACTCAGACATTTCTCAAAATATCTTCTTTTGTGTCCCACTGATGGAATGTCACAATGGATTTTGGGCGTATTAAATAATGAGAGAATGCTTATTTTTAGGGAAACATTCTCCTTGAATCTTCCTGGAAAGCCCAAGTTAACTTTTTTTTTATGTAACTAGACAGACAAAGAAAAATAGACACGATTGTTTAACAGTCCGACAATGGTAATACATCATGTTTCACCCCTTCAGTTATCAGCTCAGATCTCAACCACCATGCTACACCTCTACTAGACCTCCTATTGACATTCCCACCCATGACTGGGCGACAGGAAGTGACCCTGATGTTCGGCAGGAGGACATTCCTCCAGTGATGGCAGCTCAGCTTCGTCAACACACCCCAAGCTGTGGGAGCTCTGTCTGTCCTGGCCAACATTTCAGTTGACCTTTGAGAGTTGAATCGCTTCGTTTCATGTGCTGTAAACTATGACTGTTCCTGCTATGAAATGGAAATTACAGTTTTTGTGGTTTTGTGCCCATGCATGTTGACTGAAATCATTGGTTTTATGGTGTACTCTCATACCAGAAAAATCTCACTTGTATGTGAATTAAGATTAAGGGTTTCAAATGATTTGAAAGAATATTGGTTACAAAAAAATAGGCAACAAAATCTTACTTCAAATGTATGGACTCAAAACCAATGCAAGTACATGGGCGCCGTCGCTGTTTGGTCACCAACATTCTTCAAAATATCCTATTTTGTGTTCTGCAGCAGAAAGCAGGTCATGCAGGTCTTTTTTGGGGGAACTATGCCTTTTAGTAGTTCTTCTGTTGAATGCATTTTTCTTCATGTGGGCACTAACCACACTTTTAATTGGAAACAGGCAGAAATCCTTACTTGTACCCACACAGAGAAAGAAGAGAAGAAAAACTGTGTTTGTGTAACAAACTTGCTGACCAACTAAGTTTGTTTTAATGTGGAAAGAAATTACATACTGTACATCTTACTTTTACAAATATCTCCGTGAGTCAGGCTTTCTCCGGGCAATGAAGGCTGTCCTCTCTGTTTTTATTTAAAAAAAGATCTATCCATCCATCAGTTGTCATTCTCAGCTGCTGTTGCCCTTTTGCAATCCAGACACAAGCTCCAGTTGATATAAGAACACAACCAAGAACACAATATAACACAAATCTTCAAAAACTTGATTCTAATTGATGCATTTTAATAGCGTTACAATTGTTCTTCAATTAATGATTCAACCTCATGTTATTTACAGCATGTAAGACCGTCTTCCGCATAACACAAAAGAAGATATTTCGAAAAATGTTGGTAACCAAACGATACTGTCTCCATTGATTTCAATGTTGAAGTTGAATCAACATTGAAAGAAATTCAATTTCGGGAACTGTCCCAAAAAAGAGTATCGGCTTGTGATGACTTCCATTCTTGAGCTGAATTACTCGCTGTGTCCGTGTTTGTGTTTATTTAGTAATTCGAGGCTTTTTTTATAGCTCTGTGAGAATGAGACCCTTCCAAAAAAATCAGATAGATTTAACCCACTGGGTTTTCTTTCCAATGGTGTGTGTGCTTGTTCAGGGTGTGGAGACGGACATGTCAAAAGCAGACGGACCAAACAACAGGCGTTGCCAGATCCTCATAGTCACCCACTGCTGATCTAGACGTGTTGGTTTTTTGTAGGGGGTCAGGGAGCACTCAAGCGGAGAATACGTGCCATGAGCGGCGGCGAAGAAAGCCGACCCCTCTTTATCCCAGACCAGACAGCAGTTTAGGATCAACAACCCAGCTGAGACCACCGTGGCCAGATATGTGATGAGTAATCTGTGTTTAGCAGCGATCCGGCAGAGCAAAGCGAACCCAGCTGGCTTGTGCGTGCAAACTGGTCCCAACGGCGACTCCGAACCCGCCTGCGAGCATCATGTGTGAGAAAACACTTTCCCTCCCAAATCTTCTTCCCCTTGGAGAGGATATCACGAAATGTCTTAAGAAATTTGGAGGTGCTAACTTGAGTTTGATTAACATGAATGTCCCGGTAAGCCAGGGTTCAACACACAAGACGGTTTTTAGTTATTTGTCATTGAAGTTAATTGTATTTATTAATTTTAATAACCAACTTGGTCTTCCACAGTCTCTTGATATGCGAGTAAAACATTGAAATAGTCACAAAGTTCCGGCCTTGAATTAAATTTGCTTCACCAAAAGGAGAATTGGCGAGGCTATCGCACTAACCTCTTAATTTGTTTGTAATCAATAAAAGTTATTTTATGAAAGTAGATTGCAATTCAGTTATTTCACACATCAATGCAATTCTTTCCGTATGGAAGCTATAGCTTGAGGCGACTGCTTTCTGTGAATAAAAAAGCTCCAGACGTAGGCACTTACCACCTAAGAATAGCCAAAGCGAGACTGCCCACACACACACACACCCTTCCCTTTAAATGACTCACTCAAACACGCTTTTACAAGAACCAGATGAACTAAAACCACTTAGAGAAATCAATCAATCAATCAATACTCACTCCGCTGATGATGTCATCAGACAGACCCCAATAATGACCTAATGGTGATGGAGAGCCTTTCAAAAAGTCTTTACAGCGCATGTAGTTACAACTGCTGCTATTTTTGATCGTGGAGAAAGTGTAATGTATGTTTGAGATAACAAGAAAACCACTAATAGTAAATGGTTTCCTTTGAACTGTTGTGAGTATTCAGATGACACCCTTTTGTAGATACCTAGAGGTCAAATAAGTAGTTCAATTATACGCTGAAACACAGTTGCACAACTGCTTTTATTCACACAAAACACATCAGGTTGATACAATGTCTTATTCAATGTTTATTTGATCTAACTATTACGTTTTACCGGGGAATTGACATTAAATAAATATCTGAAATTATGTTTGTGATGGTTTTAGTGTTGGTCGACTGATTTGTGCGTGTAAATGGAGCCCGGCCTTGTTGGAGGTAAGTCAGCTGGTCAGTAAGCCTGCAAACATCTATCTGCTGGTCCAGCGTCTGAATATTCTACAGTGCTTGGTACAATATCTGTTAAGAACTCAACAACCATTTTTATTTTCTCACCTATAGAGTTAAATTACAGTAATTCAGAGTTAAGACGGTAACGTTACAGTTTTTGTATTATGTTTATGATTTTGGCGTTTGACAAAGGGTGGGGCTGGGAATCGATTACAGAGTGAAGTCGAGGGTCTATTCCAAAGTACGGAATCTAATTTAGTAAAACAATCAAACAATGCTGTGATTTTTCTCCGTGTACAATGCTAAATAACTTAAAAAGTTTGGTATCCTTATATAATCTAACAATAACCAATTTCAATCATCTAAATCATCTCAATCATCCCAAGCTTACAATATATAAAACTTTATTGCATTCTAAATATTTGTTAATTTTTTTAATGACTAATAGAAATCGACAGTTTAAATCAAAGCAAGGATTTCTAGAATGGATTTCTCGAATTTTGAACAGCGATTCTGAAATTGGACCAGCCCTGGTTGCGCAACAATTTATTAATATATTGTTTATTTAAAACAACTATTTTACAATAAAATATAAACTTGATTAAAACAAATTAAATTAATAATAAATAGTTGTTATTAGCCACTAGCCAGACCGGTCAACATACCGAAAAAACTGTCTCTTGTAATAAATTATCTGTTGTTGGTGTTTTAATCAACAGATTTAGTTCTAAAAATCTAAAACATGTTCTTCCAGACTAGCATTGGACCAGCTTTGTTAACATCTTCTGATGTAGAAACATTGCATACTGTAGATGTATTCTATTGTTTTTGAAGCTGTTTTTCTATTACAACATTTTTGCCTTGATATTGATTTGCTGTTGATTTTATATTTAGTTTGATTCCTTGTTGTCCTAAAACCATGCTTTTTTTGTCGAGTGAGTTGACATTGAATGTTAAAGAACAACCATCAATGATTCATTGATCGGTGGTCTCATGACCATGTACGACAGGGCCGGGTTTGTATTCATGAGACCGGCCCCTACAGCTGTTGCTATGGTGACTTGTTGCCTAGGGGCAACATGTGCATCCTTTCTGAGCGCGCCACGTGAAGTGAGCTGGCATTGTGGAGGGTGAGAGAGAGCAGCTGTCCTACAGGCCAGCGGTTCCACACAGGAAACACATGAGGACAGCTGTAGCAGAGGTTACAAAGATCTGCTTCTTCCTCAGACATTGTGTGTCAGTGTCACGTGCGAGGTTTGGGGCGAAAACATTTCTTTCATCCATTTCTTCGTCGTTTAAAAATAAGTGTGTTGGTGTACTCTGTTACGATGTTGAATGGGAAGCATGTGCGTGGCTGGGGTCTGCAGCAAACAAACCACAAACACCAAACTAAGACAGAGATATTGAGAGTTGAAACATCCAGACTGTAAAGCAGATTTCTGCACTGAACGATAAAAAGAAAGTCATTAAAGGACCAAGTTAGTCTTTACATTTCTGCGTTCTAAATGCCAAACCTAGATTACTCATGACTCATCCTTGTTGTCTTCCAGGGCAAACATCGATGAGGTGGAGACAGAAGTGGTGGAGATTGAAGCCAAGCTTGATAAGGTAAGAAGCTACAAAGCTGTTGGTTGACCTTCTGACCCTAGGGGTGAGCGTTTGGAGTCAAAAGTGAGAAAAGAAATGCTTAATCGTTTGTAAGAAATGATGTCTAATCCCCTCCACGATCTCTGTAAGCAAACATCACTGTCAGAGGAGCCTACAACAAGGTCAAGAGCTTAACCTGGGGATTAAGGATTGATCTGTATGACCGCTGGGTGAATGTTGGTCTCAATCGGCAAGAGAAGAAATCCAATCCCGGATTCATTGACTTACATTTACATTGCAATGACTCTCAACGTTTAAAATGGAATTAGTGTATTTTTCTGTTTTTTTTTAAGTTTTAATATATCACATTTACGTGGCATTACGTTTTAGTGTTAGGCATAACAGCTGATAGTGTCATCATGGACAGTTTTGGGCCGGGCTTATGTGATCCTACTGTTCTTATTCCTGCTTTCAAACACTCCAGTAAACTAGAAAACAGAGTCATGACCAAACTGGCGAACAAACATTTTTTCTTGCTCTATCGTCTGGTTGAATGTTTGTGTGATGTGCTGTCGGGTCTGTTCAGCAGCTGTGTAGAACAAGCAACTCTCTGTTTGTTGGTTTGACTCATAGCTTTGGAGGAAAGGGTGGGAAATCAAGAGATTTTCCCAAACTGATGCTTTTAAGCTTTCACACAAACGCTGGACGTAATTTGAACATCGCCTCATGAAGAAATGAGAACATCAAAAACAGAAGTGGCTAAAAAGGAACTGGATTTTGCAGTTAAATCGTGGGGTCAGACAGTCCCACACATGGAGACCATATGAGCATCAGTCCCATCAGATAAAAGCAAACACACGGTGACGTGTGAACACTCCAATACTAAGTCCGACGCTCTGTGACACGTGTAGACGTGTGACATTTTTACTTGTTTTTACTGCCTTGCCTATTGGCACATTAGTGAGGAGAATTATTACATTTACATTTGCATTTAGTCATTTAGCAGACGCTTTTATCCAAAGCGACTTACAATAGTCGAGGAGACAATGAAGCGGTAAATAGCCGATACAACAATAGGTGAACAATTGCTACAACAATGCTACCGAGTTACACAGAGAGCGAAGTTACAAAAAGTATATATATACATTTTTTTTAAATTATTTATTTATTTATTTATTTGATAGAGTGAGTAGGTTAGAAAAGTAGTGAGTTAGTGAGTTAGATGAGTTATTACACAAATGTGAAGACACCTGTATATTGTTTCAAAGAAATATTCTAAACTAGCTGTCTATTTGGTTAAACTGCATGATGTGCGGATGTATCTTTATTCTTTTTACATTGATGAGAATTAAAATCAAACAGAAATCAATATTCTAATAAGTAATTTTGCGAGTACTAGCCGAACAAATATATGTGATTACATACATGTACTATTTCAAGTTTCGTCAATGCATAGGTCATTTAAAGTGTATAATGTTCTACATTGTCTATTCCTGTTGGTTTATGTAAAGCTGATTTGCAGTTAATTTGTTAACATGTTGATATTTGCTAAGAAAACTCATAAATCTTTAAAGGGATAGTTCACCCAACGCTATCTATCATTGTAGGAAAAATACAAATTGTTGTCAAACTTACCGCAAAACCTTTTCCAAATATCTTTCTTTGAGTTTATGAGAACAAATACATTTTACAGGTGAGTAGGTACGGAGAATGATGACGGATGACAGAATTTTATTTCATATACAAAAAATACTCTCTTTAAGGATGTTTGAACGGTAAAGAAGGAAGATGTTGGATTCTTTATATAGCTGCAGATGTTTTCATATGCTCTCTTATGTATGAAGTTTGGTTAGGAATATTGAGAAATCATGACCAGAAATTCAACATTATTGCATCAAATAATTGTATTTTGCAGGCCAAATTGAAATTGTATACGTGTATGTTTTATTCTCTCTCTCTTCTCTCTCTGTCTCTCATAGCTGGTAAAGCTGTGCGGTGGTATGATTGAAGCTGGCAAAGCTTATGTCACGGCTAACAAACTCTTCATCAACGGTATACGAGATCTGTCTCAGCAGTGCAAGAAGGACGAGATGATATCGGTAATAATTTCTTGTTGAGATTACACTCAATTAAATAACATTTGATTTGTTCCAAACCTGAATAAATTTCTTTGTTTTGATAAACACAGAGAAAGATATTTGAAATAATGCTTGTAACCACAATTGAACACAAAATTAGATATTTTGAGAAAGGTAGGACTAAAAAAGTAACTACAGTTTTTTTTCTTTTTTCTAGGGTAGTCAACATTAGGATACAAGCATTATATATCTTTTCTGCTAAACAAAGAAATATATACTGATTTTGAACACCTTGAGATTGAATATTCATGACAAATGATCATAATTTGTTAAATGTGTCGAAGTCTCACAAACATTATGTACAAAATACGACCGTTCTCAGTTCATTTTCAGTTTAACTGATGATAAATGTATGACTTGTGGTTAAGTGAGTAATTCAGGAATCACTCATACATAGTCAATCTGATAAGTCATGAGATCAAGACTCATTTCGACTGATTCATATTGAATAAAGTGCAGCCTTATAAGTCATATATTTTATTCTGTGATTGTTTTCCATCACATCTCATTCAGTTCAGAGAAATGTATTTAAAAGAAACACATGGGAAATATAAATATAAAATGAACTTCTTTTACAGTGTAAGTCTCCTTAAAAACTTGGTTGGAATGAAAATGTAGTTTGTTCTGAATGCACAGTACTGAATGAGCTCTCTAGCAGACAAGATGACAAAATCTACCAGCTGCCCTGTCTTGAGCATCTGAAACGCTTTTTTGATCTCGATTAGACATGGATTTAGACAAAAAGAAGCAGGCCAGGACTTTCACTCTCTTTGCCAGTAGGGTTAGTCTCTATGACGCCATCTGTAAATGGTATAAGGAATCTCTTTGGTCTCAGTTTTGCAGTACCCAGCTGATTAATGTTGAGAATCCTACCGCTGTTTGCATTTTACAGCGTTAAATCATCAAGTTAACAAAAACAGTTACATTTTCATGTTGACAAAAGCTGACTCACTCTTATCACAACCCATCATATGGCTCAGAATGTATGTTGTTCATCAAGGACCAAATGAGAATAAACATTCAATTCAATTACCATAATTGCGATCATAGCATCTTAAGATAATACTGATGATATTCATGTTTAAAATACTTATATTAAGGTGATAATTAACCAATAATAAAAAATGATGTCCTTCATTTCAAACCTGTTTATCTTACATTTTTCTGCAGAATAAAAAAGACATTTTTCAAAATTTCTTCTTTTATGATCTGTGAGACAGTCATACGGGTCTTTTGTGAGGCCCGGACGACGTGCTCTAAAATCACATTGTTTCAGGGAGGAAATGGGAAGTCATAATTATTTTGTGTGTCACTATTTGTTTGTGGTTTTTAAACTGTGGTATATTTTGTGTCTACAGGAATGCCTGGAAAAGTGTGGGGAAAGCTTACAGGAGATTGTTAACTACCACATGGTACGTTACTTGTTTTTCTCATTTCTTTCTCATCACATGATGAGATTCTGATTAATGTTGGTCACCGAAAAACATTGGCCCCATTGATTCTGGACATGAATTCCCTTTTTTTTTTTTAAATATCTTCTTTTGTGTTCCACAGTAAAAAGAGTCTATAAGTGCATTTGTTATTTTCATCACTTTAATGTAATCATACATTCCGTGATTTCACTGCAATAAAAATGATTGAGATTAATATCTGCTATTAACCTTCCAACATTAGGGATCCATTTAGAACCAAACAAAGCTAAATTTAATATTACTGCAAACTCTTTTTGTTTCTCATTAGTAAGGGCTAAATGTCACTTGTTGGGAGGGACGTGATCATGACTATATTTAAAGGTAATATTTCCACCTCTCTGTGAGATATTAAATTTGACCCCTGCACCCTGGACTGGCTCCCTGCTGGCCCACTAAGCATTTGATGTGCTCTTTTAGAAAGCGCACATTGGGTCAATACGGACGGGCCGTGCAGAGGTCAACAGTCCCACATGGAAAGTCACATCGCAGATGAGGTTAATGGCACGGTTCGGGTGCGTGCATGCGTGTTTTAGGGAGTGCCTGGGCAGTGTGTACAGTCAGGCAGAAATATTCATTAAAATGTAATTGAGTTCACTTATTATGTACACATTTTTACTTCAATTGTTCATTTCACAGCATGCACTTTCTTTAGACTCTACAATCTAGTATGGCGACCTATTTTTACTTCAAAACCTTTAAACAACCTGTTTCCTTTAATAAACATGTTCAGAACATGCATCTGTTACGCCGGTACATCTGCGAGCGATCTCATACAGAGCCAAGATGAAAAGCCGACGCCGTATTTGGCAAAGTACAAAACCAAAATATGTTAGACCACACACAGGAAAAACCATTTCTCTTCCTTTCTGCCAAAGAACAGACCCGGCCTCTGGCGTGACAGACGGTTGGACGGTTGCTTCTCGCTTTCCCAGAAGCTGCCGCTTCATTCAAGGGCCGTTTGGATGCAACGCACACCACTGAGGTGTATTACACAAGTCTGCTTGAAAACATGAACAACTTGTGTTTATAGTGAAGTCTTTGTTGTTTAACCGATTAGGAGATCGTAAACCATGACATGAAGCACAAAGGGCCACAAAGACTTCACCCAACATCCTTTACAATCCCGCAATGTTCGGACATTGTCGGAGTTTATGAGGCCATATAAAATGTTCTGTTCTCGGAACGTGTGTATTTAAGGATCTAGATGTGTTTGTTTATAACCCTACTGACATTTTAGGTGGTGGGACTCCATCTTAACATAAATGAACTTTTGTTATGAATATAATTGTTGTCTTAGACCTTAAATAAAAGCCAGACTCTGGATATATTTTAAGTGGCTGTGCTTTACTCTTCCAGTTTATTTCAAAGCAATGCTTAATAAAGTGGTCTGATGTCAGAACTGCATTAAGATCATTAACATAAAGCCCATGGCTGCTTTGAGGATGGGAAATATTGAATCAAAGCAACGGCGGCCACGGTCTCCGTGTCTTCTCTACCGATCTTGCAGCACTCTCCTTTGTTTTCTTCCCGTACTCGTATCCGCTCTCCCTCCCTGCCCGAGTGACCTAGTTTTACTCGATCAAACGTCCTCACGCAGAGACCGAGGTTGAATCTCAATGAGGAACAGGCGTGTGAGGATGAGGATGTTTTTGGGTGGTCATGCAGTTGCTTCTATTTAATAAAAACCGCAAGTGCGCCCTCCAGTGAATGCAGTGAAGTAATAGTTTGTCATGTTTGTGTTTTTCAGATTCTGTTCGATCAAGCTCAGAGGTCTGTGAAGCAGCAATTGCATAACTTTGTGAAGGAGTGAGTATTATGGAACTCTTTTGTTTGCAACAGAGTAAATTCTAAAGATGTAAATTCGGTTATTTTTCAGATGTACAGCTGCGAAAAAGGACCAGTGTACATTTTTTTTAAAAATCTGAAGTTATAGATATATTGTGGTTGTTCCAGTACAGTGTCTGAATTTCAGTAAAATCAAACCTCAAGAGTGATATCAAAGTCATCAAACAGTAAATTTAAAAGTCACATAAAAAAGGATAAATAATAAAGGTTATCGCAAATTTTTTTTATTGTTTACCCTTTATGTACTAAATATATATTAACTCGAATTTCAAATAAAAAATTTTAACCTTTAAGCAATCAGTATATAATATATATAATAAAGGTTATCACAAGAAAATATGTTGTTTACCTTATATATATATATATATATATATATATATATATATATATATATATATATATATATATATATATATATATATATATATATATATATATATATATATATATAAGCACATACATATAAACAACAAATTTAGATAAAGAGAAATGTAAATTTGATCTTTGAAATGGTTTTCTCAAACTTTTTGTCTTAAAATCAATACGTTTTTTTACACCTTTCAGTTTATGTAAATATACTGTATGGGTCCAAACTTAAATTGAATTGATCCTAAATGAATTTATCTATATTTCTGCTTTGTTATCATTATTTATATTAAAGAAATAAGATATTTGTTAAATGGTTTAACGAATAAAACTACAATTAAAATAAAACAGATAATTGTTTACATAAAGTAAATATAATGGAAAATCGTCACTCAGAAATGCAATAAAATTAATATTAAAACTCATATTTTGTGCAAAATTCGGATAGTTAAATCAAGCTAATTTTTTTTCAATTTCACTTAAGATTAATATACCATAAGCCTATTTACGTACGTGGGTGAACTAGTGCTTAAACTGAAAGTGTATTTGCAGTTCATTTCATGGCTTACTCTTGAAAAGTTCCGTTCACTCGGACAGTTCAGGTTATACCGAGCACTGAAACATTGTTGATGTGTTCTTTTCCCTTGTTGTGAGCACATGCGATTTCATTTTGTGCATTAAACCGTGGACAGCCAGGGGTTTAGAGAGAGGAAGCGGATGTGTAATAATGATAAAATTAGACTTGCTAAGATTCTCTAAAAGGTCAGAAATGTGGAAGGGCCCTGTTTTATTTTAACTTCTGCAAAACATCCTAGCAACACAAAAATGCACAAACACACAATGGGATTTTGTTTCTTGAACTTTCTACAAGATGAATTTAATATTTGTGGAGGCTAATGGGACTCTTGAAAGCAGGACCATGAATTCATCCATTAATCTTGCTGAAGGATTTAAACCCTAATTTCAGAAAGAAAGGGACCATATCCCTTTAATATGAAGTATTCATAAGGTCCACTAGATTTGTGAAGCATTCTGTCAAAGAAAAGAAATATTTTAGAAACTGTGTATTTGATGAAATGTCTCAACACATCGAATATCTATCTGCACTTTCAGAGATGTACGAAAGTTTAAGGACACCAAAAAGCAGTTTGACAAGGTGAGGGAGGACCTTGAGATTGCACAGGTGAAGAATGCCCAGGCACCACGGAACAAAGCCCATGAGGTGGAGGAAGCCACCTGCACACTCAACTTCACACGCAAATGCTTCCGACATCTCGCTTTGGACTATGTACTGCAGGTAACACACGCACAAGATAAGGCTGGCCTGTTTAGAGAAATATGTCACCCCAAACTACAAATTCAGTCATCCATTTCCCATCATGTCAATCAAAACACAAAAAGAAGATATTTTGAAGGATGTCTATGTGTTTTTTGTCCTGATAATGAAAGTCAGTGTTAGTCAGTGTGGTTCAGTTTCAAACCTCCTTCAAAACATCTTCTATTGTGTTCTGCAGAAATTGAAGGTTTTTGGTAGGATATGAGTGTGAAATAATTATGAAATTTCCTTTTTGGTAAGTTCTCCTTTAATAGCCACTAGAGAGCCATACAGAGGTCTTGCATGAATTGTAATCAGTTAATGATAAATTCACAGTGTCCTATTTTTCTGTGCTATTTATACTACAAAGTCTACAAGATATAACAGTATGACAGTTAGGCCCTAATGTGTTAATCCCTTCTTTTCACTATTCTATATCTACACATATGTGTATTATGTCTTACTGTAAATCAAATTTCCTTCCTAGATAAACGTTCTTCAGGCTAAAAAGAAGTTTGAGGTCTTAGATGCTGTAAGTATCAGTAAATGTACACATAACTCTTAATATATTTGTTACACGTTTAACGGCTCTAACTTTTCCTGCAGATGTTATCCTTCATGCATGCGCAGTACTCGCTCTATCAGCAGGGATATAACCTCCTGGATGAGATTGACCCCTACATGAAGAAACTGGCTGCTGAGGTCAGCGCTGTCATGTGCTATTGATGTTTGACCCACTGAAACATTTTAAAGTGAACCGTTTTAAACTGGGCAAATCATTAAGCTTTATCGATATTCACTCTTTTTGTAACATTCAGTTGACAAAATAAGTTTCTCAACTTATATGGTATTTTTAGTATAATGAATAGGCATTAGAGCACATAACACAAAAATGAGGATTCTATATCTTTGAAACATTTATGACTTTCTTCTGTGGAACACAAAAACACTTGGTAAATGTATTTTTTCATAGTGGAAGACAATGTTGGTTTTTTCAACCCATTCTACGAAATATATTCTTTTGTGTTCTTTAGAAGAATGTCAGACCGTTTTAAAATGTCACAAGGATGAGTAAACAAAACTGTGTTCATCATGTTATTCAGCTTGATCAACTGGTTATTGATTCAGCGATGGAAAAGCGAGAGATGGAGCATAAACACGCCACGATTCAGCAGCGGGTATGCATTAACATGGTCACTATGGGAAATAAACACTAACACACCTGCATGCTTTTACTTTGTTTTGCATGTTGTGCATTAAGTGAGAATCTTTAGTTATATTTTAGAATCCGTCTTGAGTTATTTTTGGTCTTTCGAGTTCAAACCATAATTATTGTTATCCTTGTGATTTTTAATATTGGCTTTCTTTAAAATGCATCATTAAAAAAAGTTATTTAATCATGAAATGTTTCAGTTGATGTGAAGTCTGGGTGTATTTTGGGCACACCGAAAAAAAAGTTCTGAAGCTTTGGCTCTGACAGTTGTGATTTCTAACAGTTCTTACTTAGTTCAGAGTGTTTTTAGAATAATGTCTAATCTTCATGGTTTATTTTTCTGCCTGTGTCCGCTTCTCGCTGTCTGCTGGGACTGACCGGATTCTGATTTAGACTCTTCTTCAGGTGAGTGTTTTCCTCTTATCCCCCATAAATTTGCCTTTAATTGGTTGCTTTATTCCATTTCCAGATGGATTGAAACTGTTGGTTTACATCATGCCTTGTGTAACAGATGATATAATTATAGTGAGTGTTTGTCCCACAAACATCTATGTTATGTAACCGCTGATGGCCGTCCCATCATCCACCACTGCACAGCAATTATTCAGTAGATGTTTAATCCTCTATGGAACCACTTCTGGTGGTTGATGGAAATACTGACTTTGTTCTTGGTTTTATAAAATGCTTTCTGGCTTTGGTTGCGGTTGATCTCAAGTGATTGTTTTGGAACGTTTTACACCCTGTTATAGGAATGATCCATTTTTGGTGGTGACAGTATTGCTGGAGTGTAGTTGTACAGCTTCACAATCACTTTTCCAAAAAGTCTTAATTGTGTTTTTCGTAACCACAGACACCAATGATGTTTTTCTTTAATGGTTTAAGCACATATCCTCATGGCTGCCGCAAAACCTTCCCTTGTTATTTTAAGAAATGGCTTTTTCCAGGTTTACTGTATGAAGTGTCTGTCATGCCACAAGACTGGCTCTTAACATCAGTAAAACACAAAAGAAAAGAAATAGTTCACCCTAAAATAAAAGTTCGCTCATCATTTACTGACTCTCAAGTTGTTCCAAACCTGTGTACATTTTCTGTTTTAAAAACAGAGAGAAAAATATTTAAACAAACGATGTTAAACGGGAAAGTTTCAATAGTGGTTAAAAGTGTCCCTGAACTTTTTCTGTCCTAAAAAAATGACTACTATGATAATCAAAGGGGCCCTAGTTCTGTCTGGTTATCAGCATTCTTCTAGATATCTTTCCCAGTGTTCATCAGAACGAATAAATGTATACAGATTTAAAAAAAAATGTATAGTGTTGTAAATGATAACAGAATTTTTTTTGGGTGGATCCATGATGAACTAAAAAGCTTGAACTGTGAGGAATGAATACAACAGATTCTTGAATGAGGTATACAGTGTTTTCAAAAGTGTATTTAATAGGCAAACAAAAATATTCACATGCGATAAGGCATAAACATTTCTATATTTATAGATGAAACGGAGACTGTGTTATATAGAATATACAGTATATGAAATGCATGAATCTTAAAAATAAAATAGAGAGGAATATTCTGTCCGAAGATTATGTTGAAATGTGATGAATTGTTGTGGTAATGTACAGACTAGATGATGATGATGATGGTGGTATTTAATGAATATTTTATTTGATAAAAGATGAACATTATGTCCTTGAATGTGAACAGTCTAATGCCACCACGATACTACTAGAAATAAGTTGCCCTCAATTCAAGGTTTAATATTTGATTTGTTGTGTTTCCTCCCTCACTGGAGTACTTTAAAGTTTGATAGACTTTATAGTTCAGGCAGATGAAAACCTTTTACGCACATACGCATCATCACCAGTTCCTAAATAGCAACTGTAGACTTCTGCAGTCTTTGTGAGACGTGGCACAGAAGATTCACCACCCACCATTGGCAGGTATTTCAATTCAGATAAAAAAGATTTGGGCATTATGTTCCTTGTTTTTTTTTTACTTTTGAGGGTTTGTTGCTAAGGTGGAATGTTTCTCAGGTGACAAGGAAATAGAGGGAAGAATATGAATAAATCTGATGGTGAAGTGTTGTGTTTTGGTGGAGTGGGTGAAGGTTGAGCGTGTGGGACGGCAGCTGTATGTTAATGAGTGTGATCTGCGGATGGAGAGCGCTGCCATGCTGTGTGACTCACACTCTGCTTGTTCACTGCACACTTCATCCGTCTTTACATTCAGTAGTTAAGCGCAGCCGTGTCTCGTGGATTCAATGATTTTAAAATTCGTGAAACGTTTGAGGATGAAGATATTTGGCAGATTGGACTTGACTTTGGTGAGTTGGTGCATTAATGTACTTTTAATATTGCACATTTTTTTTTGGCCAAAGAGTAATAGATGTTGGACTATGATACTGCAGTGATGAAATAGTTTCCAAGTCGGTTGTAACGAAGTTTATTTATTTGTATTTGTACCTATAATATTTTTTAATGTCAATACAATATTAATAAATGGTGATATTTATATGCTTATATTGTTATAAATACATGTATTATATATTATACATGTTTCATTATATTTATGTGTTATTTTATATTCACTTTTTTATATGAAAGCAATTTGCTAGTTTAATATATATATATATATATACACTTACACAAGTATGCAAAATTTAAAATTATGGTCTCTATTTCATACTGGTTGGTCAATAAATCTCTATATGTCTGTGGACTAAATTCTGTGGGAACTAGATTATATTCATGTGTAAAGTGTGGGAATATGGGAAGTAGGAGGTGGGAGCCGAGAGAGCTTTTCTGTCCTATTCAGAAGTTGAGTGAAGCATTTAGTCTCAGGCTGTAAGGAGAGAAAAACTGAACAGAGCGGGGATTGAATGTTTGCACAGTCACCCCACTGGGGATCTGCTTAAAATGACTGATTATAAATAGCTGTATTGTCACAACTAGTAAAAGGATGCAAAGATTGGATTTTTAGAATTTTGGGATGTAAACGAGAGTGGTGCTTGTCCATCCAAACTCTTCTCCTGATGTGTTGTGGGTCATTGCCAGGGCATTGCTGTGTGGTTGCCAGGGCGTTTAGTATGGATTTTGGGGCATTGCTATGCAGTCGCTTCAATCTGATGTTTTGCTCTTTAATGTTATTCTGTCATCATTTCTTTATCTTGTATCACTCTTTCTTCCGTGGAACACAAAACTAGCTATTTTGAGAAATGTCTTTGTTGATGTGTTCATATAATGGTCGTTAATAAGGAGCAATTTTTTCATCTTTTATAAAGATATCGTACTGCCATTCATTTTCAAAGATGCAGCAGACTTTAATCTTATGATGTAATCACTTAAACATGGGTTTAGTTCTTAAATTGTTAGGTATTTGATCAGGAAACATCACGTGATGTCATACAGTCTTGTTTCAGTTGCAGGAATCCATTGTTTCCTCACAGGTACAATTTGCTTGTCTGAAGCATGTCACAGATGTGTAAAAGGACATTTATCTTACAGTAATGAGTTGACTTGAAAAGAGATAGAAAGACTTGGAAGATAATCTTCATAGCATTGACAACATCTTCAGAGACATTCTTTGAGGATGTTTGTTTGGGTTGTGCAATGATCTCTTTCATGTATGCTGAATCATTTCTGCAAGGGCTGAAAGCTACTTTATTTCCCAAAATTTGCCCTTTAAAAGCTTATTTTAGACATCGGATACATTGGAGTATGAGTGTTGACATATAGATCTCAATTTGTAGTCTACTTAAACCAAATGTCCATAAGAAACTATTGAGATGTCTTAGAGAATCGCAATCACAATATAATATATAATATATCAGTTTCGTAGACTCTAAAGGTTCTTATAAAAGTTCATTATAATGTCTTTTGTCAAACCACCGCCCTTCAGATGTCTCACAGGAGTCTATAATAGTATACCATTAACCACATGTGATGAATAAAGTGTTGGTCTGGCCTTCCCAGGGCCTTACAGTGTATCATTCCACCACTCAAAGATAATCAATAGAAATCATCTGAGCAGAGGAGTTCACTCTCCAGCAGACAGAGTTTGGTTCAGTCATCTAGCTCAGTAGGTTGCAGTTTTGGTACATTTCTAAAATGCAGAGAGGGCCGTAAATGTTAGTGGTAAGTGTGAAAATGAGAAGCATGTTGGCTGTAACAGGCTTGTTGCGCTCATCTACTTGCGTCATGGTCAGAATGGTCTGGTGGGACTTTGTTGGATGAGTCATTCGTAGAAAGAGTGAAAAAATGCCTTTGCTTGGATTTATGCATGTCATCCTCCCACAACTTTGAGAACTGAGACCTCATCATTGATTTTGTTATGGAAATGTTTTGTGTTTTCTTCCTTTAAGGTATTTTAATTTATTTTGCATGCATTTTTTACCCATTTTACCGAACCAATCATGTTGCTTTCTTTAATCCAGGATTTTGCGTATGACGACCCCAAGCTGGAGTTCAATGTTGATGCACCCGACGGACTAGTCATGGAGGGCTACCTGTTCAAAAGGGCCAGCAACGCCTTTAAAACATGGAACAGGTTGGGATAAATGTCTGAAGTCATTATATGTTCACCTTATTGTTCAAGTGTCATCCATTCTGACATCCTCCTATACATTTCTATCTCTTCTTAGACGATGGTTCTCCATCCAAAACAGCCAGCTGGTTTATCAGAAGAAGCTAAAGGCAAGTTCAAATGAATTAATAATTGATGCAATTTTTCACAAAACGGCTTGAAACAGGTTAGATAATCTGTCATTGAATTGGACGTTTACCTAAAAATTTTTTCATCGTTTGCTCACCCTCTTATGACATTTTTCCTCAATATTTTAGAGAAAGTTGGTAACAGAACAGCATTGGCACCAATTCTCATGTATTGTTAGGGCACAATACCAGTCCAAATGAATGAGTGAAAGAAAACACTTTCTTTAAGATTTCTGTGTTCTGCAGAAGCAAGAAAGCCGATCATCTATGAAATGACAAGTTTTTGTAAATGATGACTACTATTTTTGTTTTTGGATGAACTGTCAATTCATGTGATAAAGATATTTTAATGTTAAATCTCTTTCATGCAATTAAATTAAGTGAATAGGGTCTTTTACTAACATTATTTTTTTGGATTTTTAAAATCACTCGAAAGTGGCATTTGAAAAACTGAGTTATTGGGTGTACAGTCTCTAAGGAGGCAGCATCATTAAAGCCAAGAGTCAATCTAGTGTGAAGGAGGCAGTGTTGTGTCAATGACTCTTGATCAGCAGATATCTTGAGCAGATAACAGCTCAGAATCAATAATGAGAAATCTTTACTTCTCATCTCACTTCTCCATTAGCTGCAGTAGTTATAGTTGAGCTCAACAGAATATCTCCTAAAGACTTTTTTAAGGACATGACAAGCCCCATCTAAGTCGATATAAACACGATCCTTGCTGCTTACAGGACGTTCTGTTCATTCCTGTCGAAGTGCTTGCTCAGGGCGTTTGCTTAAAATAACTGTTAAATGCAGTTCACAGTTTAGCCAGTGAAATAAGTTTCTGTTTAGTCGGTGATGGTTTATGCTTATTGACATCTCTTCCGCAGGATTCACTGACTGTTGTCGTGGAAGACCTGAGACTGTGTTCTGTTAAACCCTGTGAGGACATTGAGAGGAGGTTTTGTTTTGAAGTGGTGTCACCTACCAAGTGAGTCCAAACCAATAAAAGTCAATCTTAAGGTGTATTAATGCGAATTTGGTCTTTGATAATTGTCATTGTGTATTGTAGGAGCTGTATGCTTCAGGCAGAGTCTGAGAAACTTCGGCAGGCCTGGATCCAGGCGGTTCAAGCCAGCATCGCCTCTGCCTACAGAGAGAGCCCAGACACTTTCTACATTGAGGTTTGTACTCGCTGTGCACTAGAAAAAGTTACAAAATCTTTTATTAGGCATCCGTTTTTTTCAAGTCAGCAGGCATTGTTGGCTAGTCAATTGAGAATGTTTGATTGTGTCTTTCTGTAGCGCTTAGACCGTACCGCCTCCCCATCCATTAGCAGTATAGATTCAGCAAATGAGCCGAGAGAACGCAGTGGGCGGGGCGAGGGCATACTGCAGCGTATCCTCTGTCTGCCTGGAAACCAGCAGTGCTGTGACTGCGGTCAGGCCGACCCCCGCTGGGCCAGCATCAACCTGGGCGTCCTTCTCTGCATCGAGTGCTCTGGGATTCACAGGTGGATATTAATTTGGGATAAATTTCACAACAAGTTTAAAACTGTTCTCAGCAAGTGAGCCACATTCATTAAAAGGTTCATTTTTGGGAGGGAAGTTTGAATTTTAGGAGATAGTTCATCCAAAAATTAAAATCTAGTCACTAATTAAAATTTTCTTTGCTCTGTTGAACAAAGACAGATTTTTGGAAGAATATCAGTAACTGAGATTTCTGACCCGCACTGACTGTTCAACAGAGCCAAAACTTTCGTAACTTGCAAGAGGCCTTTTTGAACATTTAAGCTGTTATTATATTTAATGTCATTTTACTTCTTCATTTCAAAGGAAAGATCTTTTTTTGCTTTCAAATATAGGTTTATTCTAATATTTTCCTCCCAAAAGACCCAAATTGATGTCTCTTGTCAGATAAATGGTTCTTGATTTAAGAATGTTTAGATATTTGTGCCAGAAAATAAGACCATTATGATTGGCTAATGTTCGCATGTGAGTTGAGGCAGTCACTGATTTAAGCTCTTATAGTTGTGAAAATATTGGAGTATAATGTTAGATGTCTGCATATTTCAAGATCTCCTACTACAAAGGTCAAGAGCATTTCCATTTTATAAAACCGTAATTCCTAAGATGTCAAAAACGTATCAGCAAGTGAATAATATTTCACTGTGTTTTAATTTCGGACTTTTGGAAGTAAACATAATCACTGATCGTCCAATCAACCTTATCTCTGCTCTCATAATTTGTTAAAATGTATCGTCTCTCTCACTGAACTCAAGTTTCGTACAGCTTCACACACTCGCCTCTGCTTCTGACTTAGTTGCCTGGAAACACAGTGATCTAACGGACAGAAGGCAGTGTGGGAAGATGCTGTGTGTTGTACAGTGTTGTCAGCCGTCTTGGGTTTTGTCTTGAGTCTTTCGATTAATGTTTGTCTATGGAAAGGGTTGGGAATTTTAAGCCCCTGGAGAGATTTGGGCAGCTTAAATCAGTATCAAACCAATTGACTTTGACTTGAATAACCAAACAACCACATTTTTAAATTCTTATTTCTTTATATTTCTTTATATACCTTTCTGCATTGTTGCAAATCAGATATGTACTAAAGGTTTAAAAAATGACATTTGTAAAAGATATAGTATACACAAATCCAACCAATGATGACAATCCATCAACCATCTAGCATTGCTACCACCCTGGCAATCACATAACCTTCAAGTGAAACACATAAATATTTTTTCTTCTTTTTGTACACAGGAGTCTAGGAGTGCACTGTTCAAAGGTCCGTTCTCTCACCCTGGATTCATGGGAACCAGAATTACTAAAGGTCTGCTCAAATAAAAGATTGAGAAATCTTTCTTTAATGACCTTATATTGACATGAACAAACACATGACAGCACATGCACACAGATGAGAATAATCCCTGCCTCTTTTGTTTTGAATGCAGCTCATGTGTGAACTAGGAAACACTATCATCAACCATATCTATGAGGGCAGCTGTGAAGAGCAGGGCCTGAAGAAACCGGGACCTAGCAGCTCCAGGTGAGTGATGGAGATACCCATACACCGACTCTTTGCTTCTCAATGTTCAGTTTCTTACATCTGCTCGAATTCTGCTGTGCAGGCAAGAGAAAGAAGCCTGGATCAAGGCGAAGTACGTGGAAAAGAAGTTCTTGAAGAAAATGATGACTGGTGAAGTTCTGGTTCACAGTGGCAGGAAATCAGAGCGCAGGTGGAACTCCAGGAAATGCAGGAGACATAACAGCGCCACCACGGCTCCTAAAACACAGAGGAAATACAGAGCAGAAGCAGGCAGTGTATCTCCTGCCACACTTTCAGCAGGTAGTCAATCAAGATTTGTATTCTGTCCAGATTCCTTTAACTGTTATTACATTACATTTACATTTAGTCATTTAGCAGACGCTTATATCCAAAGCGACTTACAATAGTCGAGGAGACAATGAAGCGGTAAATAGCCGATACAACAATAGGTGAACAAGTGCCACAAATTATTAAATCATTGCTATCGGTGATAGTGATATCATGTGTTATTTTTGTGTTTATTTTGGCATCATGGTTATAAAGTTGTATTCTTCAAAATATCACAGAATCAAAAAATAAATTAAGAGTAACAATAAGAAACACCTTCTGCCTTATCTCCCTGTGCCATAAATCCTCAGTAAAAATCGTGAGTTCTGTATTTATAATGGTAGTGGTATGAGGTACAATATTAGTTAGGGCCAAATGATGTAAAAATATCTATTATTAATAAAATTATTTCACCGATGTACCTTCAACCGGAAAACATATTGTTTCACACACTCATGAAATAATTGTATCTATAAAAATAGTAATTATAATGGCAAGTTTTGGTGTGTTTTTATAATTAACAGGATTAAGTTAAATTGTTTTATTTTCAGTTTATATGTCAGTTACTGCATTACCAATTTCGTCTTTTATTTTGTTATATTTTATAATAATCTGTATTTAGTATTATATAAAAAATTGTTGTATGTTCTGTGTAGTTTTTTTCAAAAATTGCACCTCAACTTAAACAGATATTTATTATTAGGTTTACATTTCTCAATTTTGGCTGAGCCTAACTTCCCCCTGATGAGACTTTTCCTCTGATACAATCATTGTGTCATGTGCAAGTCTAACATGTGTGTGAGATGTACATACATTTTGTGTAACTTCCTATCTAATTTTGGTAATGATCTTTCTGCAGCTGCTGCTCTGGAGAGAAAGTTCCGGAGAGAATCTCTCTTCTGCCCGGATGAGCTGGACTCACTTTTCTCATATTTTGACACGGGTTCAGGACCTCGCAGTAAGTTTTTAGGTTTTGTAGTATTTAGAGAGCACAATAAAATATTCTTTAATCTTTTTACGAGAAACAACACCGACTTTGCAGTCATGGGTCATATGGGGGTCATATTGGGGTCAGTCCAGGTCTGGTGGGTAGAGTGTTGGACTTGTAAGCAGAAGGTTCGGGTTTTGAATCCCAGTGCCAGAAGACAATGACTGAAGTGCCCTTGAGCAAGAAACCGTACCCCTGTTTTTTCTGCAGTGATGATTCGCCACTGCACAATATACTTGTATGTCGCTTTGGATAAAATTTGCCAACTGAGTAAATATAAATGTAAATATGATCTTCATCCAAACAAGTGTGAAAACACTCCAAAGTGTTTTTGGGTTGTGTATTTAAGTGAATAATCAGTGCTGTACCTAGATTGTAATGCGCCGTTGTCTAATGTTGGTCCTGCAGGTCTGAGCAGTGATAGTGGGTTGGGTGGCAGTACTGACGGCAGCACTGACGTGTTGGTGTTTGAGTCTGTGGTGGACAGCGTCACAGAAGAGGGTGAGTGAACTCCGACTGATCATGTCTCATCATGTCACTATTATTTTATTCTTATGTTCATTCGGATGTTGTAATTGATGTTCAGAGTGTGAGGCTTCTGAAGACTCTAGTAATGAAGCTGAAGCAGAGCCAGAACCATCGGATCCAGAGGACTCCAGAGATCTGGATCCTGGAGCGTTGCTTTATAAGGCCTGTCAGGCTCGGAATCTGCCGGTCATGGCTGAAGCGCTGGCGCATGGGGCTGACGTCAACTCTATGAACGGAGAGGACGAGGGGAAAAGCCCACTCATTCAGGCTGTGATCGGAGTGAGTAAAACATGTTTGATTTACACATTGTATCCTTTAAAAAAGGGAAAACACAAAACCTTTGCTGTCTGTGTTCAGGGATCTTTGATAGCCTGTGAGTTCCTGCTGCAAAATAGTGCAGACGTCAACCAAAGAGATGTCAGAGGGAGGGGCCCGCTGCATCATGCTACATATTTAGGTCACACAGGGTGAGTGCATGCTGATATATATATATATATATATATATAATACACTTTCTTTACATTAATGCTAAAAGTTAAACTAAAATGTTAAATTATCTGTTTTGCAGTCAAGTGTGTTTGTTCCTGAAACGGGGAGCGACTCAGAATGATGGTGATGATGATGGGCAAGATCCTCTGAGTATAGCTGTGCAAGCCGCTAATGCAGACATTGTTACTCTGTAAGTTAAAGTATGTGAAGGTGTATTTTTACGAACGATATGTTATACAATCCAAGGGAAAGATTGCTCAGAGGGTTCTCAATTATGCTTCATATAAGTAATAGTAAGATAAGAGACTTTGGGCTCTATCATACATAAACTTATTTGAAATGCTTAGGTTTCAATTTCTTCTCCATTTAATCTCATTGGATGTATTATACCTAAAGTGATAGTTCACCCAAAATGAAATTCTGTCATCATTTTATTCACATTTGAGCTCTAACTTTCTACACATTTCATTGTTCTGATGAATAAAGAGAAATATATTTAGAAGAATGCTTATAGGTTAACAGTTCTTTTAATAAAGTAGAAAAAGTTATTTTAAATAAAGTTCTGCCTCACATTCATCTCCCATTATCATTTTTGCTACTATGGTAGTGAGTGGGTCCAAGAACTGTTTGGTTTCAATCATTCCTTCAAAAATCGTTTGATTCGACAGATTTGAAACAACTAGTGAACTATCACTTTATTACATAGGTCATCTAAAAAGGGTTTCGCTTTAATCTTATCTAGTTTATGTTTCTCTGTTTGCTTCGCCAGGTTGCGTCTGGCCCGGATGAATGAGGAGATGCGGGAGTCAGAGGGTCCGTTCGGTCAGCCAGGTCAATATTCTAGCAGCAGTCCAACAGAACAGCAGTATAAGAAATGCATACAAGAGTTTATCTGTCTCAACATAGCCGAGTTCTAGAAAGCCCCTCTAAACATTTTCACCTCTCCTTCCCAAATTATTACATGTATTTGTGTACGGTAGGGCAAGTCGGTATGTGAACGGCTGAAAAAATCAGATAAAACCAATTTCTGTTGTAAGCTTGTTTTACATGAGACTGTCGGTAGATCAGATGGATTACCTGGTTTGGCCGAGGTCGGCCAGCTTGGTCAAAGTGGTCAGGAGTGCAAGACCACTTTGGCTTAGCTGCTGGGGAATGTTGATGTGGTAGAGCCCCGTAAGTCTGTTGTGAGCTGTTTTTCCAGCAGGCTATAAGCTGTTCAATACAAGAAGTTCTTTCATTCAGAAAAAGTTTTACATCATTTGAAGAACACACAAAGGCACACTTGCTTCTGCATGCACATCACATGCCATGGGATAGGAAAAAAATTTCAGATTTCATTCTAAATTTTACAAATCCATTCCGTACTATGTTTTTATGACTCTCTGATTTACCTTTGCAAGTCTAAACTTACCTGCCTAAATGCAAATGCTCATCTGGCTGCACTTTTGTTCTATGTACTACAGTTTACGTGTGGTATTATACAGTATGTTAGGCAGCGGTGTCTACATGTATCCCAGCTGTGTTCAAGGACATTATGTGTACATGGTTTAAAACGAGACTGGACTCTCTGTTTTGTTTTGCAAACCTTACAGATTACGACAAGTTGACTCGTAAAACTGTGATTATTATTTGTATATATGGATACAGTGTTTTAGTTCAAAGGAACTAACAATCTAATAACAGAAATTGTTATTGGTCCTTACAGTAAATGCCACTGTTATGCACTTTTTCTTAACATCACTTTTCGTTTTATTTTCTTTTTTGGATGATGCTTTAGAAACGCCTCAAACTCATTTTTAAGCTTTTATGAGAACTGCCCAGCGCAACTGCAATGATACGAAGTCCTTTTTGTATTATGATTTGTCAAAACAAATTGTATTTTTGTAATTGCTTATGAATTTTAACATTCATTGTTCAATGTTGAGAGACAAAAACTCATAGACCAGAAACAAAAACTTCATTATTGAAATATAAAACGATAAAACAAACTTAGTATCTTAAATGCTGTAACTTTAATTTGCCTGTAGTTTAATGTATTTGTTATGTAATTTATTGTTATTTCAAGAACAGTAATTGCGGTTGCTCTGGTCTGGATGTGTAAAAATGACTTTACATATTTTATACTGTTGTCACGAGGTCATACTATGCCAAAACTCCAGCTTTATAATGCATCGAATGCTACAATAGCATGGGCAGGTAAGCACATGATGTCATCTAATACATGATATTTATCCTGGGAATAAGCTATCATGTCTTTCTAATTATTGTTTATTTATGAGATATATCTAATTTTATGGCTGTTTATGTAAACACCCATGTGTATCTGATACTGTACTAGTTGTCCAGTGCTTTTAAAATCCCAGCCAAAGATGACATCGTTGTGTGTAATAACCCTTACCCTAAAGCAATCCAATAAATGGCACTTGTTGAAAAGCTTGTTCACCCAAAATTAGGGGTGAAACAGACTTTAGGTTGGATTGCTAGTGTGCTGTCTATTTCTTCTGCCAATGAAATTGTAGCATTTCTGTAAAATGGCTGAATATTTTACATGGACATTTATTTCGAGAATAACTTCTTGAAGTGATAAAAAAGGAGTTCGTCGAAAAGATACTTCGACGAATAAAAAATGCACGAGTTTGTTTTAAAAACTGTATAATAATAGTTTGTGGCTTCTGGCTGTAGCATTAAATCTTCCTCTGCTTGCTTTTAAAATTCCGTATGCTTTTCTGTACTTTTCATTTCTGTATCATGCTGATATTTGTAAAATATGTGTGAATATCGTATAAAGTTCCTCTGTAATTCACGTCAACCTTTTCATATTTGTTCTGCATTTCTACTCTGTTATCTGTCATCCTCTTACACAGAAACAGATCTTGAAATTTCAAAAAATAAAAATATGACAACTACTAACCACTGGCATTCCCTTCTTTACTTTTGACTTCTGTCTAGTGCTCTTTTCAAAGTGTGCACTATTATATAACGCTATATCTCCTATATCTATGTTTGTTTCTGCATTAACGCAATCTAACTCCTGATTCTAATTCAAGGCCGGAAGTTTTGAGTAGTTGCCTCCACTTAGTTCCATTTCTATTTGTTCTATACTTGGTATTTATGGCTGTTTTATTTAATATTTATTTATTTACTTTTTTAAGAAGGTTTGGCCATTTTTTATACCAACAATGGCGCAAATAAAAAAAACGATCCATTTATAAAAACAAAAACACTTACTAAGTCTATTAGTCAAGTGTTGTGTGATAAGTGCATTACAGTACTCAAGCTTTACTTGAATTTCACCTCAAATCTTTTTCTCTGGAACTAAGTGCAACTTCTTCAGGGACAGTTTCTCATTGTAAATCAAGCATGAGAAATTCACACAGCCTAGAAAAGGGTTCAGACCCTCGCTTTTGTTCACTTCATAGTTGCAGGGGTTGCCATGGAAACACAGACAGTACAAAGACACTGTATGGTACAACTATTTTCAGAGGATGTGCTACTTAGGATCACTTTGAACAACAATGTGAGGGGGGGGGGCTATTTTTCAGTTTAAGTGAAGAGCCAGTGGCACTTTTCCCAAATTATCCTGTCTTGGTG
Organism: Triplophysa yarkandensis; assembly: GCA_033220385.1. NCBI lineage: Eukaryota > Metazoa > Chordata > Actinopteri > Cypriniformes > Nemacheilidae > Triplophysa > Triplophysa yarkandensis. The sequence continues at coordinate 1,342,133 of CM065671.1, read as the reverse complement.
TAAAGTTATTTTTAAACATTAGAGACACAAAAGAAGCTCATGGTTTTGTGGTAAACATTTTCAACATTATTTCACTGTAATTCTTCAATAAATTATTTCAATTAAGAAATTTCATTACCATATTTGATACACTATTTTTAATTCTTATTGTGTCTATTGTTAATATCTTTATTCCGGTCTAGACATTTCAGAAGCTTGATTGTAATCATGTATAATTGTGTCTCGTGGCTTTAGGTGACACCACATACCTGGATATTTTCCGTGAGTTTTCCCATATGGCCTCTCACAATCCTGAAAAGCTCAAACGGAGGAGTGTTCACTTCCGTCATTCATTCAGGTAGCTGAGGGTCAAATGTGAATTTCTGTGTACATATACATGAATGCCTCTGTTTTTATTAATTACTATGTTCTTTATAATATAGAGTTTGACTGAAGGACTAAGAACCCTGGAGCAGAATACACGATGTCCAGCTGATATCAGAAACAGGATGGACATTTGTGTCTATGTGAAGGATTTTATACTGTAAGGTTTTATTTTGAATGTATGTTGTGATGTTAATGATGTCTTACAGGGGTCAGCGGGACTTACCCCTCTTGTTTTTATTCGGCTCTCTTTATTTACTTTCTTTCTTTTAGTTTTGCTGAAAAGCACTTATGCAATATTAAACAGGCTCGTTGAAAATGTATGTGATTTTGCTGTATGGTTACAATCAAACGCGAGACATGCATGAATGTTAGTCCATTTTGCTTTTCATCTCAATATCAAAAACAATCTTATTATGTGTTTTATTACAGAACCATATCCAGCTACAATTATTTTAATAGAGAATGTTTTCCAAATTGTTTTTTTTGAGGATTCCCTCATCGTTTGCTGTTATGATGATTGTAGTTTTCTATATTGACTATGCTGGTATAGTCCATTGTTACGTTGTTCTTATAATATGTACAAAAAAATGAATTACGCTGCAATTTAAATGCAGATATTGTACATTTTATTTTTAGTGCAAATTGATAATATATCATATAATGGTATTTTGGAAAAGTGCAAAATATGTTGAGACAACCTTTTGATGTCTGAAATAAAATATATCCCGTCTTAAAAAGATCTGTCTATTTATTCAGAGACTTTTCTGCAGCATCATCAAATATACATTATATATTAATATATATAAACTTATACACACATTCTTCCATGAACGACTATTGTAAGTCGCTTTGGATAAAAGCGTCTGCTAAATGACTAAATGTAAATGTAAATGAAGTAATGGACATACAGGGTATACTTAGGGATAATCCTATATTTATTAATATATTTGTTTTTATTTAGTAGTCCACTGCCGTAGATTTTAAAAGTATGAAAACACAAGAAAAAATAAAACAGATATTATTCTAATAATTTATTGCTAAAATTATATAATTTTTTGTGTGGAAATTGTTAAATCACTAACATTTATTGGAAAATGCCTCCCAATATTGCAGCTTTATGAATAAATGTACCAATTTGTATACCAACATGTATTGCCCTAAAAACAAACATCCTACCTTAAATTATTTAATAAACTAAATAAAAATATAAATTGCGAGTTTTCATTTTATAAACAGAATAAATCCCATAAATACTCCAGAATATAATACAGTATTTTAAAATACATTGCATTCAAATATACAATTTATATAGGCATATATGCAATTTCGACCTTTCTAAGACGACATGAACTTTTAAGTTATTTTTTAATTTCCCTTTATTTTGAAAAGCCATCGACAGCTTTTCCAGGGCTTTTATTTGCTTTTGTGCGTCATCACTTCCTGGTGTTGTGGCGGCCATATTGGAATGGGGGATAGATGACAATTTCACCTTAGCAGAAGAGCTGCAGTTTTCTTATTTTGGAAAGTTTTTCAAGAGCGCATTCGTTATAAAATAAAATCGTATCGACGTATAACACCAACTGGACCCTTGTTGATCCCTTGGAGGGCGTTGAAAGAGGTGAGAGTGACCCGTTAAAACCCCGTTCTGTGTGTGTGTGTGTGTGTGTGTGTGTGTGTGTGTGTGTGTGTGTGTGTGTGTGTGTGTGTGTGTGTGTGTGTGTGTGTGTGTGTGTGTGTGTGTGTGTGTGTGTGTGTGTGTGTGTGTGTGTGTGTGTGTGTGTGTGTGTGTGTGTGTGTTTTTCTGTGTGTGTGTTTTTCTGTGTGTGTGTGTTTTTCTGTGTGTGTGTTTTTCTGTGTGTGTGTGTTTTTCTGTGTGTGTGTGTGTTTTTCTGTGTGTGTGTGTGTGTGTGTGTGTGTGTGTGTGTGTGTGTGTGTGTGTGTGTGTGTGTGTGTGTGTGTGTGTGTGTGTGTGTTTTTTTCTGTGTGTGTGTGTGTGTGTGTGTGTGTGTGTGTGTGTGTGTGTGTGTGTGTGTGTGTGTATTAAAGCCTGCTAAGTTGACAACAACACCAGTCGTCATAGACTCGTTATAAGTAAACAATCCTATAACACCCAGTGATGCCTGCATGTTGACTATTAAGTACATGACTGCACTTTAATCAAATACTACCCTTATAATCACACTGTGTTGTGTAACACAACATGTTGTGTGTTTGAGTTCAAGTGTGATACCCAGCCAGTCTGCTTTACACTTAAATATATGTGTATTATGACGTCATCAAGCAGGGTTTCTATTGTACATTTTCAGTTTATGTTGAATGACATGATTGACATGTGACTTCACAGATGAGCAACAATTTAAACAAGAGGGCCCCAACAACAGCAACACAGAGGTTAAAACAGGACTATCTGCGCATCAAGAAAGATCCTGTCCCTTACATCTGCGCGGAACCTTTACCTTCTAACATCTTGGAATGGCAAGTTTGGTTTTATAAGCAATATTAAAGTAGAATTCCGATAAGCATTGAATGTAGTCGAGGTATGACTAAAAATGACCAATATGTAATGAATGAGAGTGTATGACATTCTGATGTTGATCCTGTTCCTTATACGGTGTTCCGTCTTAGGCATTATCTAGTACGCGGTCCTGAGAAAACCCCATATGAAGGTGCTTTACGTCTTTCAGTTTCACTTTGATTTATTTTATGTGTGCCATTCCTGTTTTATTCGAACCTCTTTTGTCTGTTCTTGCAGGTGGATATTATCACGGCAAACTCATTTTTCCACGCGAGTTTCCCTTTAAACCTCCGAGCATATATATGATCACACCCAACGGAAGATTTAAATGCAACACAAGGTAAACTGCCAAACCCGGCGAGTCGGAAGATCGATCACAATACAGCGTGACTCACAGGATGATTTACTTTCTCTTTCAGGTTATGTCTCTCCATCACAGATTTTCACCCGGACACATGGAACCCGGCGTGGTCCGTCTCCACCATCTTAACCGGGCTCCTAAGCTTCATGGTTGAAAAGGGCCCGACCCTTGGCAGTATTGAAACCTCTGACTTTACAGTGAGTCAAGGAGAGAAGAACCTTATAATATTTAACAGGGGTTAAGGGATCGTTCTTTTTGCGTTGCATTACTCATTTTTCGCATTAAATCTGTTCTAACGTTTGTTTTTCTTTTCACAGAAAAGACAGTTGGCATCACAAAGCCTTGCGTTCAATATCAAAGACAAAGTTTTTTGTGAACTCTTTCCAGATGTTGTTGAAGTAAGTGATATGCATGACTCACGCGTAATGTGTACAATCTGCAAAACTGTGCTTTCAAGATATGCGAAGCGAACCCATAAGAAACGACTCAAATTATACTTTCCATAGGAAATCAAGCAGAAGCAGCGCATGCAGGAAGAGCTCAGGTCTCGTTCTCAAGCTCTGCCCCTCCCTGATGTTGTACCCGATGGTGAAGCCCACCATCCGCAGAATGGGCATCTGCCCCTGAACGGGCATCTGCCCCCAGGAGCGGCCCACCCGCCTGACCTACAGCAGGTCAATCGTAACCATGGACTTCTGGGTGGAGCGCTCGCCAACTTGTTCGTCATCGTTGGCTTCGCCGCCTTCGCCTACACGGTCAAATATGTTCTGCGGAGCATCGCGCAGGAGTGATTCACTCGATGAGAGAGTATGTCGGGAGGGACATGAGGCTGGAGCTGTTCTAACGACCAAAATAGGTAGAGAGAAATCTGGTTTTCTCAAAACCAAATAAAAGTCCCATATTGAATTTGAGAGCTTTGTGGTTTACTCTTGAAGGGAGAGAACAACAGCTTGTGTAACAGCCAGTCAAGGGTCAGCGTCACATCGCCTGATGGCTTTATTATTATGTAAGGAAATTCAAACAATTTTTTTACTGTACCCTGTTCCTTAGAAAGCCAATCCCTTGTGACCATGAATTAAACCCGAGCAAGCCTTTTAAACTGTGTCGGTTGAATAAGCATTTTTTTTCATATTTCTCACTGGTAAGATTTTAAGATCTTTGCAAAGGAAAAAATATTGTAGTCCATTCATTCCTGAAAAATAAATACACTTCGGATATGTGCCACAACATTTACTACTGTGGCTGCTAACCCAGACTTTTGAATTTAATTGCGCGACTGCAAACGTGCTTTACTTATGGAGATTTGTTCTTAAACGCATTTGTGCTCGCTTCACTACAGCAACCAAATCAACCAGTTAAGACAGGCAGGAATGGCCTGGTATAATTTGTTTGTCTGTGATGCGGCACTCCAAGTGTACGTTAATTTCCTAAGGAAAGATGACTTTCAGCCGCAAGAAAAGCATATAAAAAAGATTTTTTTTCAGGCCATGTAACGCTGTAATTTATGTTTTGGTGCAATATGTAGGATTTTCAGCACTATTCGGCTTTCATGATACACAGCACTTCATGTTTTTTTCAAGGGTTGTGATTTATGCAATAATTCTTGGTTGAAATAAATTTTCTTCTTAACGGCAGGAGAATATGCATTTGAGCTCGTTTAGTTCTTACCGTTCCTGTTGTACTGTAAAACGTTGTGTTTCTTAGGAAAACGTGGGTTTATTCCTCCAAAATCATTTTATTGCACAAACAAGAAAGAATAAGTAAAAGACTAGTTTGCTGAGATCTACATGCACTGCAGAACATCTCTTTCTTAATGGCACTGATGTGTCACCGTTCATTCTGACTAAATAGCAATGAATGCTATCATCATACCAGTATATTCTGGCGTTTTGAAGAGTTCCCACATGTAGAACTAGAAGTAATGCTTTTTTCCGGCATCTTCATGGACACTGTTGATCAATACCCTTTTCCTTTAAGGAGCGTGTAATCTGAGATTGTCATGTTGTGTTTACATTTTGAATAAATAATATTCTGTTAAAGAAAGCAGTCATGTGTCATTCTGTTCTGTTGCATTTGATATAAACCCTGTTATCTAGAATAAACTAAACAAATATTTTACACTGACCAATTAGAAAACAGTGGGATGTATGAGTATCTTTCCCCAGTAAAACACAAAAGAATATATTTGTAAAGCACCCTCATTGATATGCATTGGTTTTGTGTCCCTGAAACAGGAGGCAACATTCTTCTAACTATCTTTTGTGTACTGTAGAATAAGAAAGCCACACATGGTAATAATGACAAGAGGGTGAGCACTGTTCCTATTGAGGGGCATCTGGGACCCCATAACAAATAAAGAAAGACTTAAGGAGTCCCAAAGATGTTATTGTTTAATTAATAACAGCCCCCCCCCCCCCCCCCCCGTGACTTGACTCAATGCAAGCAATAAGGGAGAATTAATAACATAATTTTAATTTTTGAATTATTAATTACTTTTAGAAACAATTTATGTAAATTACCTATTTTGTTTTCTATTATTATTTATTTTAGATAAATAAGCTTCTTAAAATGTGATAATTCCAGACTTTATATGGAATATTGACATATTAATTTAGTCATTTATATTGAATACATTTATATATAAATATATGTTTTAGTATGAGTAATGTTTTTTAAGTTAGTTTTAAATTAGTTTCGTTTCCTAACTACATGTTATGTATTTTAATAAATGTACGTGACGTAACTTTTACGTGACGCACTTCCTGTATGCTGTACGTCACTTTACATTTTATCAAGCGTCCTATCCTTATTAAAAGCTTTGTAAAGACTATAAGTGTGTGCGAAATTAAGATTTTATATATTTTTGTGTGTGCGCAGTAATAAAAAAAAAGTCGTCAGTCAATGAAAAAGTGAACTGTGACCCAAACATAGTGATTTATGCATCACGTGACGCTCGCTGGTCCAATCAGCGCCTGTCCTCACAGACCGGAAACGGAGCCCTGTTAAATGTCCTACATTCCTTTCCAGGTGTCAGTCACATTTCTGCGCGATGTCCTTGCAGATGATTGATGTTTAACGATGAGTTTGACGGTCTGTTGGAGAATATCTGTGTTTGTCGTCTTCTGAGGACTCGTCGGCTCGAACAATGCACTGCAAAGCCAAAGACTTCCCTAAAAAAGACAAGAATAATGAGTCCTTTTAAAGAAGATGAGACTGAAGTGTCAGGCTGAGAGCAGGTGAGTAATAAACACCAGCTGATCTGACACAATATTATCACATTATTATCACAATATTATAAAAATATTATCACAATATTATCACATTATTATCACAATATTATCACAATATTATCACATTATTATCACAATATTATCATAATATTATCACATTATTATCACAATATTATCACAATATTATCACAATATTATCACATTATTATCACAATATTATCACATTATTATCACATTATTATAAAAATATTATCACATTATTATCACAATATTATCACATTATTATCACAATATTATCACAATATTATCACATTATTATCACAATATTATCATAATATTATCACATTATTATCACATTATTATAAAAATATTATCACAATATTATCACATTATCATCACAATATTATCACAATATTATCACAATATTATCACAATATTATCACAATATTATCAGATTATTATCATAATATTATCACATTATTATCACATTATTATAAAAAATATTATCACAATATTATCACAATATTATCACATTATTATCTCAATATTATCACATTATTATCACAATATTATCACATTATTATCTCAATATTATCACAATATTATCACATTATTATCACAATATTATCACAATATTATCACATTATTATCACAATATTATCACAATATTATCATATTATTATCACAATATTATCACAATATTATCACAATATTATCACATTATTATCACAATATTATCACATTATTATCATAATATTATCACATTATTATCACATTATTATAAAAATATTATCACAATATTATCACAATATTATCACATTATTATCTCAATATTATCACATTATTATCACAATCTTATCACATTACAATCACATTATCATCACAATATTATCACATTATTATAAAAATATTATCACAATATTATCACATTATCATCACAATATCATCACAATATCATCACAATATTATCACAATATTATCACATTTTTATCAGATTATTATCACAATATTATCACATTATTATAACAATATTATCACAATATTATCACAATATTATCACATTATTATCACATTATTATCACATTATTATCACAATATTATGACAATATTATCACAAAATTATCACAATATTATCACATTATTATCACAATATTATCATATTATTATCACAATATTATCACAATATTATCACAATATTATCACAATATTATCATATTATTATCGCAATATTATCACATTATTATCACATTATTATCACATTATTATCACAATATTATCACAATATTATCACATTATTATCACATTATTATCACAATATTATCACAATATTATCATCACAATATTATCACAATATTATCACATTATTATCACAATATTATCACATTATTATCACAATATTATCACATTATTATCACATTATTATCACAATATTATCATATTATTATCACAATATTATCACAATATTATCACAATATTATCATATTATTATCGCAATATTATCACATTATTATCACATTATTATCACAATATTATCACAATATTATCACAATATTATCACAATATTATCACAATATTATCACAATATTATCAGATTATTATCATAATATTATCACATTATTATCACATTATTATAAAAAATATTATCACAATATTATCACAATATTATCACATTATTATCTCAATATTATCACATTATTATCACAATATTATCACATTATTATCTCAATATTATCACAATATTATCACATTATTATCACAATATTATCACAATATTATCACATTATTATCACAATATTATCACAATATTATCATATTATTATCACAATATTATCACAATATTATCACAATATTATCACATTATTATCACAATATTATCACATTATTATCATAATATTATCACATTATTATCACATTATTATAAAAATATTATCACAATATTATCACAATATTATCACATTATTATCTCAATATTATCACATTATTATCACAATCTTATCACATTACAATCACATTATCATCACAATATTATCACATTATTATAAAAATATTATCACAATATTATCACATTATCATCACAATATCATCACAATATCATCACAATATTATCACAATATTATCACATTTTTATCAGATTATTATCACAATATTATCACATTATTATAACAATATTATCACAATATTATCACAATATTATCACATTATTATCACATTATTATCACATTATTATCACATTATTATCACAATATTATGACAATATTATCACAAAATTATCACAATATTATCACATTATTATCACATTATTATCACAATATTATCATATTATTATCACAATATTATCACAATATTATCACAATATTATCACAATATTATCATATTATTATCGCAATATTATCACATTATTATCACATTATTATCACATTATTATCACAATATTATCACAATATTATCACATTATTATCACATTATTATCACAATATTATCACAATATTATCATCACAATATTATCACAATATTATCACATTATTATCACAATATTATCACATTATTATCACAATATTATCACATTATTATCACATTATTATCACAATATTATCATATTATTATCACAATATTATCACAATATTATCACAATATTATCATATTATTATCGCAATATTATCACATTATTATCACATTATTTTCACATTATTATCACAATATTATCACAATATTATCACAATATTATCACATTATTATCACATTATTATCACATTATTATCACAATATTATCACATTATTATCACAATATTATCACATTATTATCACATTATTATCACATTATTATCATCACAATATTATCACAATATTATCATATTATCATCACAATATTATCACAATATTATCACAATATTATCACATTATTATCACATTATTACCACAATATTAACACAATATTATCACATTATTATCACATTATTATCACAATATTATCACAATATTATCACATTATTATCACAATATTATCACATTATTATCACATTATTATCACAATATTATCACAATATTAACACATTATTATCACATTATTATCAGTGTTTCGATGTCTGTCATGATCTTTCTGATGTTGTTTTTGCACGATCTGTTTATATTAATATTCCATTATTTTAACTTTACCAGAACTGTCACATTTTCTAATGAATGTTTTCTGATGCTTCAACTTGTGCATTTGAATCCGAGCATGCAATGATTTAGTGTATATAAGCACACAAAAACATTTTCTCTCTGCCACACCTCTCTATCACCCAAAAAGCAACTGTTGCCATGACAACCCCATCCCAATTAGATGGCTACAGTCATAACTACAGCAAGCACCCTAGATAGCCTAACTAGATCTGTTGCTAGATCTTGATGTTCATTGGTTTCAATTGTTTTCTTTTCAGATTTATGATTAAAGGGATATTTGAATTAAGAGTTACGTTTCTTTTATAATTGAATCCAAGATGTATATTCACTTCAGTCGAACACAGATTTTTTAAAGAAAATAAACATTTATCGTGAATGCATATCCATTTTAAAAGTGATTTGAAAGACTCAGATCTGTTATAGGTCTTCTGAAGCAAAACTAAGTAACATTTGATCGTATCTAGTGAAGCTGAACTGAGAGCAAACCTGCAAGTGTGCTATTTCAAATATGCTTACATTAAGTTAATTTCAAAACTAATGACAAAGTATCTGCTGGCTTGTAACCAAACCTTTAAAAGCCAAGGAGATTTAAAGTTCTTGACATGTAGCCATATATGAATTTTGTTACTATTTTTCCTATTACTACTACTGCTTTAAAACAACAAGAATTGTGTCATCATTATGCTCCACTTTCTTATATGTTAATATGTCAAATTACAGAAGTTTTGCCACATCGTTTCTTTAAACTGTCCAGGTATGTCCTCTCAACTCCAAGCGTTTTCCTCCCCCTCCGTGTCCTCCAGTGGCCTCTCCCGGTCTAAGAAATTAAAGGTGGAAAACCCGGTGTGGAATGTTAGCAGCCAATCAGACGAGAGCACCTGCTACCAGCAAAGCCCGAATCAGACGAATGGCTCCTCCCCCTCTACATCCGGCTTCAATTACTCCTCTAACCTGGTTCTTCCCCCATCTGGAAGTTCACATGCGGTGGTACGTGCCGCCGACAGCACGGGTAGCGTTCCGGATCCTTCATCGTCCTCCTCCTCATCATCCTTCTCGAGTCGGCATGGTAAAGAAACTGGCTCCTCCTCTCTGGCCTGTGAGGGTTACAGGAAACAGGGCAGTCTGAAGCGGAAGAGCGAGGAGGTGGACAGCAGCGACAGCGTGCAGATCTTAGAGGAGCTCTCGGCTCCTGTGGTCCCCAACCGTGTTCACGGAAGCAACGCCACTGCTCAGTCCATTGCTCATTCTGCGTCCACGACCAAGAGCAGCAATTCTCACAGTGAAGGTGACTATCAGCTGGTTCAACATGAGATTCTTTGCTCAGTCTCCAATAGTTATGAGGTTTTGGAGTTTCTTGGTCGGGGGACATTTGGACAGGTTGCCAAATGTTGGAAGCGTGGCACTAATGAGATCATGGCCATTAAGATTCTCAAGAATCATCCGTCGTATGCCCGCCAAGGCCAGATAGAGGTGAGTGCTGTTTTCAGAACAAAAAAGAACTGGAATGTGTCATCCATCATTATTCAAAAATCATATTTTTTCATAGGTGAGCATCCTCAGCCGTCTGAGCACAGAAAACGCAGATGAATTTAACTTTGTGCGCTCCTACGAGTGCTTCCAGCACAAGAATCACACCTGCCTCGTGTTTGAGATGTTGGAGCAGAATCTCTATGACTTCCTAAAACATAGCAAGTTCAGTCCACTGCTCCTGAAGTGCATCCGGCCCGTCCTGCAGCAAGTGGCCACGGCTCTCATGAAGCTCAAGAGTTTGGGTCTCATACATGCCGATCTCAAGCCAGAAAACATCATGCTGGTAGACCCCATCAGACAACCATACAGAGTCAAAGTCATTGACTTCGGTTCTGCCAGCCATGTGTCTAAAGCCGTGTGCTCGACCTATCTGCAGTCTAGATACTACAGGTGAGCGATAGATCTATACGGTAACTAAAATATTATAATAAATGCTGTTCCTTAAGGCAGAATTCTGTAATGCCCCTCTATAACCCTTGTTTATTAGCCTAATCTAGAATCAAAGAGTGTGATTATATGTTATATGTCTGTATTCTGTGCATAGCAATACATACATATATTTGTATATCGTGTGTTTAAAAACTATTTAGATGTATTTTTTACATTTAAATAAATAAAATGAGATATAAATGTTTACTTAACTTTATACTTTCCGGCAATATATGCATGTACTGTTGTTGTATGCATTTATAAATACAAAATTAAACTGCACAAAATACAGATAGATGTTATGTAAACACAAACTTTTATTCCGGATGTGATTAATCGCGCTTAACTGTTGTTACAGCGCTATTTTTTTTACTTTTCTTTGTGTCTCTTAAAGCAAAGGATGCAGGATTTACACAAATTGAAAGCTGACAACTCAACCTATAAATTCTTTTTTTGTGTGTGTGTATTGTTTATGTGAATTGAGGAAGCTCATTTTGACCAATTTTTATTTAATATACAGAATGTGATTTGAGAGATTACTAATGTTTACTGATAATCTTACTACACCTAACATTACCTGAACAAATAAATAAATAATAAATAAATAAATAAAAAATAATGAATGAATGAATTTCATTTATTATAGTAGATTTATAAAAAGTGAATTTTAAATTACGAAATTAGAAATTACATGTGGAAATCCATTTAATGTTTTAATTTTGTTACATTTTTCACTATGCTTTTCACAAATGGTTGTCACAAACAGCTTTGCAGAATAAATTTAAGCACAGATGTTCATAATGTGCCACATGTTCATCTTTTAATTTTTTTGTTGTGAAGAGCTCCAGAGATTATTCTTGGCCTGCCGTTCTGTGAGGCCATTGACATGTGGTCACTGGGTTGTGTCATAGCGGAGCTGTTTCTGGGCTGGCCTTTATATCCTGGAGCTTCAGAATACGATCAGGTCCGTAATGAATATCATCCAGAATGTTCTGAAAGACACTCGGTTATTGTTGTTTACAAATTAAAAGCGGGTATGCTTACATACATTCCCCCGATATATCAGTCAACCATAACTAAATGTGTGTCCGGTTTTGTATGTGTCCAGTGAAAATTCAGTGTTCTTTATTCAGTATTGATTATTTCTGTTTTGGCATTAGATTCGGTACATTTCTCAGACTCAAGGATTGCCAGCCGAGTATCTCCTGAGCGCAGGCACTAAAACCAGCCGATTCTTCAACAGAGGTCCAGACTCCAGCTACCCTCTCTGGAGACTAAAGGCACGTTCTACCTTTAACTCACTCTGTGTTTTATTTCAGAGAGCAACAGTGAGCAGAATGAGTAAATCTTTACTCTTCTATTTCTGTTTTCAGACTCCCGCTGAGCACGAGGCAGAGTACGGGATCAAATCCAAAGAGGCTCGCAAATACATTTTCAACTGCCTCGATGACATGATGCAGGTGATGAGGTCTAAAGTGTTCGAAATACCACATGTCACTTTCACATTCATATCCTACATTTTAGAAATAAAAGGAGGAGGCTTTCTTAAGAATTTTAATGGAGTCTCAGTCTATTCTGTGCTTTTATTAGCTGTTCTCTCTTTAATAATCAGTCAACCAATTCAAAAACATACTTATAAAACTTATAAAAAATTTTTACAAATGTTTGCGATATTAAATTTTTGTTATTTAAACCAATTTCAAACATTTAGGCATACCTCTTCAGATCAAATGTTTTTTTAAATCATTTTTATTATTTAAAAAAAATTAAAAAAACTTTTTGGGGATTATAGGAACTATTTTTATTCTTTATTTCCCCCAAGCATATTTCACACACACTATTTATAAAAAACAAACCTACAAATATGGGTAAGACAGAAAGCATGGTTTGACATCGGAGCCATGAGTGAACACTGATGTTTCACAATAAGCTGAATCACCATGCTCTGTGTGAGGCCAAATTACCTACAAAAAATAAGAAAATGTAAGTGAAATGCAACACATCTGTGATTTCACTGGGTTTCACTTCAGGTCAATATGACGAATTTAGAGGGCACAGACATCTTGGCAGAGAAGGCTGATAGGAGAGAGTTTATTGACTTGCTAAAGAAGATGCTAACACTAGACGCAGACAAGAGGATCACACCCACCAAGACCCTTAACCACCCGTTTGTGACCATGGCTCACCTCCTTCACTTCCCGCACAGCTCACAGTAAGTCTTGCACATTAGAGTAGAGACAGTGTCTGTATACCAAAGACTTTAACAATCTCTGTCTCTCGTTGAATAGTGTGAAATCATGTTTCCACAACATGGACATCTGTAAGCGCAGATGCACTGTCTTCGACAACAACAAGAACCTGTTCACCAGCCATAACACTCCCAGCGCGGCCACTAACCTGACCGTCACATTCAGCAGTCAGCTAAATCAGCACAATCAGGTCACAATACTAATGCCCAGATGCATAATTGATAATTTGATTTAATCGTAATTTATTTCCCTTGTATTAAAAATAGTTTTTCTAATTGTGATTATTTTCTAATTATGCAATAACGTAGTGCGTATCACACATAGTACTGCATGTGCATGCCCACTGTGTATTTAGATATTTTGTGCTATTTTTGTACATAGACTGTGATGATAAGAATCTCCCTCTTGTTCTGTATCCACCAGATGGCATCCACAGGGGGTCAGTCCTTGTCTCTAAGCAGCAACGTTCCTTTATTGAACTACCAGCCTGGTCTGTACCAGCAGGCCACTATAAATATACCAGGTTTGGCCCAGCAAAACGTCCCATTACAAGCGCGCCCCACTCAAATGTGTGCCCAGTCTGAGCCCTTCCAGCAAACCCTCATTGTGTGCCCTCCTACCCTACAGGGTGAGCCCTTATACCCTACAATCGCTCCCTCTTTTACCTCAACCCGTTTTAGACCCTCAAAAATGTCTTTGGAATGTGATCATTTAAAGGATGTTAGGTGTGTTTTAAATTCATGGTGTTAGTTCCAGGAAAGATTCCTTCTTGGTGAATTCTGTGTTTGTGGTGCATACATAATACAATTGTCATGTTTAATTCACTAGGACTGCAGACCTCAAATAAACAAGCTGGCTATCCAGTGAGAATGGACAACGCTGTTCCCATCATCCCTCAGAATCAGTCTACACAATCTCTGCACATTCAGCCCAGCATGCTAACACAGGTACAGTTGCTTGTGTTTTGTTTGTATTTGTGTACTGTTAAAAAACCAATGTCTTCTGGACCAGACATTGTGTCCTTTTAAATTGCTCTATATTGGTATATACATATCAATGTCCGTCCTTCACTTCTTTCTTTGTCACTTTCGGTTTGTGCTCTAATCAAAGACACACCATTAATACTGGGTACAATTCATATGTTATTAAAAATACATTTTTTGCATTCCTTTTCTGATCAGAATTAATTTTTCAAAATAATTACATTTTGATTCATTCTTATTATTAAAACACAACATTAAAACTGTACAATAACAAGCTCCTTTATTGTGATGTTCACTTAAAAAAATAAAATTCTGTCATCTACTTACACCCTTGTCATTTCACATATGACATTCTTTCTCCTGCAGAAGAAATTGTAAAGAATGTTTCTAACCAAACAGCGATAACGTCCATTTATTCTGTTGTATAGCCACATTACCAAGTGAATGGGTGCTGGTTCCCAACATTCTTAAAAATATCTTGTGTTCTGCAGAAGAATGAAAATCTTTTAGATTTGAAATGAATAGAGGGTGACAGAATCTTCATTTTTGGGTTAAATATCGCTAAGTTAAGTATACCTTAAGTGACTTTTTTTTTTTAAATTGGCACCATTAGTTCCTGTCTTAACATCACTGTCTGTGTCTGGAATCGCCCCATTACTTCTTGTTTCATACTTTGGTGTACTTATAAAGTCCACTTGAAGGACCAAACAAGTGAATTCAGACACTCGGTCTAAGACAAGTGCTACAGTTGCCATCTTTTGTTTAGAAGAAATTCAGCTTAAGCTTCACAATGGATGGCTGGGGGCTAGCTCTGAGAGTACATCAATTGTCTTGTGTACATTTTTAATTTTATTAAGACACCATTAAAAGGAAGGTTGAATAGTCAGTTCTTGTTTAAAGGCTGTAGTATGTCAATCTTGCAACTTTTTGGTTTGACATCAGCTCTTTGCTTTGACAATATTACAATAATGATGGCGGATAATCTTTGCCAGTAACGTTTTCCAACAGCTCATCGAGTGTGTTATAACCCGTCCACCCTTTCCTCCATCCTCAGTTCCTCCATACATCCCTCTGTCCCCTCCCCAACCAGAACACCAACGCACCAATGACAGTGCGGCTTCCAGCAGCGGGATTGACGGCGTTGGGCTCTCGGCGTCTGGAGCAGAGCGCCACCATGCTGGTAAACCTGAGACCTGCCACGTGACTCAACTATTTTCTCCTTTACTCACCATCTCTCCTTTAATTCTGTGATCTTCCAAAAACTTCCACGACGTGCATGTTGTATTTCAAACCTGTAGATGCTCACAAGGTCTGTATGTTATTTCTGTGCACATTGCCAGGATAAACGAGATTTTCAAGGCAATCAAAGTTGCTAGCTGTAAAAGGGATTTCTGTGGTTAGTTGATGTTGTTTTTTAGTGCTTTTATTCTTTGTCTGTCTTGGCTTTATTTTCTGTCATGATTTAACAAATCTGTTTTTCTACTGGGGTCCATCATGGAACCCAGGATCTGATCCAGTGAAGCATGGCTGTTTGCAATCCAAATGATTCCTTCCTCCGCAGCCCAACTCCTGCGCCAACAGATGTCTACACATTTTCTCTCTGCCACTAACTAATCAGTTTCTTTCTTTTCAGATTTATTAAGGACTTATAAACCTTTCAATATGTATTGCTTTATTGATGACTTATGGCTTATATTTCCAACTCAAAGGTTTTTCTCACTTTAAGACTGTTTCACCTCTTCATTTAAAGTACAATATTAAAAATTGAAACTTCTATCTTGGCACTTATAGGTTGGAAAATGTATTCATTTTGGCTTTCTAGGATTTCAGGATTAAAATAATCATAATTGTACTTGTGGGGGATTTTGAAAAGGGGAATGAAATCTTTAATACTGAAGAGTCTTGACCAACACAATACAGAACCTGTTTCAGAGGTTGTTTGATGGTTGAGTAAAATTTGAATGATTTTTTTGATTAATGATTTCGCTCAGATTAAATGGAAATGCTCACGGATAACATTAAGTTTTGTTCATCAGTCTGTATGATTGTGTGTTTGTATTCAGCAGGGCTGGCCAGCGGGCACACAGCAGATCCTTATTCCCTCCTCGTGGCAGCAGATGTCGGGCATGGCCATGCACAACCCAAGCCACCCGGTGCTGTCCGACTCCCCGCTGGTGTCCGACAACAACAACAACCAACAGAACGCCAACTGGAGGTCAGGACTGATTCTACACTAACACAAGAGCAGTTTTTTCAAGACAACTTATGGGATATTCACTTTATTTAGCTAGATTATAACATTTGATTAATGTGGTACATGTAAAATCTGTCTTTAGAACATGGACTAACACATAGGAACATAAATTAAGCAACTGAATTTGAGTGTGTAAACACTTGAATATTTTCGCATGTGAAACAGGATCCATTTAATTTAACAAAATCTGTGCTGCAGATTTATTTTTTAAATCAACATGCCAGTACAGTTAAAACTAAATAATGTGTTAGCGAAGTGTCTGTGCAGTCTCACAGTGTAATGCTTTCTGTCAGGGGTCGACATGGAGGTCAGTGTGATGGGCCGCAGCAGCATGGTTCTGCGCAGGGTCGTCACATGGGCGCACAGGGCTCACTCACAGGAACGTCTAACAGTCGCACGCAGCAAAATGAAGCAAAGAGGTCAAAGGGTCGCCGTGCTGAGAGCAGAGCCCGGTATCATCTCTAGATTAATCGTTAATGCTAATAGGACGATGTCACATAAGAAAACGAATGCAATGTAATATGTAATGTACGTCTGTGATTGTGTCGTAGGCCTGTGTCCTCTCTGCCGTCGGCCCCTTCAATGTCGCAAAACTCCGGTGATGCGACCCAGCCAATCATCATCTCAGACACACCCAGCCCGGCTGTCAGCATCATCACCATCCACAGTGACACTGAGGACGAGGATGACAGAAAGTGTCCACCAGAAAGGTGTGATTACGTTTACATTGAAAACAAAATTCTCAAGATAGATTTATGTCAGGTTCTAGATTATTTAAATATATTTTTGCATTTAAAATCCAGACACTCTTCCTTAATTTGCAAAATAACTAATGTTAATATTAAACAATCTTTGGTACAAACTTAACATTAAAAGGATAGCTCACCCAAAAATGAAATTTCAGCATTTTCTGCAAGTTACAAATCTGTTCTGGTTTCAATTTATCTGTATCAATTTATCTGTTCTGATGAACACTGTTTGGTCATAACCACACAGTTTTCGAACCCCATTCAGTACTGTAGTAGGGAATATTACATTTTGTGTACTGTCAAACACAAAATTACATCATTTGAGGATTGGATAGCAAAACTGTCTCGGGGTCATTTAGACTACAATTTTTTCTACTGTGATAGTCAATGAGGTCTAAAAACTGTTGGGTTACAAGCATTTGTTCAAATATCTTTCTCTGTGTTTAGCAAAGAAAAAAGTATACAGGTTTGAAACAAAGTAATTTATGAAAAAACGTTCATCCTGGGACAAGTATCCTGTTCATTTAAATTTATGATAAAAACGAATTCAGTACTACATGACAAAGTCAAAACCAGTTTATCTACCAACAACTTGAAACTGGATTTTTTAAACAAATAATATCCCTGTGAAACTACATGATGCATCACACTGGAAGTAGAAATCCTTTGTTTTGACACTTGTGGTTGGATGGGACAAAGCATCTATTATTAACATGATGGATTCATGATTCATAACTCGACATTATCATGTTGTGACTGTGGGATGAGGTGAGAAAACGTACACACTTATCCCAGTTTATTTAAAATGTGATCATGAGATGATTTAAGAAACTTGCTTGTCTTATTGGCAGCTGTAGTGTGAACCAGCGAACCAATGTCATCAGCTGTGTGACGGTTCATGACTCTCAAGATTCAGACTCCTCCAACAGCACTCCCCTCAGCCCCAGACACCTCCCAAAGCTGTCTGAGAACAACACGCTCACCTCCAGATCTCTGGCCGTGGTCATACCATCTGTGAAAACACAGCTTTGGGATGGACCTTCTACAGGTCAGTGTGCTAAACTTTATTTAGGGTTTAAAGTTTTTCATCCCAGTGACCTAATAGCCTTTGACAGACATCTACAAAGTATATCGACCATCTTATTTATTTAATTTAAGAGATTCTTCTACTGAATTTCAGAAAACAATTGTTCTGGAAAATCAAAGAAAAGTTCAAGCTCACAATCCGGCAATGATCGGCATCAGAGGGTTGCAACCAACAGATCTCAGCCTCTTAACCTGAGTCAGGTAGGAGTGACATGCATCACGGTTCTCTCTCAAAAAAATTACATTAATTAAAATGACAAAACAATGACATTAATTAAAACTGTCCCAAAGTTAAGAACCAGAAAAAATGGGACGCAGTAAAACAATTCATTAATTCATCACACCCACACAGGCACAGCAGTCAATGATGTCATCTCATGCAGGGGGCGGATCCTTAAGACGCCAACCCATCTACCCTCCAACCGGCCCCTCCCACTCTTACAGGCTACATGAAGCCTCGCTCTTCAGTTCCACATCCAGTCTGTATGCATACCCCGCCTCCGCTGCTCTGGCCTCCGTGTCGCAAGCAGTGGACCAGCTTCACAATTCAGCCGGTTCCTTGTGTTCCTCGTCCTCCAGCCGCCACGCAAGAACCGCCGGGCCGTACTCTGCTTCTCTGAGTCTACTGCAGAAGAACAGTGTGATGGGCGTCATGTGCCCAACACCAGCAGCGTACCAGCAGCAGCTGTCTGCGCAGCCATACCAGCGTTCTGCAGCTTATCCCCTCAGTCAGAGGAAACTCAACCAGTTCCCTTACCTGTAAGGACGAGGGCTTTTGACACGGAGATATCATTGCAAGTGTATAGCTTAATTTCTTCTTTTTAATTTCATAACAGTGTTTTACTGATTTTATTTGTTTATGATGAAGCATTTTAAATGTGCACATCATCTGTATTTTTTTATCCATTATGCTTGCATAGGACGCTTGCATTTCCCCTTACGCTTCTGTTGAGATTTACATCATAATGGGTGTAAAACAAATAATATTTGGCAAAAGAATCCGTTTCATTCATAAGATTAAGATGCGGTGCACAGAATATGTAATATATTATATATAGTAGAGATGGTGAATTTACTTTAGATTTCAGTTTAGAAGAATCCGGAAAACATGTCCCCCAGCGGTAAGCAGTGAATAATGAATGAATAGTTTAAAACTTATAAGTTTAGGGTGAAAGTTCATTCAAAAATGAAAATTCTGAAAAAGAAAAATATCCCTCTTTTCATTTTAAACCTGTATGACTTTATTAAAAACAACCAAAGATAATTTGAAAAATCTTGGATACTGGCACTAATTCCCTTGCATTGGTTTTGTGCTAATAATATAGAAACAGATGGTTGCTAGAACTCTTTTAGATCCCAAAATTCTTCAAAATATCTGCATAATAAGTGTTCTGCATAAGAAACAAAGTCATGGAGATGTGAAATGATTGTTGGTGAAATTCAATCATCACTTAAAAAAGTCTACATATTTCAAATATGTGTTTAAATGGGTAGTTGGAGGATTAATGTTTATATGTTTATCTTAGCTGTCTTTGATACGTATATGAGTCAGTACCTAATGACTGCCAATATCTCCCCTTTAACAGCTAAACTGGTATTTATAACCCAATTGAAAAAATGTGTTGCAGTGATACATAAATGCTGTCAGTCTATGAAAGTTAAAATCATGACTAAACTCTTAACAGGCCACACTGCAGGACACACCATTTTATACTATTTGTTTCCTGCAAAGAAATTCTGAACATTATTATAATTTTTAATTGTTAGTATTAAAAGATACAGCTTGGAGTAGATCTAAGCAGTTATGTCTCATTTACTCCTTTATTTAATATTGCTAAAGACAGTTATTCTAAATAGACGTATTTTGGTCTACAGTCACAAAATTGAAACAGTATCATCTTTAAATGTTTTACATTGTTTAACATTGTTGTGCTTTGATTTATTTGTATAATTATGTTGACTAAAATGTTTATTTGTATCTTTGTTTTATTGCAACATATAAATAATGCTCTCCTTTAAACTCCTATGTATACTTTTTTAGATTTAAAATTGTACTAGCATACATTGTATCATTTCATATTTTTTGTTTGTTTTTCTAATCCAAAAGTTAAAAAGTTAAAGTTAAGCTGACTAAATTTGTCAGTATGTATTTAAGGCACTGTAATGTGTTGTTATGTCATTAGCACAATGTCTTTACCAAGTTTGACACAAGATTATACTTTACACTTTTAGTGAGAACTAAAAACTCACATTTTGATAAAAGAGCAAGTTTGAACCACTTGTGTCGCACTTGGTTTTGGATGTGGGGTCAGCCGAGAGAGAAAAGATTGTTATGGTGTGAAAATGCAAAGAAGACAAAAATGGTCTCTTGAAAGGTTTTGCTGTATCAAATGTCATGTGTGCGGCACATGAAACACTAGTGAGAAATCGCACATTAACTATTTAGATCAGGTGGTTATCATGTAAGATGTTAATCTCGGTATATCTTGTGCCTAATCATGTCTTAGAGTACCATTCTGAACTTGTTGGGTGTTTCTTGTGTATTTGCCGGAGTTCTTGGCTTTGGTGCAGTGATAGCTGTTTATACTGTTTTTATCACAATGTGAAGTGGGGTGTGGAATATACTTCATCACAATAAACTTCAATCCACAATACACTGTGTGTGTGTGTGTGTTTGTGTGTGCACTTGATACATTTTAGAACTCAACAGCCAGTCTGGGTGATGAATGGACCGTTCCCTCTGCTTACTACACTCATATCTGTACGTTTATTTTTATAACCTCTCTGAGGGATTGTATTTTGGTGATAATCTATTATTGTAGACATTTTTGGGAGCAGCTTATATTTTTCTGTAAGGAATGGATTTTTTACAGACAGGCAGGGAATGAATCCTCTCTGTGTCTGTAGAAAGCTTTCGAGTATTAACCGCTGTTTCCAATAAATGGGCTTAACATACCTGAAATACCAGGAATATGTTTGTCAATTTTACTAAACATAGGAACGATTTTAGACCTTAGCTATAAATTGTATTCATTATATTAAGCTATGTCAGGATAAACATTTTTGCCAACTCTACAATAAGCTAGATTTGTCCCCAAAAATAAAAAATCTGCCATCATTTACTTATCCTTATGTTATTTCAAACCTAGATGACTGTCTTGCAGAACAAAAAAAGACATATTTTGAAGAAAGTTGATAACAAAACAACACATACCTCCACTGAATTCCATTGTATGGACACAACTCAACGTTTTTTTGAATATCTTCTTTCTTCTGCAGAAGTCACAGGGTCAAACAGTTCATGAACCACACTAGTCTATTTGCACTCTCATGCAATGTATTTCTTGGCATTTATTTATACCCTCAAAAAATGTTACTGTGATTTTTCATGTAACAATTTATTCTCAACAAAGTGAGTCAATTATAAACATTTTAATATGAATTTAATATTCTGTTTACGTTTGGGTATATGTAAGTAAAAAAGAAGTAAAACTATTTAAACTTCATTATTTAAAAACAAATATTTCTATTAGAATTCACATATTCGTTGTTTATTATAATTATACATGTGTTTTTCACTAAATAAACTTAAATATATAGAGAAAATAACTGTAGGAGTTTTAATCAGTTCTTTTCATATTTTTCATTGAAGAAAAATATATTTCATGTTTAAAAAAAACATTTGATTAAGTTAATAGAACTGTTTATTTTTGTGATATTTACTAAGCTGCATGAATAATTTATAACAGTGTATTTTTAGTTTATATCAGTTTTTAAATCTTGAGATGCCCATACCTGAGAATTTTAATTCTTTAAATGTTGTATTAATATATATTAATACCATCCTATTTTTAGTAATAGTGTAAATCTATGTGGAACCCCCGGCCTACCCAATATTGAAACCATGAACATTTCTACATCCTCGCATTATCAAAGCAAACCATTAGTCAACGCCATGATCATGAACAAATTCTTCCCAGATCATCCTTAATTCCAAGTTTTAACACTATTTTACTTGGTATTTTAATAGACAATTCTTCCGAATGTTTTAAACACTGCACAAACTCTGTGCTGCGGCCCTGAGTCTTTCAGTAGTGTTTGTGACATTCTGAGAACCCACAGCAGGGCCCTGACGTTGACACACATCTGCCAAATGAATATATGTGACTGGCGTCCTCCCCTGCAGCGATGTGACCGCTGCAAGGACCACCCAATGATACTCGCGCCCAGGAGACCTTGTGGTTGAAACCTGGAGCAAAAGTGATAATCTATGAGCGACTAAAAACAAAACTGCATTAGATCAAGGTCAAGACATGTCCTGGGGATTCTCTTTGTCTAGTAAGTTCAACCACACAGTACAGTTAACATCTTTAACTGTACATGAGAGGGTGTTATAGTTATAAATGGCACATTTTGTTTTTTTTATCATGAATAAGAAAAAATCCCCTATTGTAATTTAAATAAGACAATTTCTTCATTGTTTACAAAAAATGCATATAACAATGGCTTATGTTGCTCTACAAGATTGAACATAATAGAAAATGATGATAAAACCAAAACTGAAACCTCTCTCACTTTTATTATAGTTAAAAAAACACATTTTCAAGGATAGGGCAATGTCAGAAATAGTTTTTTAGATATTTGCACAACTCTTGTTTAAGTGCTTTGAACCCCAGTTGGTTGAAGGGTAATTTTTTCATCCGCTTAGACGTTTTGGTTGGTCCAAAAAAGTTTCACAAAGATATTTATTTATTACACACATTTATATCTGTAACTCTATCTATAATAAGTTTTAATTTTGAGGGGGGTTCCTGCAAGGCGTTTTTCTTACACCTGTATGTTGGACTTTTAAAGTCCTATGCCAAATTCAGGTGGAAATCCAAAACTGAAAATATATTTGATTACTACTTAACAAATTTTTTTTTTCTCGTGTAATGCATACCAATAAGTATTAAATTGTGTATTTTAGGGAGTGGTTTCGGTTGTTGCAAAGATCTGGCACCCCTGATTGGTTGTCACGTCTCATTCCAGAAAAGAGGCGTCATTTCTGGAAACATAAAAAGGTGTGTAACAATTTATTTTGAGTGAATAAAAACAGAAATGGCTTGTGCAACTTGAAACAAAGGTATCTTTGTACTAGTTTTATTGTCATTTTTTTAGCTTAAAAGTGTAACTCTGTCCCCTTTCATTGTTGGTAAGTAAACAGCGTAGACATTCAACAGTCTTTTTGAAAGAAGGCAAAGCACAAAGGGTTTTAAACAAAACAGGTGAGTAAATAAAGAGAGATTTTTCATTTTTGGAAAATAGACCCTTTAAGTTACTTTATCTTTTCTTTCGGGGTGGTTAAATGGAGCAGGTTGTCACGTGTTGATATAACAAAGCAACAGAAGAGAAAAATGGATTGTGTGTCTTTGTCAGCGATGTATCACCATCTGTCAGGTGGCATTATAAATCCCTTCACATCTTCTGTATTCTCACTATTGTGTTATTTAAAATGAATATAATTCAGTGGCGTTCGCATTTAAAAGTATGCAATACATGTTCTTAAAGCATGCCGACAAAACATGCTGTAGCTGTTGGTTGATCGTGTTTGTAAATGATTCCGTTGATATGAGACACATAAACATACAAAAGCCTTTTATATGAGGATGCATTTCACAAACAGGGGATGAATAGTAGTGTTTATTCAAACGAGCACCATTCTGAATAAAACAAATTCATCATGTCCATGTGTCGAAGAGGCATAAAACTCTACCCTCATGCAAAGTTCACTGTAAAATGTACAGGTTTCTTTATTGCAGGTAAGATCAAATTCTTTTAAACGTTACTGTATTTTATTCTCCGTGTATAATCTTATTAGGTCTTATTGCACCCTCCCCTTTTTCGTATTTTGTTATGTAACAATTCATATCTCGTTTCCCTGTTATTGTGCAGTGATCGTTTGGTTATGGCTGGCTTTCTTGTTGCGTCATCCGTAAACATCATTTACAACAATAGGTCCATATGAGTCACCATAAACTTCACACGTCGATGTCACGTCACGTTTCGTCTTCCCTTAGAAAATCAAAGCGTTTTAAAAACCGTATTCATAAAAAAACAACACCAGCGAGGAAGTGGAGCTAAAAATGTAAGTGTGTTAGGTCATGAGAGTGTCTCACCGTGTCGGTAATACATCACCCCATGATGTCAATGTTTATACGCCTCGCTCCGTTGCACATGTCTGTTTCAAAAGTCGGAGCGAGACGTTATCCATGGAAAATCCAAATGGTCCACAACTCCCTACATTGTACAGTAATACACTCTCTGTGCAGGAGGAAAGGCGCTTGACACAATGGCGTCAGTTTTACGTCTCTGATCGCCTCTCATACAGTCGTGACCCGCATCACCACCTCGCGGTTGGTGGGAGTTCCGAGCCTCGGGTCACTGGGCCTCAGCTGGCTCAGGATGTGGAGGATGGTGTAGCCGCAATGGTGGTTGAGGATAGTCCTTAACCTGCGCACTCTCTGACCCCCCCTGGTGCCGCTGCCAAGCCCGTGAGGGTTACTCCGGGAGCCACGGTTTCCCGTCTTACTGCTTGAACTCACTGGGTCTCCTAAATCCTTTGACTTCTCATAGTTCAGTACTTTCCATTGCTGATTTACAGCTTGCCATCGCTTGAAGATTCTATACACTGATGAGCCCTCGTGAATTATAAGGCCTGTGAAGAGATATAGAAGAATTTTATTATACACACTGCAAAACATTTTCTAGCAACTGTGGCATTTTCACATGTATCACATGTGGCTTCTGCCAAGTGTTGCCAAATGGAAAATTCCTTTTTTCAATTCAATCACTTTTCGTGAAAATATTAGATTAAAGTAGAGCACTTCACACTTTCTGCTACAGTGAACAAGAATTATTGTATGGAAGTAACCTTATTCCTGCATATACTCCTAGTTTTTTTTCTTGATTTAGCAAAGTTTTGATATTCAATGTCTACATTTGAGTTTGTAGTTTGTTTAAAGTTTTTATTTTTTTAAGATTCTCACATTTCTATTGCGTCAATGCATAGCTTTAAAGACTGTTGTCATTCTCAAATTAAATTTATATATATATATATATATACATATATTGTAAATATCGCTACTATTTTTACTAAGTTTTGTATAATATATATAACTTAGTAAAAATAGTAGCGATATTAACAATATATATTATACATATGTGACCCTTCCTGCGAAAACCAGGCTTAAGTCGAAATAGTACAAAATGTAGATTATTATTTCATTATGATTTCATTAAATAAAAAAGACTTATGCTGGGTTTTTACAGACAGGGTCACATATACATTATATTCAACCTACACATGTTTACAAGTCACATAACATAGGAGCGTCTGCTTAATGCGTCAATGAAATACTATCAGGTGCATATAAAACATTTAAAAATATCAAAGTCAGCTTTTATATCAAAGTGCCTTTTACCTGGTTTCTCCAGCTATGAGTTCAGCAAGATTCACAGGCCTTGGTGAGATGTTTGTAAGCTTTTTAATAATTTATACTTAAAAATACATAAAGGCCAGCAGCACCAAACCACTAAAATGCTATTTGTAATACGCGTGTGACATGGAAAAATTGTTATTTTGTTTCAATTGTCAGTTGTCAACTTTTTAGATTTTCAGTCTCATTTGTGGTCAGGATTTGAGACGTCATAAGCAGACAATTATTTTTGTTACATTTCATGCAAATTTACTGTAAATAAAATGTGTATGTGTGGGTTTTGATGCTTGTTAGATGTTAGAAATAAAATATAAATATTTAAAAAATCACTTGAAATGTTTTCTGCTTCTCACCTATGCACACGATGTCCATAAAGCCATACATGCCGTAACAGATCTGGAAGAGCAGGTCCTGGCGTTGCCATTTTGCAGAAGGGCTGAGAGAAGACCACACCAGCCACGAGATGCTCGCGATGAGGAAGAGTGAGCCCAGGATAATGGCGGCGATCTGCACCTTCTCAATAACCGTTAGAGAAATGGCCTGCCACTGAAAAACACGAGTAGAGAAGAACCTTCAGCATTTGCTTCAGTTGAATAATTATTAAAAAGGAAGCTAACCAGTCCTGAACCCTGACCCAGATATTACACAGCTTGAGGAACCGGCTAATGGTTTACCTGCAGTGGATTCTTGGTACTGATGGCCAAAACTTGGTACTTGAAGTAACAGAGCTCGCAGCTCCATGAGCCTCTCTCGCTGATCCAGCGAATCAGACAGGGCTGGTGAGTGCAGCGCACAGAGCCGTCGCAGCGGCACGGACTCAACAGCTCCCCCTACAGACAGGGCAGATCAGAAGGAATGTCGTTTTGAGAAGTTTCGCGATGGAATGTGTTTTGAAATCAACATGTTCCAGCATTGCATGGTTACCAGCATTCTTCAATGTGTGTTTTGCAGTAGAAAGTTATGCATGCAAGTTTGCTATGACACGATGGATGACAAAATAATTTATTTTTGGGCGGACTATCCCCTGATATGAGATCACATGTACAGTATACCTTGTAATGCTTCACGCTTCACGCTTGTCAGACTCCGTCTCTATCTTCAAAAAACACCTAAAAACTCAGCTTTTCCGACTACATCTAACTCACTAACTCACTACTTTTCTAACCTACTCACTCTATCAAAAAAAAAAAAAAAAAAAAAAAAATTATATATATACTTTTTGTAACTTCTCTCTCTGTGTAACTCGGTAGCATTGTTGTAGCGCTTGTTGACCTATTGTTGTATCGGCTATTTACCGCTTCATTGTCTCCTCGACTATTGTGCGTCTGCTAAATGACTAAGTGTAAATGTAAATGTAATGCACTATACGTAATTTTGAAAAACAACACGTGACAAATGCATAATGATAAATGTTTGTCATTCCTACACATATTCTGCATGCTTTCCTCCAGGCACCTACCGCACAAAGATATCAATTCCATGGGCTAAGCATATAAGCATCAATTAACAACCAGCACATCTGGTAAATCCTTCTATGTGTATTGCGTCTCCGTGTCATCTGTTGACTTCCAAAGCTGGCACCGAGTACAATCGAGTCCCATGGGTAAGTACACGTCTTCTATTTCAGTTCATATCTGACACACCTCAATAACCCTTCCCTGCTGGAGGCCGCCAAGCCCCTTAGATAGTGTTGTGGTCAACGATTGAACTTGATTTACGTAAATGAGGTATTAGTCATGAACTGTCCACCGGTACAAATGATAAATCGATCGAGAGCACCGCACGCACGCTGCTGCTGACGTGAGCTTTAGACTCCAGACTTACGAGCGCATGTTGTGCGTTTGAGGATTTGAAGAGTATGCAGTTAAAAGACACGTGAGTTATCCTCTCTTCTAGCTCCAGACACTCGATCAATACATTCTTCTGATACACCTGCAGAGTAAGGCATACTCTGAACAACCTCACGGTGAAGTGTGCAAGAACATCTGACTGATACTCTGTAATAAAAACATTTTTTTACATATTTGTAGATGTTTAAATGATGCTGGACAGATGTATGGACATATCATATCTAACGTGTAAATATCACAGAAAAACAATAAAAACAAAAAGAATATCGGGATTTTTTAACATATGTGCTGCTTAACCAGGCGAAAATTGCTGCCATGTTGTAAGGTAGCTTTGAGTGGTTGCCAGGGTGTTGCTATGCAGTTGCTGTGAGTGGTCATTAGCATATTGTTTTTCAATTGTGGGTGGTTGCTAGGGTGTTTAGAGAGGTCGTTAAGGTCCTTGTTAAAATAACTTAAGTTATTAAGTTATTTAAAACAAAGCGTTTTCTGTTTAAAGTGCCCATTGGATAATAAACTATAATAAAAAATAATAATAAAAAACAATTTTTCCCTTTGTTATTTTGTGTGATCTGTGAAATACCAAAGTTCACGTTGAAGCGAGTTTTCGTCTTTAAATCTTGGACAAGAGCAAACGCCAGGATTGTATGCATCCAGTTACTTCCTTGTTGTGTAATCAGAGAGCAGTCACGGAAATAACCGGAATCACATGATGTCGCCTCGTCACTGGTGCTGATGCAGTAAGTGACGGCTGAGCTGCCTAATAACTGTATAATAGACCGTATGACCAATCAGAGCACAGTACGAGTCGGGAACTGACATGGAGTGTTTACCGAAATAAGAAAAGTCAGAACAAGATAAATAAAAACTAATCATTTGCTCTTTTCTAGGTTTTAATACCATTTATGTATAGCTGAGGCCTCAAACATTACAAATATTACCAAATCATTTTAGTGCTTGTAGCACTAAGAAAGTTGTTCAGATCCAACACCTACAGTATGATCAACAGTATTGTGCTGTTTGCCTTAGCAAGCACAACTAGTTATGTTTTCGTAACGGCACAGCTGTAAAATTTGTGATCTACGCTATGGAGGATGTGTGGGTTAATTTCAATAACCCATTGCAGGCTCAGAATACAACTGAAATCATACAACACAAACAAACAAATCCAAAACAAAACAAAACAAAAGACAGCGTTATTTCATTCCGATAAAGGGGCATCCACCAAAACAGCCACCCTGTGGTGAGCGTGCTGGGTGTATTTTGAGAAATAGCATGCATCAGCTACAGATCTAATGCCAGCATTTAGCAAGCTGTCAAAGGAACATTCAATAGATACAAGGTGAATAACAAGTGGAGTATAAAGAACACGGATGAAGAACCTGGGAGGCGAGACACGCGACCGTCAGATTGATGTAATCTTTAGAGAATGCCAACAAAGAAAGGAAAGCGTGAATGGGTTCAGACATCCTGAAGGTACTGCAGCATTCAGGGAAGAAAAAGAGAGTAAACAGCAGGAACGCAATCTGTGGTCATTAATTGCATCGATTGGTTAACTGTGGTACACAATGTTGAGTGACTAAATGCAAAAGGAATTTTCAGGTGTGACTGGAATGAGAACCGCTTCACTTCCTACGGCGTCATAATCACTATTGATTTCTAAAAGTAATACAGATTTGTGTATGCTCGTCTCAATTTGTTCATCTCGTTTTTTCAATTTGATTTGTGGATCGATAATGAGACCGAATAAGGATTTCAGTATGTCAAATATATACAGCGGGCTACAAAGTTCTGAACCCACAGAAAACCTGGGATTTAAATGCAAAGACAAGAAAGAAAAATAAGGTAGGTTTTGCAAATACTTTCTATGTGTTTTCAAATGTTTTACATCTCTCTTCAATACTAGGTGTATGATTCTTCTCATATCCAGTTGAGAACTCATATCCAGTTTCAGAAAGCTATACCCAGCTTTCTATTTCATATTAAAGCTCAGCAGATGGATTTGTACCCTACATTGATTTACATTGATCCCTATCTATTACCTCATTTGTTTGAAACTGATTTCTTTGCATTGCAGCACATGAAAAACATGTTTTAGGAAAGCACTCAAATCTTTTTGCGAAACTCATGTAGTCCAGCCCGACTCGAGTGCATGCTGTCATTAAAGTAAAAGAGGCGCACATTGTACCAAAATCTGAAGTTCATGTAAATTCCACTCAAATCGTTCTCTTCTACAGTTAAAAATACATGGCTTTGATCAATGTGAGAGTTACGATAAGTGGACCGAGATGAGTCATATGAGTGTTTTATAGTACAGCCTGTCCTCTTCTTGTTGTGTTATCAGAGATTTAAGGTCAGATTTCATTTCACAAAACCTAAATGTAATAAGCGGAACTTCTGGAGATCTGTAATTATTGAGTCAACTCGATCGCTGACAAAAGCTTTGTTTGCAAGTTAAAAATGACGTTAGATTTAATGCATGGCATGTTTCTGCATTAAAAACGAAATGTGTCTGACAAATCTCAACTTAATCTGATGATGAACTTCAAGCATATCAAAACAAATCAGCTCTGAGAAATCAGATGATTGACTTATCAGAACTGATACTTCATTTCCAGTCCCATGGTTATTCTTCACCAATTTTCAAATTTTATGCTGGAAAACATTCAATAATAAATTAGAACATTCATCTTTTGTGCATTCTTTGTGACTTTCAAAACAACCTGAGAGAATCGTTGAGTTAGCTGTCCTTCTTTAACTTAAATGACAACTGGAACTCACATATGAACTCAAGTTTATTCAAACCTTCTGTTTTTGTTTCCCAATTGTTTCTCATCTACCACATGCATAAATTATTGCTGTCCTTATGAAACCTTGTATCTCCATATTTGTCATTTTAATTTGTTTGTCATTAATCCTTATTAGAAAATACCATTAAGTTATTAAAGAATATTTAAATGAACTTGTTTACTTTGTATTTTTTAAATGATTGAATACTGTGTCCTGAAAACATTCCTGGAAGACATGCAAGGTTTTAGAAGGACAGCAACAAAACTTCATGTTGTTTTGATACATTTCCAAAAAGCATCTTTCAATGTCAACACAGATGTCAATATGAATAACATAATTCGTTCCCAATCGATTGTTGATTATTTCCAGGTTTTAATAAAAAATCTATTTTTTGGGGCGCTTTCTAAAACCCCATTGTATTACTACCCCTAAAATAAGCTTCAAAACTAATTATGTATGACTTTCAGATTTTTTAATGCCTGACTTTCTTTCAACAGCTCATTAAACATACCTGTGAAGCAGGTTTACACCTAGCTTCATTTCTCATTGAAAAACACACTAGGGCTGACACGATCAGATGGACGACCAGATGGATTGTGTTGATACATCACCGACACCTTTCCGAATTAGCTGATGTCTACGGCTAACTTGAGGCAAGACTGGATTACAGGTTCTGCACATCTGCCGTGGCACAGATTGGCTGCATACCAAACGTCCATCCTGAGTCCGGCCCATAAATTATAAACACAAACATGTGCTGATGCGTCCGCGAGCATCTGATTACACACACTCGTGCGCTTTCGGTAATAACGCTGTTCAATTCATCCGATGACATGTCAACCAAGTTCCCATCAGACAGAAAAGAATGAGATCAGTAGCCCTCTAAAGTCAGCTTTCTGCTTTGTTGGGGTATGACTACACGGGATGATGAATCTCGTGAAGGCACAGCTCACCCAAACATTCAAATTCAACACGAATACACCGAACAACAGTATAAGGCCCCAATTATTTTCATTAAGCAGTGCACACTCCACAAAATGTCTACGTGCCACGTAAATAAAGAAAGTAAGGTGAATAACTGCTGAATCCTAATGTTTATACATAAACCGTTGTATAATGTATCTTCAGTGTTTAAGACCACATGTATGTTGTGCTTGCCATAAACAAACACAACTGCATGGCAAAAAAATACATTTCACGCTCCTAATGCAACGCAACCATACTAGGATATACACATTTCTATTCAAAGCATTGCTGGTAACCGAGTCATGACAAGTGATGGAAAGGTTAATCGGGTGTACATTTCGAGCAAGTGCATTGACAGCATCCAATGACGTCCATGTAAACCCATCAGCAGAGGAACGTTTTACTAACACGTGTGTTGCCCTGTGTGTGATCAATGTCTTTGTTCTGTGTTGGCAGAACAGTCAGATAACTCAAACCCTTAATGTTAATACTTAATATTTCTAGTTATTTATGTCAGTTGTACAGTTTGACATATTAGACATACCTTTAATAAATATTATTGTACGGTCATATGCACACTGTACAGTAACTGTAAAACAAAGGGAATCGCTTAAATGAAGTGGTTTTAACCCATACATAACTGATCAAATTGAGTAATTCCAACGAACCCATTTTCAGTGCATCGATAGCTGTAAAAAGCACACG
The DNA here is from genome assembly GCA_033220385.1 of Triplophysa yarkandensis. Classification (NCBI taxonomy): domain Eukaryota; kingdom Metazoa; phylum Chordata; class Actinopteri; order Cypriniformes; family Nemacheilidae; genus Triplophysa; species Triplophysa yarkandensis. Next base: position 1,309,433 of record CM065671.1, on the reverse strand, counting down.
AAACACATCCATATGTATTACAGTAACAACGTCAAACTAACCGAAACAATCACAGCGCTTTATACTCTATAGTGTAGTTGTACAATGAGATAAACCCTTTCAAGAAGAACATCTGATCAACGGTCTGTAGGGTATACACTAAAAACCATTCCACGGAACAGTTTCCGGCTACACATTTACATTGACATTTTGTCATTTAGCAGACGCTTTTATCCAAAGCGACTTACAATAGTCGAGGAGACAATGAAAATGTAAATATATAGCCGGAAACTATATAAAGCATGAATACCAAGTGATACATTAATGCAATGAAATGTAGTGCTCATGCAAGTGTGTATAAGTCCTGAGTAAGCACAAAGAGCAACATGACTTCACGTCCAGCCACAGCACGACAAGAACACTGAGATGTGTCCTTCACATGGCCATAAAAGATGTACCTGCTCGGGCCCTTGGAAGCAGATCCGACACTGGGGTGTTCGCATCCCGCTGGCGGTGCTGCTGGAGAGGCTGACAGCGTCCAGGCCCGCCTGCAGTTTCGGGTCCTTCTCCTCGAACGCCAGGCTCCTGGGCCTCGGGTCGCTCCCGTAGTATTCCTCCTCATCATCCCGACCGGAGCAGTCGACGAACGGCGGCCATCCGCAGCCGCCCATCCCGAGCCCCCTCATTGCGTTCGACGGTCGGTTCGGGTCTGCGACGGGATCGGGCCGTCTAGAACCGGATCGCATGAAAACCAGCACCTTCAGTTCGTTAAAAAACATGCGTATCCGGTTCTTAAACATGTTCGACTACATGTGTGTGTGGCTGATGTGAAATTGCGTCCGGCAAGAATTGTGTGTCAATCAATTACGTCTTAGAAGAAAGTCCAAAGAGAATTGGTCTAAACTGGACTTGTTATTTCGGGTCTGGATGTGCCCGAATGATAAATGCCATCATCTTTCGAGAAGAATAAGAGACATTGTCCCAGGTCCAAAAGAGAGAGAGGGGAGACAAGGATGAGACAGGAGGAGCACATCACAAAAACACCAGCATCAGCATCACTGGGATGCAGAATCACAGCATCCTTCAGCACATTAATCCCATAAACGCGCAAGTTTGACTCAATAGTTTCGTTTATTGTTCTTCACCTTGCATTTTCCCATCGACATATCCCGACACCGCCTCCCATCCCATAAACAGCGCTCGGACGGATCCATTGGCTCGGATCTTCAATAACAAAATAGCACGACTGGCCCAATGCAAAAGTGGAGGAAAACGCCAGGGTTTGACGTCCCCCCCCCCCCCCCCAGGGTTCCACGCCACGTTTAAAGAACGATGGAGATTTCTTCCCGAGATGTTCCGTACTCGCGGGGCGTCGGATGCTGAGGATCGGGATGCGGTTGGGGTGCTGATGCTGCTCCCCTCTGATTCATCCTCGAAATGGACGTTCCGCCGTGCGCATCAACACACGGCCCTTGTTTCCAAGGCGCGCTCTCGGCCAATCAAAACGATTCGTTTACAAACCTCTCGGTGCCGCGCGAGCTCCCGTGCGCGTCTCCTGTGGGAGAATCCACGGATGTCTGTTCGGCGCTGTCCGGGGTGCTGAGCGCCCGTCGTGACGCTGCGCTGCGTGTCAGTCTCATGCACGAGCGGACCGATGGTCACTTTGTCACGGTGTCTTTTTTTTAATATTCAAAAGGCTTTGTTGTCATTTAAAACTGGGAATGGGTGTTTTTGTTGACGTTTAAAGGAAGATTAAAAAATTCACATTTACATTTACATTTAGGCATTGAGCAGACGCTTTTATCCCGAAGGGACTTGGAAAGAATCAGAGACAATGACTCTGTAAAAAGCAGATAACAATAGCACGACGAGATGACTTGGTTACACCAAACGTAGGGGAGGAAAAAGTTTTTTTTATTTTTAATTTTTTTAATGTATATTTATATTTACATTTACATTTACATTTAGGCATTGAGCAGACGCTTTTATCCTGAAGGGACTTGGAAAGAATCAGGAGACAATGACGCTGTAAAAAGCAGATAACACCAAATGAGATAAAACTTGTAGGGGAGGAAAAAGTTTTTTTTATTTTTAATTTTTTTTTATGTATATTTACATTTACATTACATTTACATTTAGGCATTGAGCAGACGCTTTTATCCTGAAGAGACTTGGAAAGAATCAGAGGAGACAATGACGCTGTAAAAAGCAGATAACACCAAACGAGATAAAACTTGTAGGGGAGGAAAAAGTTTTTTTTATTTTTTTATTTTTTTTATGTATATTTACATTTACATTACATTTACATTTAGTCATTGAGCAGACGCTTTAATCCTGAAGAGACTTGGAAAGAATCAGAGGAGACAATGACGCTGTAAAAAGCAGATAACACCAAACGAGATAAAACTTGTAGGGGAGGAAAAAGTTTTTTTTCTTTTTATTTTTTTTATGTATATTTACATTTACATTACATTTACATTTAGGCATTGAGCAGACGCTTTTATCCCGAAGGGACTTGGAAAGAATCAGGAGACAATGACGCTGTAAAAAGCAGATAACACCAAACGAGATAAAACTTGTAGGGGAGGAAAAAAATTTTTTATTTTTATTTTTTTTTTATGTATATTTACATTTACATTACATTTACATTTAGGCATTGAGCAGACGCTTTTATCCTGAAGAGACTTGGAAAGAATCAGAGGAGACAATGACGCTGTAAAAAGCAGATAACAATAGCACGACGAGATGACTTGGTTACACCAAACGAGATAAAAGTTGTAGGGGAGGAAAAAGTTTTTTTTATTTTTTATTTTTTTTATGTATATTTACATTACATTTACATTTAGTCATTTAGCAGACGCTTTTATCCAAAGCGACTTACAATAGTCGAGGAGACAATGAAGCGGTAAATAGCCGATACAACAATAGGTGAACAAGTGCTACAACAATGTTACCAAGTTACACAGAGGGAGAAGTTACAAAAGTATTTTTTTTTTTTTTGATAGAGTGAGTAGGTTAGAAAAGAAATGAGTTAGTGAGTTTATACTAACATTTACATTTACATTTAGGCATTTAGCAGACGCTTTTATCCAAAGCGACTTACAATAGTCGAGGAGACAATGAAATATATATATGTATATATATAGAGGTCGACAAATATGTGCAGGTGTGTCAAGTTGAACCTTTTTATTGTAAGCATTTGAAAAGAAACAATTTCTGTTTTATTTTCACATTTTTGACAAATAAATTATAGCACTTTAATTTATTAATCCATAAATCAATATAAACAGACAATAAAAAATCTCTGAAAAAATGGGTTGTTGGAATTACTAAATTTTACAATGTACCTGCTTTTTACCTAATTTCTCTTGAAGCTAAAACAACTTAATTTAATCATGAGGAAATGATGCCCATGATAAACTTTAGTCATTTCAACAAACCATTTTTTATCAGTGTACACTATAATATTTGAGTAGCATCCAAAATAAACTTTTCCAAGATGATAGTACTGAAAAAAGTCAAGTAAACATTTCATTTCACAGAATTATAAATTTGCGATTTAAATATTGTGAGTTTTATAGTTTACGGATTGTAGATGTTCACTCCATATGTCTATTGCTTTGGTCGTCGGGTCAGTTTCATCAGTCAGTGCTCTAATGTCATTTATCGACTAGAGTTTTCAGTCAATTTTTCCCTTAACAAGGCCGCTCCAAAGATTGATCTTTCACACTCAGCCATTGCCTTGCATGATGCGTATCAAGCAGCTAGTTCTTCCATGACGTGACAATTGTTGTATTGTAGTCCCAAAGCATTTCACAAAAACAAGTTTGTTAGTATTTAAGAGTTCATGAACTACACCTTTGGTTGGCTTTAGGACAATGTCTACCATCTTTTGTTGCACTTGCATTTACCTGTGCACGATTAAATGTTGTACAGCATATTGTTATCTAATGCAATGGAACTCAAGCCAAACACTTATGGCCGCTGTATACTTTATAAGTACACAGTTACATAAGTTGGATCAATCCACTCTATAGAGACTGCAGTAGAGTCTAGTTGGTACCCAAATGTCACTGTGTTCAATTGTTCTGACAGTACAGCTCTTTCAACCAATCATTAGACTCATATTGTTGATTTACAACATTGCAATGCTGCACAGAGACATGTTCCTTCCACATCAATAATTAAACCATTGAGAAGTCCGTGGATTCATGTACATGGAAAAATTCCAATTTGTTTAAATAATTTCTAAAGAGCCATTTAAAAAATGAATACTCGACTCACAGGGTTAAGTATAATGTTGCAGAATTTTCTCGTTGTACCAAGTGTCCTGTCCAGTATGTTGGCTGATTGGTGTCTAGCACGGGGAGGACAGGTACATCCTCAATACTTATTTCTCACATACAGCCAAGACGGTTTGTCTATATTAGTACTAACATGCACTTTAAGTCCGTTCCATAATTGATGCTGCTATTGACTTGTTTGTGTCTTCCCTCTGATAGCAGAGATTATTTTTCATGTTTGTTTGGCTCAAACTGCACAAGAAATCACACTCAAACCTGTTATCACCTTATGGGTTTCCATTCAAGAAATGATATATTCATTCGGGCAGGCAACACCTTGGTACAGGTCTCCCTGAGAGATGACGTGCTAGAGACGTCCCATGACACATCATTGCACCAGATACTTGCACCATATGTTGCATATCAATGATGAGTCCTGTTCGGATTTTGCCTCTCCAAATTTTACTGGATCTTTCGGTATCTTGACAGGTGGTCAGCCCTGGTTTGGCATATGGACGGTCTTCACATGGAGTAAGAACTGGCATATGGCCCGACTCTGAGCCGATGCGTGATCACCGAATTAGGGGTTTATATATTAAGCATGCCTACACTGACACCAGAGCAAACCAAGCACATTTTCTTACATAAGTGTGCTTAAATCGTCCAACCGCGCAGAAAACTTACCACATAATGTCAGCTTTACAATAGTATACTATAGTAACTCAATTACTGTTAGATTCTACATCTAATTTAATGGAAGACTTGGCTAATTGTCCAACTCTCACACAAAACCATAATGTCTTTCTACATTAAAAGTAGCTGTTGTGTTTATCCATAAAGTGCTTTCAGCTGTGACTATTCAATTTGATTATTTTGGCCACTTGTAGCAATTATCGTGCCAAGTCTCATTATTGTAAATGTGCTGACAATCTACAAATGTTAAGGTCCAACAATGGAGCTATACCTTAAACATTATATAACTGTAACTTTTGTAAGAGATTGAATTATATTTTACAGCCACAAGAACATTCAGTGTTGTAGTTTTGCTTGAATACAGAGTATAAGCTCAGAAACAGAAGGCTAAAGGGCAAAGTTCATCCAAATATAAAATTGCTAGATATTTGAAAGAAGGATTGGAAATATTGCTAGCCCCAACCCCATTGACTACAATAGTAGAAAAAAATATTGGATGAGTTTGATTCTGTTAAACAAATGAAGATATTTTTAAGAAATAAGGAAAATAAACAGTTCTGGGACACATTTGACTACCATTTATAATTTTCTGCTATGGTCGTCAATGATGCCCCAGAAATCTCAGTTACTAACATTCTTCTGAATATCTCTTATTGTGGTGAATTGTCTTTCCATAGGGTACCACATGGCGGCAGTGCATTAGAAGAAATTGCTTTCAAACCATGAAAAAACCCCAATGACAAACTGCTGCATAAGCCCAAACCTTAATATCAATCAGTAAACCTATAGTATGAAGCTGTGATACTATTTAAAGTCTTCTGAACTTGCAACCTTTTGGGCATGCCTTTTACTTTAATTCTGACAGATACTGAATCTCACCAGGAGACCATTATGTAAGACCACATTTGTTTACAGTAGAAATTTCATATCAAAGCATGAATCATTTTACACACCCAACCTACACAAGTTGCATAATCTATAAATAAAGCATACCGAGTAGAACTTACACACAGTAAGTGAACTAAAAAGTTTTCTTTGTTTTCCTGTATTTTTTTATACTACTTTAATGTGTGGTTAAATTACAAGATTTCTATGGTAAATCCCCTTCTATTTTATGGAAACAACAAAGATTCTTTTGAGTTCTGTGGAAGAATGTAAGTCTTTTTTTAAAACCTTTTTTAAGGTTTTAAATGACAAAGGTAAATGATAGGTGACCTATCACTATCAACGGCTTTCAAAAATTACACATGCACACATATTGATCCAAGATATTTTAATTGGAAAAGTCACTTCCAAAAATACAAGGCAAACCAAGGGAAAATGGCGCTTACAACTCACCAAGTTCATCAGTGCCTTCATACAACTGCAATAAATAAGTACTGTATAAGAGCACAGATATAGATTTCAGTTATTCTTTACAATCCATCCGTAAGAAAACACGAGCGAGTGAAGCAAAACACATCCGGACTGAACAGAGACAGGTTTTCATTTTCTCCAGTATGTGGGTCGGAAAAAAGCAATTAAGACTGTGAATATTAATCATAAGGGTAATGTATTAATATGAGAAAGCACATATTAGAGAGGAAATAATAAAAAAAAACATATGGAATCTTGGTAGGGGCACATAAGGTTTTGCAAATTATCTACCCACTACAACAACAACAAACATTGAACAGAATACACACTAAAATGGCAACTTAACACTATTGGGCACATTGGGAAAAAACAATGTGAGACCAAACTGTCAGAAAACACAAAATAACAGATTACATAAAGTTTTCCAGAGATCATTGCAATTTTAAGAAGCATTTCTGTATATCAATAAAGCGTAAGCTTAATGCGTAAAAATATTTGCAAATAAACAAAGTTAGTGCATGAACATTTGTCTTTCCATTAGACAAATGAGAAAACGCACTGAACAAAAATGGCACACTGAGATCATTTCAAATATTCACAAAACAAGCCATAATATGATAAAACACTATATAAATGAATAATACTAAGCTTGAAAGAAAATCAAGAACTTAAATTCCAGAGAGCTGTTTAAGACCCGGCCTGTGGTTTAAATAAGGATGGAGAAGCGGTAAATGTGTGAATGTTGACGCTGTCGCGATAAAGACTATGTACAGCAGGAGGGCGGCAGTCCATAGGCAGGGGAAAATCCTCCCATTCACATGGCTCAGTTACACACGTTCTTAAATATTTGAGTTTCTAAATCTAATCACTAAACTAGACTGTAAAGGCTGGACCGGTCACTTCATCAAGACAAGATTCCATAAAGCAAAATCACTTATTCTAGGCAGACGTGGACGCTTTTCTGTGAAACACATTATTACCTCGACTACTTTTTCATCACAACGCTTTACTAAACAGCAACTTATTTTTTGTGTGGTATCTTAAATTCCGGTTACTGAAAATACATGGACCGCTTTAGAACTACATCCTTCCTATTTATACATAATTGATCTGACCATATCACAAAAAGAGATGCCATTGCGAACATGCAAACAAGGATGGCTTTACATTGCAGATTCTCAGTGCATACACAGAACAGGAGGAGCTTCTCAAGTCAAGGATGGGGAAGTGCTAAAATAATCATCCTATCATACATGATATCTCTATCCTGCTGGTTTAAATTAGCCCTCTACAGACTTTTGCGAAATGGGTCAGATCTGACATTAAAATGGATGTGGCCTATGTGTTGCCATAAATAATTGAGATTGAATGTGCTTTGAGGTGTGTGTTTTGAACCCAGTTTTTACGAACTGTTTGAATATGTTAAGGATTGGGGATTGTGTTCTGTGTTTAATGTTTGGATGTCTCTTGATGCGCTCCACTTGTCTCTTTTATGTCTCTTGATGTGCAAAAAGGAACCAGATAGCTACACTTTTAGTCTAGAACAAGCGGGTCTGAGTGACTATAAGAATGCGCTAGGGTTTGCTCTGGGGTCCTTCTGGTTCCTGTAACGCATGGCCAGCCAAACTCCCAAGATCTGAAAAATATACAAAATAATTGATTATTATAAACAATAAACTGTAACCTTTATTATTCCTTTTTTCAGGAATAAAGGTATGATCTCTACCCTCCTCATAAAAACTTACAAGTGCTATTGCATCTAAACAATTATTATTAATTTCCATATTTAAGGAACATATGATTAAGCCTTATTTAAAGAAGCTCTTATCAAAAACAAGTGATTTTATTTATAATTTCATAATAGAGTATTCTTGTAGTGTAGCCTACCTCTGTAAAGCTAAAGAACAGACCGACTCCTCCCAGGATCTTCAAAACTTCTGAGGCGTGCTGGAGCATTTTTTGACCACAAGTAATGCAAGACTCCTTTTGTTTACATGTCTGAATGGAAATAAACATGTTTTGGTGTTATAATGCAACATTTTAAACTTCTCTATTACCCCCAGGCATCCTTAAATAAAGACAAAGTGATAGTAATTCTTAAACATTTCAAAGACATGACCTCTTGTTGCACATGCCATGCCCTGCCATTTAAGCTCTAATGTCATAAACAAGTAAATACAAGAAATAAACAAAGTAAAAGTCACAAGAAATTATTCTTACAGCTGGACACATGTTGAAATCAGTAACAAAGTTTTCCAGATGCTTGGTGTTATTAAAGAGGCCACAGCAGTCCAGCTTTTTCTCCAGACTGATTCTGGTATCATTACTCATCATGCCCCAGGAAGATGCTAGTAACTTCTCCTGTTTTAAAATGTGACAGAAAGAATCATCATGTTCAGTTTAATATGACATTATTGTGCTCTGTCTGCAATGCACTAAAAAATGTTGCTCAAAGGATGAGTGGTAATATCGTAAGGTTTAGACCCTACCTGTTGACCCTGGTTCATAGCTAGACAGGAGCAAGACACTCCAAACTGGAACAGAAACACGATGAATAGAATGACCATGTACTTTGGATTTGTGGTCAAGGCTTTTATATCAGTCAGAGAGAAGCAAACTGCCCTAATAACTGTTTACACACATAATGGCTTTAATTTTCTAAAAGCCAAAAAATCCAACAGCTTTATTTAACTAAGATTCTTATTTACACTGATTTAACCATCAACGTTGGAATCTTTAGACAAGACATATAAAGGATACAAAGAAGAGCATGACTTGGTGATGATGAACGGCTCCGATAAGCCCCACAATGGCGATCAGCAGCAGAAAAAAGCCCACAGCTATCACGCCTCCGATGATGTGGATGCTGGAGACAATGCCAAAACCTTTCCCCCATGCTGCTACGACAATCAAAAGGAGGCCCACCAGCTGTGGATAAAATTAGACCAATCAGAAAAGATGACAGAAAAGGAATGTATGAACTTTTAATACAACAAAAACCTGCATGAAGTACCAGCTCCCATTTACTTCAATATGACATAATGACAAATGAAGGTAATTAAATAAGATATTTGATAATGGGAAACAAATGTTAATCAGGTATTGATTTACTCATAAGTACCCTGATAAATTGTAGTACCATATCGGAATGGATCCGAGGGGTAAACTGGGTGTGGTTTCACATGCCAAAGGTGAAGAACATGGCATGGTTGCTTTATCAGCCAAATTATTTATTAAATTTGGATGGAAAAGGAAAATGAGTTCAATTTTCTTCTGAATAACATTGAAAAAGGTTTTCATGTTGCTCAGGGGTTAGTGCATGGCACTAGTAATGCCAAGGTCAATGGCTTTAATCCAAGGAAGGACAAATGTATCGTATAATGCATTTAAGTTGCTAGGCATGAAATAAACTGTAAATAAACTTGATAAATGAAAAGTTTAATTTCTATTCAATTTGAGAGGTGTGATAATATGCCCAACTCACAATTTCATACAATACACTTAAAAATGTGACAGACTTTCCACCAAAACAATAATAAAAGTTAGCAACATTTGCTATTTTGTTAAAGTTTATTTCAACAATATTTATATACACTAAAAATAACTGAACATAAATGTTTTTAAAATGTCATTAAAATATATTTAAATAGGTCTACGATACGTATCCCAATGTTTAATATGTAACAATACTTAGAAACATTGTTAAGACCCTATTCAATTTATTAAAATACACCAAACACTCTTGACAGCCTACAAGATGACTACATTTGGGGGAGCTTCCATCAGAAAATAAAAATATGCATTTCTATGTCCTCTAAACTAAACTACATCACATAGTTAATATTGACACAATCTAGCGCAAGGGGTTGACTAGAATTTATATGACAAGACAAGAAAGCAGGATCAAGGATCACAGGTCCAAAGAGCTACACATTTATCAACATAATCTCACCGGATGTCACAGAGACATCAGCAACACGCGTGCAGAATGTCACTGGCTGAATGAACCATGTACACACAGTTTCTCCTTGTATGTCAGCATGAGGGCACAGTTGTGATGTTATGGAGAAAAACACCAAAACCACGACTACACATACCACAAGGTGGTCTCTTTAATAAATATGTTATTGCCTTGTCAATTAACTGGTGCTTTTACACCGTACAGTAAAAAGATTACAGGAAGAGGTTACCCTGCATGGGTAGCACAAGGTCAAGTGTGTTGCGCAACAGACCTTAGTAGGTTCAATCTTATATCAAGATGGTAGGCTCCGGCGATCGGATACTGTCCTAGATCTTCAACCACCATTTTCTAAATCAGTTTTATATTGACAGTGTTACAGAAACCTAAAGTCTTTTGATGTGGCTCAGTGTGATCATGACACCATAAGACAGATGCTGATCTTGATGACGTCATAATGACAGGTCAGAGATATCATTAGATGATCAGCAGTGACACAATCTTGCTCACAGTAAGTTTATTTGACTTGATAAGCAGATTCTTATCATCATATCTGAAATGTCATCTGAACATGATTGAGACCTTTAACATGAACACAGTTATGACAGATGGAATATTAAAGCAAACATGGGGGACTGTTACAGACCCCCAAGGGTAACTATAGGGGAAAAGGCACGTTTGTTTATAACAAAGGGGCGTGGTTTATAAATATACAGTGAGCAAGGTCAAACAAACAAACAAACAAACAAACAAACAAACAAACAGACAAAAGGTGACACAAGCACAGGGTCAGTTATGCAACACCAAAACTATTAAAACAGCACTATTGGCAACTTAAACCCATAACATTTTAATTAAGTGACATTAATTGAGTTTTTTAACTTAAGAAAAACAATAAGAGCTTAGTTGAACCATCCAAGCTAGCTGTTAAATCTAAGCTTAGTGTTATAAAACAGAGACAATATCAACTATATAGCTATTACACTCATTATGAATACATTCAACATGTCTTAAATGGAATAAAAAGCGAGAGATCGTGTAAACAACAGCATTTATTTCCCTTATAATGCAGGGCTAGCAGTGACTAGCGAGCTAGCTGTGTTTTCATGTGTGTGCGCGTGTGACTCACCATGTAAACAACATTTAGCGAACACAGGGCGTTTTTCGAGCACGTAAATCCTCCGCAGACCATAATGAAGCTTTAGGCATTTACCGGTGAGGGTATATTGATGACGAACTGATGTTTTCTCTGTTTTAACTGAGATTGACGCCGCTCGTCTCCGGTGGCTAAGCACAGCAGAGGCTTCGACTAGCCAGTGACGTCACCGCAAGCACAGATCCATCTAGTGGTGAAAATGATCCACGCACGTGCCGTTAGTAACGCCAAAGGTCACATTTTTTCTAATTATAAACATTTTTACTCGTTTTTAACGTTTGTATTGTTATGTAGAAAAACACACGAAGGGTAAATAACTGTGTTAATTATATAATAAACAAGAGAAGCTTAAAAAGGCTTTTTAACACAATTAGACGTATTGTCTCAATTCTATAAAGGTTAATAATACATTAAAAAATACATACGTAATTATGAACATATTTAACACACAAGCAACGTTTATTTATTATTCGTGTATTTAATTAATAAGAACCGTGCTCTCTAAATCTCGCGAGAACCAACCGACTCTGCCATCAGTTCTCGCGTGATTTTAATAAAGTACATTGTAGCAAATTGGTATCTTTGAAACAATTTTATATATTAATAAATATACTCAGAATGTCGTCAAAAGCAGTCATCTAAGAGGACTTTTAATAACAGTTTTAGTAAAATGTCACCATTTACTGTCAAACTAACGAACTTCATGCATGTAAACAGGCACATTTCAACTAGAAGGTAACACTGTAAGTAAACGTTATTTTAAAATTATTTTAATCGATTTATGATCATTTTTATGCGTCAGTTGTTTATATTCGGTATGCAAATACTGCATTAAAATGTATAATATAATGTAATATAATATAATACAATATAATGTAATATAATATATAACTATATATATATATATCCTGTGGGTTAATGTTTTTGTGTTAATCTAATGGAGAATTGTGTAGTAAATGTAATTTAAACATTGTGTGTCACTGCTTGAGGATCTTTGGCTGAGCAGAGTAGCAACAAACTACGTCACGCTCTATCCCGCCTTGTGACGTCACAGGCGGTGTGATGCTGGATGCAGCATTGAAGGCTGCTGCACAGAATGGACCCAGATCAGCATAAGACAATAACACACCTTGGGTGTACATTGGAGATATAAAATAAATGTGTCAATAATACGACACAAAAAAAATAAATCAAATCTAATATAAAGAGATATTTTTTTGACTGATATGTTTTTTGTTTATATAAATAAATTGTTCAAAATTACATTACAGGTGTTAAAGTCAGGGCCCGGTCTTTGCTCCTATCTAAACTCATAATGTTTTATGTTTTTCTATCACCTGTGCTAAAGTTTTGACAGCTCTAGGCCTAAATCCGACATCCCCTAAGGCGGCCTTCTAACACCTCTATATGCTTTCTGAAACCATGTTTGGATCACTTTATTTCGACAGTTGCCTTGAATTTACCACAAAATCCTGTTTGCGATAGAGCAGCCTATGAGATGGCGAGACTTTAAATTCAGGAAGTGAATTTACAGAGACAGAGGAAATTCATGCAAGCAAAAGTACTTCTGCTCTGTGAAGCCGCATGCCATACAGTCTACACAACTTTCTTGTGTTGTGACTTGAAAGAACAGGCAGGAAATGCTGATGGGTTACAGAAGACACTCCATGCAGATACATTGCTTTAAATATGAATAGCACAATTAAAGTTACAAACTCGACTGCAATTCGAGCCGAGGTGAAAAGACATGAAAGCTTGCAGAACGCTCTTAATAAATTTCTTAGACAGCTGGAGAAGGTCGAGGACCCGCAGATAAGGACAGGACTAAAGGTTTTTCTTCACAGCATACAAGGTGAGATGGTTTTAATGTCCTCTATATATGCATTGATTTTTTTTCCCTTGTTTGCCTTTTTCAGGGTTTTAAGTTTAAGATTCATTTGAATGTTGTAATTTATTTTGCAGTCGCCTTTGTTACGTTCCAAGTTTTTATCATTTAATCTTATTATTATTTATGAGTATTTTATAGCAGGCAGCTAGATGAAATAAAATAAAAAATACGTTTCGAAATGAAATCACATATTAAGTCTTTCGAAGTCTCCGCCGTTAGACTTTGATGAAAACCTACTAACCGGATGTACAATCCAAATCATGGATGTTACTGTTGTCAGGCCCATGTTGAAATGTTATTAACACCGTCTTAGAGAAGTGGTGATGGTGGCAAGCTTTTGAACATGAAGTGCTGGTCCATTTCCTGTCTGACGCTCGTTTACTGCCCACGAAAGCCACATCCTCTTGATCTTATAGGCACCACCTGTCTACAGTGCAACTCTTGCTCTCCGTATCTGACCCCACAATTGTTTGTCCTTCACAACATTTGTGTTATTTTTAGAATCGCTTAATTTAATGAACCTGACATCAAGTCAATTTAACACTAGGTATGTTAAAATATTTGTTTAGTGTTGCGAAAACTTCTTGAGACAGACACGAAATCCGTCGCAGTAAAATGTCCACTGGCATTTAATCTTTGTAGATTATGATTTATGGTGGAATATAATAAAGCGTTTTTATAGTGTTAGGTAAACAGCTCATTATTTTCGCTTTCTCCTCACACTTCCCTTTGAGAGTGATTATACATCAATTGCTCTAAATGGCATTTTAATTCTTAATGCAAACCTTTAATTTTTTATAAATATAGAAGAATGTGACTGACACTTGCCCATGCAAAACGTTTCACTAGAATGCGATTGATGGTTGTAGGGGTGTTAGTAAGGTGTCCTGGGTTGTTGATCACAGGCGTCTTTGTGACTTTAGCACATTTGAGTCCCTTGGGGATTCTGCAATCTAAGCTTTTTTAACCCATTGTACAGGCGCAGTAGATGAAAATCATAAATAAGAGGGCTTGTCATTGTACCATTAAAGATAACCAAGATAAGGATATGGAACATTCAATATTATTTATTTAACATTACTGGGGATATAGATCAAAAGGCAGAGAGGATTCTTGATTGTGATGACTTAAAAATGAAGTGAAAAGGAGAATCCTGCTTTTTTCTTCGAGCCCAGATAAATTAAGAAAGAAAACATTTAAATCAGACTTAAAGGGATAGTTTGGATCAAATGAAATGTCTGCTGTTATTTACTCACCCTTTTGACATTTACAACCTGTATTACTTTCTTCTACAGAATACAAAAGAAGATATTTTGAAAAATGTTGGAAAAAACTTTCACCACCACTGAGTTGTGTTGGACAAATGTTTTTTGTTAACAACTTTTTTTTCCAAATATCTTTTTATATTTAAAAAATAAACTCACACAGGTTTAAAATTACAGAGGGGTGAACAAAGAAAACAAAACAAATCATACACATTGTAAACTAGTCACCAGGTGGATTTAATATTCAGACTCGTGCATTAAGAACATTAGCAAAACACCACAAATAAATGGAAGAATACATAACAAAAATAATGAAATGTCGACCAAATATCCGCAAACTGAATCTGTCACTGAATCTTATATTGATTTGACTTGAGGATTGATACCAATCAATATTGTGTGTTATTGATTTGTGAACCGTACACAACTGCTAATTAACTTTGTAAAGAAAATTCCTTACTTTACAACCCAGAGTCATTATTTATTTAAAATCTACTATTTTATTTAAAAAAAATGTATGAAATGTTTTTACCCAGTTTTCTGCCGTGCATTTTTTTCAAACACCTTAATATAATTATTAAGGGATAGGTAGACCCAAAAAGAAAACTCCGTCATGATTTATTCACACTCTTGTCAATTCTAACGTGTTTGAATTTCTTGCTTCAGCAAGACAGGAAAGAAGACATTCTGAAGAATACTGGTAACCAAAAACATTTCGAACTCGCTGATTTCTATTGTCATGACAAAAAAACAATGCAAGTTAATGAGGACCAACATTTTTCAAAATATCTTCTTTTGTGTCCTGCAGAAGAAAGAAAGTCATACAGGTTTGAAATGACATGAGGGTGTTAATGATGACAAAATGTTAATTTATTGTGGGATGAGCTAACTCTTTCAAGTACAGTCCTCAATCAGACCCACTCGACAAACCAATAAATCAATGAACTCTTCAATAATATTGCATATGCCCGCGCAATCACCCACTCGTTTCTACACACCAGACAAGCGAATGCACAGGCATTAGATTTGAAGATAGCAAAGGATAGCCAGTGTCTTGCTGGAGTCGGTGCATGAAGGAGGCGGAGTTAAACCTCTGAATACCTTGGTAACAAGGGGGGGGGCAGCGGCTCTTGAATCACTGTACTGACTATGATATGTTGCACGTTGCCACCTGATACAGTTCTGAATCAAGTGCACATTTGTCACATTTCCTTTATTAACGTGTCAGTCGTGTTTAGCCTTGCAGTTTTGTAATATTTTTTTTATTTTTGTGGCTGACCTCTCTTCCTCATCAGATCTTGCAAGCTGTACACAGTCTGCATTTATCCCTCAACACATCAATGATTCTTGCTTTTTAAGCAGGGGAGAGAGTGAGCAGGCGAGAGAAAAGAGAGAGAAAAGGGGAGGTAGAGAGGAGGGGGTGTAGCAGTGGAAGCAGGGGCTGGGAGCTGTCTGGCTGGTGACAAGGGCAGAGGGAGAGAGAGAGAGAGAGAGAGAGAGAGAGAGATAGAGAGAGAGTCAGAGAGAGAGAGTCAGAGAGAGAGAGGTGGGAGATGGAGAGAGAAGCAGGGCATTCCTGCTCTGTGCTGTTCTGCGTGGGTTTGAAGAAGACCTTCCACTGGAAAGATCTGAGAGACCCTTGTTCGTGACGCATGACTCGTCTGAACCTTTAGCTTGAGATGGACCACTCTCTTCGGTGATCGTCTGCCGTGTCTCTGTTATTGACATCCCCTACCGCTTGACGCAACAATCACTGGAGACGAGATGGAAAGACTGCGTGTGGTCACTGGGATTTCTTGCTGTGTGCTTGGTGTAACCGTTTCCAGCAATCCATGTGTCATGTAGACTGAGTTTCACTCTTCCCGGTGGAGAAACGATGTGACTTGATCTGCGGGTAACATCTCTGCATGTCTCCCTGATGTAAAATTACTGTCTGACGTCCTTGAAGGATTTTTCTGTCAGATTTCTAATCCTCGCATTGTCATTTCTGCCTCTTGTTGAATGTAGTCAATGAAAGCAGGAGCATGCTTTTCATGCAGGTGCGGAGAGGTGGGCATATGTCTGCATGCTTAAAATAGGTGAGGGAGGACTAGAGATCAGCTATACAAAGAGAATTAAACCGTTTTTTGAGGTTTAATCAGCACTAAGATCTGCGGACAACAATTTGGAGTCACGGTTCAGCACTTCAGTTGCTTGAATCTTTGGCTAAAGAGCGAGATTATTCTGTGCTTAATTTCTGCCTTTGATCTGTTGAGAGATTCTTGACCACATGAACCGAACGGGTCCAAATCAGTCCAAAACCACCTACCTTATCTCCCTTACCCTGGTGAAGGTAGAGACCACCGAGGAACATGAGTTAGAGCAGACCAGGCAAACTGTGGAGGGAGGCGTGCACGACGCCGATGGAGCGAAACATCTCAAACATGCCGGATCCAACAAAGAGGGCCAGGCGCAACAGAAAATGGGTGAGGCTGTGGAGCTGGATGCTGGAGAATCTGTCAAAATCTCAACAGAACAGGATATACTCCAAAGCCCGAGGGAGGACAAGGCACTTTTTCCAGATGGTGATCAACAAAAATCAATACTATCACCCAGTGCTGAAAACGGACGGGCCAGAGAATTCTCAGGAAGCTCTCAATTTTCCGTTCCACGACATTTTTCTGACATCCCAGTTCGTGCAACCCAGCGACCAGTTTCTCTCCTTAAAGCTCATGGTGGTGGTCGGGAATTGAAGGAGTCCAGAGAGAGCATCCATGCCTCTTCCAAAAGCCTTGACCGGAAGGACAGCCGGACCAGGATCCAGTCTCCAACCAGCCCCACTCCAGGGTCTTTTCGGGCATCTTGGGCTGTAAGTGAGCTGAAAACATGTGAGGAAGACCTCAAAGGTGTTGGGATGAAAAGGCCCACTGAAGGGGATATAATAGCCATGCGGACACAGAGCCCTCGAACAGAAAGATTAAAGGCCGGATCTACTTCGCTACCTACTCCGGTCGCCTTGATATCCAAGCCTCAACGCAAAGGGAAGAGTCGTACCTTGGACAACAGTGATCTGAACTGCCTGTCGGAGGACCTTCTGAAGAGCAAAGGTGGCCAAATGACATCTGACTTTAGGACAGCTCAGTCCCAGGGGGCTTCGGCACGTGACCGCAAGATGCTGAGATTTATTAGTGGCATTTTTACTAAAAGCACTCCAGTGGCGACCAGTGCGACCATCGTGACCCCGATCTATAGCACCATTCAGAGAGAATCCAGTGAGGAGGAAGGTATGAGAACCCAACAAAATCTAGAGAAGAAATTGTTATTTGGGGTTAGTTCAGGTCACCTTTATATCCTGCAAATGAGTTTGATTGTGTGGGAATGTTGAATAACAGGAGTGAATAAGACAATAAGCAAAGTTTAGATATGTACATATATGTATTGATTTGTGATATTAATTTGTAAATTTAAGATGCTAAAATCATCTTGGTTATTTTCTTTACCACCAGCCCCTACTGATTCTGTAACTGAACTGGAAAATTGGAGTTGGAAACAAATTTGATAATACCCACACTACAGGCTGCACGATTTTACCCATCATCCTAATCCCATCTTTGATGTTCCGCCCACTTCCAGCATTCTGATCTCTGTCTTCCATGGAAGCCTCAATCCTTTCACCAGCTTCATCATGTTAAACCATATCCAACCACAAATATAACACCCTTAACTGTAGGAAAAGTCAAATTCGTGAAAAGCGGATCTGAAATAACTCGCTCTGCATTAATGTCTGATTTTAAAGGAACTTCTCTGAAAATGGTCATCTAATAAAGCATCCTTAGTATTTCAGATAATGTTACGGACAACTGCGTGGAAGGAGACTTATCAGTATCTTATAATTTTATGGTCCATGATTCTCCGAATTTTGAAGTCAAAATATTTATCACAACTGCTTATAATGCTTGTGCGGCTCAACATAGGTGTGCATGTGTGTGGTCCGTTCGCCACAAGCAAAAGGTCCGACGTGTCTGCACACACGACGCATGCGCACACAAAATATTTACGTATGTGTTCTCTGAGCGAACAGAAGCAGCGGCTGGAGGTGGGGTTGTCATGGCAACAGTGAGGGCTGAGAGAGTCGCCCGTTGTGTGGCTATGTTATGCCAGGGAACGAGCCGCAGATGAAATGAATGGGAGTGAGGGTATGCAAGGAGGGGTCCTTTTGAAAACTGTCCAAGGAATAGAAATAAAGAGGGCAGCTTTAGAATGTGACACATAGAGCATCCTGTTCGACGGGGGTGGTGTGTCGTATATGAAGGGCTTGTACTGTCTCACTTTGCTGGCTCTGGTCCTGATGTGGCCTGGCATACAATGACCTCATAGATTTGCGCTCAGTTCAGGGGAGCAAACCCCTGTCCGCGTGTCGTGATCTGGTTTAATGTCTCCGTGAATGGTTAAAACTGTGCATCACGCATCCTCAACCCTAACAAAAGCTTGTCGTGCTTCTCATCAGCGTTTGATGTGAATGGGGAGCGATTGCCTTTTCAGTAAAAAACAGAAAGGGGTGTGGAGGCTCCATGCTCGCTGCTGCATGGCTACACCTGCAGTCCTTCATGCGCTGTGAATTATTCCAGATTCATAACACCTCCAGTAGAGCTGTCAGATGGCTGGGGATGAAGAGCAGAATATTGCAATGCTAGGAAATGTTTAACTCCAGATCGGTGTAGAAGTTCACTGACAGGACAAACAGTGTCAGACCTCAGTCTTTACCTCTCTTTAATCTGAAGAGTAATTTGACGAAACAGGTGATAATGTCAGTTTCCCGAGCATCGTGATCAGTGTTAAACTGGCGTTAAACTCGTTCTTCCTGTAAGTGACTCATGAGGTTTCTCATCAATGACGTCAAGACACCAAACAAATAAATATTTCCTTCTTCAGAGTGTGAAAGGATTTCGTCATTCATGTTTTGCAATTTTTTAGAGATTCTTGTGAAGACCAACATATAGATCGTAGAAACGTGGAAAGCCCCTAACCCACATCAAATGACTTATTTAGAAGAGGCGCTGTTCATTTTAAAGCAATCAGATATACATGGAATAACAATAAAGGGTAGTTCAAAATTCCCATAGACTTCAATTTATGGAAAAAAATAAATGCTTGTTAATTATTCATTCACCCTCATTTCATCCCAAACTTGTATGACTTTCTTCAGGACACGAAGAAGATATTTTAAAGAATGTTGGTAACTAACCCATCCCATTGACTTCCAATGAATGAACACAAAAACCCCTTTTTCCACAATTTTTCACAATGTTCCACAGAAAAAAAGAGTCATATGAAGGGTTTGAAGATAAATATGTAATGACATAATTATTTTCAATTTGGAAACTGAGGTAAGTCTAAGCACTACCATTTCATAGCTGCTCATTTTATTTAGGTCGTAAAGCACCCACCTTGAACACCTTAGCAACAGCATAGCAATGCCCTGGCAACGGCTCACATCGCCTTACTGTAGTCTTGAATTGAAAAGCAAACTCAATGTTTCATCAGAAATATAGAAATTGGGTTTATTGATATGTTTTCCCACATTTAAGCCATAGACTGTGGATGATGTTTTCTTCTCTTTTATCAGCGTCATGCAATAACAGCCAGGAATGGACCCTCAATCGCTCTATTCCAGAGCTGAGACTGGTGAGTTGAACAAACTTTATAGTTTACTCCTTAAAGAGTTAAAGATCATCTGCATATATCTAAAATGAATATAGTTATTAATGAACACTGTACTCCATTTAGTTGTTGGATATAAAGAGAAATCAAATGGAAAACAGATAATGACACTTTTTGTCTAAAATTTCTTACAAATTTTAGAAAAAATATCATATTCTCATGTTACATTTGGAGTGAGGTTAAAATAAACCTTTGTTTTTCATACTCGCAGGGGGTTCTGGGTAGCATCCGCAGTGGAAAAACTGCACTTGTGAACCGATTCATCACAGGAAGTTACTTGCCACAGGAATCGCATGACGGTAAGAATCCTGTTCATGCATCTCTTTAAAGAGTTTTATTTAATGATTAAGCCAATTAAAGTAATCATTCTCTGTTTCTTTTTCAATAGGTGGACGATATAAAAAAGAAGTGCTGGTGGAGGGACAGAGTCAGTTATTGCTGATACGAGAGGAATCTGGCCCTCCAAGTGCACAGGTGTGTTCAAGTTTGTGTACTGAACACTTTAGAAGCATAGCCATTGCAGGTGTGCAATGTGAATGTTGAGCCAGATAAAAAAGGAAAATCAGTAAAGACATAAAAGAGTCCCCATCCCATGAGAATGAGACGCACAGTTATGTTACGTTATAAATCGACAAAACCAGGAATTCACAAGTGATAATCTTTAAAATAAAATAAAAACTTTTTATTGTAATAACTGGCTAATTGTATTATATCTTTTCCCTGTGTTACAGTTCTGCAACTGGCTGGATGGTGTCATCCTGGTTTTTAGCCTGGAAAATGAAGCAAGCTTTCAGGACGTGTACAAGAACTATAGTGAACTGAGTGCACATCGTAACATAACAGAAATCCCCATTATAGCGGTCGGAACACAAGGTACGACCTATTCCCTTTTTATGTTTAGTTCATGTTTTATTTAGTCATTTTATGTTGAGGACAAACCCTGTCACTGTTTCTGTCCTTGTAGATAAGATTAGTAGCACTAATGTCCGTGTGATCGAGGACAAACGTGTGCAACAGCTCTGTATAGACATCCGTCGCTGTACTTACTATGAGACCTGTGCCACATACGGGCTTAACGTGGACCGAGTATTTACTGAAAGTTAGTTTCCTTAATGGATTTTGAATAAAAATATCACTTTCAAATCAAATGTTGATGTTTATTGGATAAATTTGATTTCTCTTTAGTGACCCAGAAGATTGCAGCTGCCAAGAAGCAAGCCGCCCTCTTGGCCTCTTGTAAATCTCTTCCGAACTCCCCAAGTCATTCAGGAGCATCGACCCCACTGTCAGGGCCCGGACAGGTATCAGGCTTTTGGGTGTCGGTCGCAAATATTTCTGAAAATATCTGGAAATATTTGTCAATGACATGACATTTTAAACTTCAAACATATGTTTATATTTATTAATACATTTGATATGATACTTTAAACAAAATATATTGGTACTTATATAATATAATTATATAAGATACAAATATATAATACTTAGTTAGATTTATCATAGTCGCTTGGATTAATGAACCATTATAGTTCTTTTACAAATTGTATTAAATACAAACAATTTCCACTATTATTATTTTCTTTACATTACTATTATTTGTGTTTATTATAGTATTATGCAAGGCAATCTAATTGCATAGTCAGTGAATTGTTTGGTGCATATAAACATTTTCAGTGATTGTGTTTTGTCTTCATGATTCTGTCTAAATCATTCAACATTCCACCACCTCTGTCCTGTTTCTCTTTCTGTGGTATTATCCTCTCTCAGGCCAGTAATGGGGGTCAGACTAGTGATTACCCCTCCTCTTTGCCTTCTACCCCTGTGATAAGTCACAAAGATATTCGGGGTGGGGCAAGTGGTGACGGGGGCTCTCAACGAAATCTGCCCCGGCGACGGACCTCTTTATTTGCGGTCAGTTCTTTGATCTTGTGATCTTCAAATTTGAACTGAAACTGGGTGTGGAGAAGAATGTATCAATCATATTTTATAATATAGCTGGCCTTACACCTAAAGAATTCAATGAATTAAAGGTGATGTGCGTACATTCAAAATGCTGCAGTGTCAGTTGAACATGCACAGATATAGATATAGAAATAGCATTTGTATTTCAGTTAATAATACCTGTAAAACTGAAACATCAATACTTTTACAATTTCTTTCTGTTTGTGACCCAGAAAGTACTCACCTTACTTTTAAATTCTGTTCCAGTACAGAGGAAATATTACCAGCATGTATTGAGACTGTCTTTTTGTGAACTCTCTCAATCACTCTGATAGTCATCTCATCTCATGAGTCACTTCTGTCTTCCTGTTTCCCTTTTTACTTTCCCCTCTCTTCTGTTTATCTAATGGATCTGTTATTTTAGAACCGTCGTGGGAGTGACTCTGAAAAAAGGTCTTCTGATAGCCGTGGTGACGTGAGCGGTAGATCCATACCTTTTAAACAGGTATGTGGAAGATCTCAGGGTTTACAGGTGTTGAAAATAGAAACTGTCCTATCTTATCCGACATAACATTAATTTTTTAATTTTTGGTAAAGGGGACTTTGTGGAAACGTAGTGAACGCTCTTTAAACAAAGAGTGGAAGAAGAAGTATGTGACTTTATCAAACAGCGGCATGCTGACATATCACTCAAACATAAATGTAAGTAATACATTAAACACCCAAGTTACACAAAATCAAAAAAGTCCTTTTAAAATAGCCCAAAAGCATATGTTAAGATGTCCTTCCACGAGAACGTTACATGATGCAAATAAGTTTTGAACCTTTTTGTGTGGTATATGTATTTACAGGAATATTTACAGAATAGTCAAGGAAAGGAAATGGACTTATTGAGGGTCACTGTTAAGGTGCCAGGCAAACGCCTGCATCGTGCCACAACACCCGGCGGCCCTTCTCTCGGTCCTGTTCTCGTCCCAGTACCCGGTGTTAACGGAGTTAGTAAAGAAAAGCAGACACCTGAAGGTGGCGCTACTTGTAAGTGCCAACACGATAAAATGATATTATAAAAAGGTTTCTCATTATCACAATCTGCAATTCCTTTATTCTTTTTCTGTCCCCAGCACATCTTCTAACTGTAGAAGAGGCATCCAGAGCTGGTTTGTCATTTCAGCATGACCAGAAGGTGAAGCGTTGCCCGTCGTCTGTGTCGAATAAAGGGTTTAGCATGGGTAAGTAAATGTTTCTGGTTCATCTCTCCAGATTTTTTTACATTGTTTTAAAAGACAAACATCATTTGTCATTCGAAACCTGTATGACTGTATGCCCCTTCTGTTTGGTTACCAGCTTTCTTCAAAATATCTGCTTTTGTATTCTATGGAATAAAGAAAGTTGCACAGGTTTTAAAAGACAAGAGGGTGAAAACACTATTATAACAAATTTTTGGGTTTGTATTGCTTTAATAGACTCTAGTGCCGAAGGAGCCACAAGTCCACCTTTAGGAAAAGACCACATGCCCTCTTCTCCAATGAGTGACAGAAAGAAGAAAAAACGAAACAGAAGTATTAACCTGAAAGGAGATGCCGCGGCTGGGCAGGCTGAAGGTAAGACCTAAGAATTTTGAAAGTTGCCACACTGATTTTAGTTTCTCTCACAAAGTACTAAAATTTGATGCAGATTCTCAAGGCTTTCCTCTCTGTTCTAGTGTGCACATGGTTGATTCTCCAGAGAGTTCTTACAATATCTTCTGCTTCTTTTTCCCTTTTTCCTACTCTCCCTTTCTGTCCTCTTATCTTCTGCTGCCCTGGACTAATTTCTTGCTCTGCAAGCCAAGCGCAAAATGTGGAAATTAAAAAGCTTTGGTAGCTTGAGAAACATTAACAAAACAGGTAACCTGACTATATGAAGTGAATGGCTGTGTTCAACTTTTGCTTGTCTTGCTTGTTCTGTCTACAGTCTGGCTCCACGTCCATCTTCTGTCACATCATTAGATTAGTGCAAATGGATCCGAGTCTTCCTGTCTGTTTCTCTCAAACACATAATTATGCAGAGACATAAGACAGAGGACACAATGGGTGTTTTTTTGTTGATCACTTCCTCCTGTGTAAAATAATGTTGTTCACATCCATTAGAAGAGGACAGTATGGACTTTATCATCATATCCAGTACTGGACAGAGCTGGCACTTTGAAGCTCAGAATCAGGAGGATAGAGATGCCTGGGTTCAGGCTATAGAAAGTCAGATCCTGGCAAGTCTTCAGAGTTGTGAGAGCAGAAATAAGGTGAGATTGGCAACACTCGTGATTTTATTTCTAAATTCAGAACATGCTTGTCAATAAAAATCCTTTACTGTTTTTGAAACAAAAGTTGTATTTCCTGCCCAAAACAAATGATTTTTTAAGAAAGTTGATAAACATTAACCCCATTGACCCATTTTTCAAAATATCTTATTTTGTGTTCTACAGAAGAAATAGTCATATTCAGGTTTTGAATAACATGAGGGTGAATAAATGATGACAGATTCTGAGTGAACTATATCTTGATTATGTCATGCAAATAAATGCTGATGTTCACTTGAATGTCTCAGGCACGACGGAGCAGTCATAGTGAAGCTGTTGCCCTACAGGCACTTCGTAATGCCAAAGGGAATGATCTCTGTGTCGACTGTGAGGCACCTAGTAAGTGTGTAAAAAGTTTAGTTTATTCGATGCCATCTTAAAGAATGATCATTTTAAAATGACTTTTTTGCAGATCCAACATGGGCGAGTCTTAACCTCGGGGCTCTCATCTGCATTGAGTGTTCCGGTATACACCGGAACCTTGGGACGCACCTGTCTCGCGTCCGCTCACTGGACCTGGACGACTGGCCCAGTGAGCTCACGAAAGTGCTCACGGCTATAGGAAATCATATGGCCAACAGCATATGGGAGACCTGCACTCAAGGACGGCAAAAGTTGACACCTGAGGCAACAAGGTTAGATGAATTCATGAGTAAATGCTATATGCTTTATTTTTTCTGTGTTTTGTAAATATTTTTAAATGGTAGTACTGTAGTACCATAAGTAATAAATGTGCAATAACATGTATTTGAACACTTACATTTGCAGTATCTCTCTCGTAAACAACACTTTGACTTGAATAAACATAAAGATTTAGTCCTTTATCAGTTTTTTGAATGGATAGGTTGAATACCCGATGTGCAGCTTTAGTTCACTTTGTTTAGTTTACATTTTACTTTTTTAAACATTACTGTATAATGAAAAAGCACTGTTTTAACATTTTACCACAGTAAGTGTTAAAGTATACTATGAGTATTTTCTGCAATTTTTTCGTATTATTAAACAGAGAGAGGTTGAATTCAGTGTGGCCTGAAGCATTTATAATATCATGCTATTTCATGTGTAATGCAGTTATTATGAATGCCAGTATCTTGTGGCAAACTATAAAATTTTATGTGTTTAGATGTTTTTCTGAAAATTAATGACAAAGATGCTGATTAAAAATTTTTATTTTTATTGTACAGTATACCACAAATATGATTCAGCTTTCTCTAATTTTTTTTGCTGTTGCAATAAATTAGCTTTTTCTTTGTGTTTCAGAGAGCAGAGGGAATCCTGGATCCGTGCCAAATACGAACAGCGGGCATTTGTATCGCCCTTGCCTGCTCAGTGTTCAGAGGGCACGATGTCATCCTGGTTACTTCGAGCAGTAATTGACAGAGACCTTCCCAGACTTCTGCTTCTCCTCGCACACAGCACCAAGGATCTGATCAACATTCCTCCTGAAGGAGCGGGGCAACAGCATCACAGCGCTTTGCATGCGGCGTGCCAGCTTGGAGATGTGGTCATGACGCAGCTTCTGGTCTGGGTGAGCATTCGTCTAATCTTTCGGCACAATTCTTCTTGTTTTGTTTTGCTGCATACATTTTTCTAACAGATTGACTGTCACTTTCTCCATGCAGTACGGTAGCGATGTCAGGTCGAAGGATCCTCAGGGCAGAACTGCCCTTACACTGGCACGTCAAGCAGGAAGTAAAGAGTGCACTGAGATTCTTCTGCAACACGGCTGTCCCAGCGAGACATCGCCCACGTCCCCCACGCCTGCTCTGTCTCGCAAAAGTAGCATCACGAGCGTGGGCCGTGTCAATTCCAGGCGGAGGGTCTCGTAACCCAAGAACTTTAACCATCATATAAACATTTCTTCACTTTGACCACCAGGCCGGTTTTTATTTCTTCATACGGAGTTGTGTGTTCTGTGCATCTGTGAAATTCTGTCCCAGGATATCATTGACAATGCTGTATTTAAATGCATACATCTCCATGGGTTCCTCAGAGAAGCTTAAAAGAAAAAAGAAAATTATCGTCCATACTAGAACAAGCTTAGAACGACAGCTACAAAAATGCCTTTTTAAAATAATATGAAAAATGTTCTACCAAGTAAAAGCAATATTATTTATAATATGCTGATCATACTGTAATATAGATGCATTACAATGTCAAATGTAGCTTGAGAGTTTCCCAAAGCAATCTGAGGGACTGCAATTACCGTTAGAACTATCATTTTCATCGTTCTTTAAAATAGACATCATGGCTGAGGGTATTGTAATGTAACATGTTTATATCCAGAAGAGATATGTCATTGTGCATCATTTATAGACAATAAAGTCAGATCTTCAAATATTTTTGGCAAATGCTCTTTATTATACACAAGGACAGCTAAAGCTTTACATTGAAGGATTTGCTTAAATTCCAATTCATGCATGAAGCAAAACAGCATTGAACTTTTTTTATAATATACATAATCATTATTGACTATACATTAGGAACAAAAGATGTATATACTGTACACTTTGTATATATACATTCTTAGTTCTAGTTTGCGAATTTAGATGTACTCATTTAGGTAAGCCTGTTTTATGTTATTTTTTCATTGGTTTCCCAATAACCATATGGAATTTTTAAAAAATAAAAAGAGAATCCCGTGGCGTATGAAACCTCACTAGACAATGCATGATATGTTCAATTTTACACACCCACACATGCACTATATTGCCAAAAGTATTCTCCCACCTGCATTGACTCGCATATAAACTTAAGTGACATCCTGTTCCTAATCCATAGGGTTCAATATGATGTCAGCTATAATAGTGTTGGACTTTCCAAGGGTCCTTCGTGTTCAAAAATTGGAGAGAGACAATCTCTAATAATAATGAGGTTTATTGATCAGATATAAAAATAAAAAATACAGCGCTGGGTTGTCAGTCCACGGCTTCCACACTGACCAACAACTCAGTAACAGAATCACACACTATTTATAGTATGTATCGTCGGTCTATCTTCTAGGCCGGAAGGGACCATCCCCTGCTTCCAAAAAAGGTAGATCTGGTTCATTTTTCGCTTTCGATATCTCGTGCATCAGATGACTTCAGTTTCTGTGAAAAAACATATCAAAGAGACAAAAAACACGGCACAGAAGAACCTCCCCCTTTTCTTCTTTTAATTAGGATACAACAGCAACTCTTAGTTTTTCTGGTATTTGGGAGTGTGTTTCACTTCTCGTGCTTAACAACCTCCGCATGAGAGGCCTCGTACCGGCAGATGGGAGTAAGGTCAGACGACTCTTCTCCTGCAGCGGTTCTGTTCCCATCACTTCTCCCTTTCTTGCACGTACACTTTTCCTGCCTTGCAAGCGTATCGTTATCAAAAGCACATTCCAAAGCAATCCTTTATATGGTTACTTATTCTCAATATACTTTAGTAGAACTTGTAAAAGAATATGATTGTTTGAATGATTAATAAAACTTCAATCAATAAACATAAGAGTATAATATTATATAAGAAAGATGATTAATTAAACATTAATGAAACATAAAATCATAAGGATGATTAATACCAACATTGATTAATAAAACGTAAATCATAAAAGCTGATAAATACAACATAAGATTGTATCATTTTCCACAATAGCTGTAACTCTTTTGTGAAGGTTGTCCACAAGGTTCAGGAGTGAGTTTGTGGGTATTTGGACCATTCGTTCAGAAGCTCATTTGTGAGGTCACTGATGTTGGACGAGAAGGCCTGGCTTCCAACCCAAAGGTGATCTACGGGGTCGAGGTCAGGCCGGTCAAGTTCATCACACCAGAATCTGTCATCATGTCTTTATGGATCTTGATGTCATGTTAGAAGAGGAAGGGGTCAGATCCAAACTCTTCCCACAAAGTTGGGAGCATGGAATTGTCCAAAGTGTCTTAGTATAGAGAAATCTCTCTCTCTCTGGTCTCTCTCTCGAACGTTCTTTGCTTCAGTTCCTCGATGGTGGAACGATCTGCCTCTGGCTTCACGCTTGTCAGACTCGGTCTCTATCTTTAAAAAACTCCTAAAAACTCATCTTTTCCGGCTACACCTAACTCACTAACTCACTTCTTTTCTAACTACTCACTCTATCAAAAAAAATAATAAAAATAAAAAAAAACCTTTTGTAACTTCTCTCTCTGTGTAACTTGGTAGCATTGTTGTAGCACTTGTTCACCTATTGTTGTATCGGCTATTTACCGCTTCATCGTCTCCTCGACTATTGTAAGTCGCTTTGGATAAAAGCGTCTGCTAAATGACTAAATGTAAATGTAAATGTAGTATAGAGATAAAACCCTGATTTTGATTATTTGGATGGTTGAGCGAATACTTTTGGCAATACAGTGTACCCTAAAGAGCAAATAAATACACAACATTAGAGATCTATTGTAACACAGTCTGAGGGAACAGTGTGTCATTTACAATATTAATAATTAATATACTGAGGCTTGTTATCCACTTCATGTGGTGCTGCTGTACAGCTCCACGTGACGCACTGCACGTGTCTCAAAACCTAAAGCTGTCTAGATAGGCAGCACTTTAGTAAACATAGTCTATGGATGACTTCACTCGTAACGCGTCATACAATAACAGTCGTACACCGTGGAACAATTCGGATATCCACGATCGATGCACACCTCTGTGAAACCAAACAAACACGAAGTAAAGTGTTCACTTGGTAGGGAGCTCGTTGGGTCATGTGACACGGCCCTCGTCTCTCACCAATATGGACGACAGTCTATGCTAACAGGATCCCGCAGTGCTCTATATGTCCAATATCAACAACACTCTATGAGTAAGCGATCATTTGCACCCAAACGCCATCATAAAGCCGCGTTATGTGTTGTTTCAGAAGATAACGGTTCGTTTTCGGTCCTTGAGGACATGCTAGTTTGCTAGTTAGCCGGAAACGCTAATAGAACGCACTGACAAGCTGTTAGCGGCTAGTTCAT
The DNA here is from genome assembly GCA_033220385.1 of Triplophysa yarkandensis. Classification (NCBI taxonomy): domain Eukaryota; kingdom Metazoa; phylum Chordata; class Actinopteri; order Cypriniformes; family Nemacheilidae; genus Triplophysa; species Triplophysa yarkandensis. The sequence continues at coordinate 1,279,915 of CM065671.1, read as the reverse complement.
GTATAGAACACTTATATATATATATGTTTAAAACTCTATAATGAATGAGCAGATTGTGCTGGGAAGGTGTTTAAAGTCTATACTGGCAATGCATGAGTGTCACATATTGTGAATGTATAGAAATGGAAATAAAACAAGTATGTGGGAGCCTTTGTTGGATTGTTTGCCAAGTTAGGTGAGGAGTTGTGTAACATATTTATAAACTGGTAAAACATGCTGAATAAACGCTCTTCTCTCTTCTCTCTCTCTCTATCTCTGCTCTCTCTCTCTGTCTCTCTCTCTCTCTCTCTCTCTGTCTCTCTGCTCTCTCTGTCTCTCTGTCTCTGTCTCTCTCTCTCTCTGTCTCTCTCTCTCTCTCTCTCTCTCTCTCTCTCTCTCTCTCTCTCACTCCTCTCTCTGTCTCTCTCTCTCTCTCTCTCTCTCTCTCTCTCTGTCTCCTCTCTCTCTCTCTCTCTGTCTCTCTCTCTGACTCTCTCTCTCTCTCTCTCTGTCTCTCTCAACCCTCTCTCTGTCCGTCTCTCTCTCTCTCTCTCTCTCTCTCTCTCTCTCTCTCTCTCTCTCTCTCTCTCTCTCTCTCTCTCTCTCTCTCTCTCTCTCTCTCTCTCTGACTCTCTCTCTCTGACTCTCTCTCAAGCCTCTCTGTCCGTCTCTCTCTCTCTCTCTCTCTCTCTCTCTCTCTCTCTCTCTCTCTCTCTCTCTCTCTCTCAATCCCCTCTCTCTCTCTCTCTCTCTCTCTCTCTCTCTCTCTCTCTCTCTCTCTCTCTCTCTCTCTCTCTCTCTCTCTCTCTCTCTCTCTCTCTCTCTCTCTCTCAAGCCTCTCTCTCAAGCCTCTCTCTCTCTCTCTCTCTCTCTCTCTCTCTCTCTCTCTCTCTCTCTCTCTCTCTCTCTCTCTCTCTCTCTCTCTCTCTCTCTCTCTCTACATCTGTGTATATATACAGTCAAAAGTTTGTAATAACTTACTCATTCTTTATTTATATATTTTTAATTATTTATTGAATTGTCTTTTGTCAAGTGATCCTAAACTTTGGACTTGTACTGTGTATTCAGTATTGCATCAAAATATTAATATAAATATTTTTGTTCTATTTTATTAACTTTCTGCAATATTTTCTCCATCGTTTCTATATGCATTTATTTGAAAATAACAGTAGAAATAGCTTCAATACTTTTTAAGATTCTGTTCAGTTTTACAGTAAAATTTGTACATATATTTAGGAAAATCTAGAATGAATGTTATTGTAAACATAATCATATTGTGTCATAATCATTTTTTGTCTGTGTTACAGTCTGCGGCCTGTCTGTCCTCACAGTCGGCAAGCATGCGGATCAGACTGCAGGGCTCAGGCCATGCGGCCCGTCTCCTCTCTGAGCTCAACCGCTGCCGTCTGTCTCATCTCCTGTGTGATGTAGTCCTCCAGGTCGGTGGGCGTTCCTTCCCTGCCCACCGCGCAGTGCTGGCATGCTCTTGCACACACTTCAACAGCCTCTTTTCCAGAGGCTCTCGAAACGGTGGCATTCCAAACACGTTCTCCTTGGACTTTGTCTCCGCCGTCAACTTCGAAAAGGTGTTGACTTTCATCTACACCGGTGAAATTTTTACGGACCTTATAGATGTGGGCGTGCTGTATGAACTGGCAGAAAGGCTTGGAGTGAAGGAGCTGGTAAATGCTTGCCACGCCACTTTTCCTGACCTCCAGAGCTCCAGTTCCGGACATTTGGCTGATGGACAGACAGAGAGCGAAATGGTGTCCGCCGTCACAGTAACTATGTCCGTCTGTTCGCCCTCTGCTGCATCTTGTTCCTCGCTGTCGTCTTCAGCCGCACCTACTCCTGTCACGCCATCTCCGGTTTCTCAAGGCAGGAATGGCAGGATGAACCGCTCCAACTCAGCAGCCATTTCGTTGTCTCAGTCTCCGAAAAATGAAGACTTGCAAATGGGGTACAACCAGTTGGCGACAAACAAACAGAGTCCATTGGACAGTAACCTCTCCACAGAGGCTCTTCCAGGTCTAACTTTTCAGCTCAAGACGGAACGGGTCGATGAGGAGGACGGAGGAGGAAACATCTCAATGGACCATCTAGTAATAAATGGTAGCAAAACAACGTTTGGAGGTCTTCCAGAAACCTGCTCCATTCCTGACTCCTCAGTTCAACTTGGAGTAGAAACCTGTGCCCCCTCATCTTCCTCCAATGACCCCCTGGACAGTTTACAGCTAGGGTCCGTTTCAGGTGGGGTTGAAGTCAAAGACGCAGGTTTTTTTGAGGAAGATGATGCCAGAAAGACGAGCGATCCATGGAAAGTTCTTTCAGAGGACATCATTGAGCTGAGCGATGAAGAGGAACACTTCATTGTGGATGAAGAGGATGATGAAGACCTGATGTGTATAGAGAACGGTGAGCATGGGTCTCTTGGTCAGGTGGCTTCATCACAGCCATGTAAAGCTTGCGGAATGCTGCTTCCATCTGAAAATGCAATCATTCGGACTCACGCCGAGACACATCTTACTGAAACGGGTTCTTGTCAAGTGTGCGGAGCCTCATTCTCTGAGCGTGGGGCCGCTGTCACGCATGCCCTCACGCACGTGGGAATCTTGCTTTTTTCCTGCGACGTCTGCGAGCAGCAGTTTCAAAGCGAGGTTATGTTGAGTCACCATAGACGTCAGTCCGCAAACAAATGCAGTCCTCAAAGTCCCGAACCGCTCAATGGTGCTTCTCAGAGACAAGGTGGAGAACTGCAGTGTGCTGTCTGTGCTAAAACAACCCCAAATGATTTTAAGGTTTGTCAAACTTGATTTTGTGTCTTGTTTATTGTTTGTCCGTCAGCTATACACCAAAACCAGTAGTGACATTTTACATATGTATATCAATTTTAAAGAGACAAGCCTACATGAAAAACACTGTAGGATAGGATTTCATCAAGTATAGAAATAACTGAAGTTAGGATTTTCTTTAGTTGACTGTTAAAATTTAAAAAAAAATTAAGATAATAAATCCTTACTAAAGTAAAAATAAATGTGTACTACAGTATTACAGTTTTACTTCTTTACGTAGCACTAACTATAATAAAATTAAGTATATCACAACCTAATATTAAACAGCACACTATAATACTTACTAGTTTATCAGTTTACCATTCTTAATATTTCAAAGTACTGTATACATTAACAAATCTAGTTACAAATATACCACAATTAGACTTACAAATAGTCGAGGAGACAATGAAGAAGGGGATGAAATTATAGAATTATAGGGGATGAAAATGTATTTTTTAAATGCTTGTCGTTTTTACAAAAGGTCAGCAAGTTTGTGTGACAAACTTATTTAAAATAGTACAGATAGTGCTAATATGCGATTGTAAAAAAGTGATAATAAATTATATTAATTCTAAATGTATAAAAAATTATTTGTGAACACGCTTGTATTCCAGATATTTTTTAAAGAAACATAACCCATCTGAATTGTATATGTATAAATATATCAATCCTTTTTAATTATATATATATTATGTTAATTTAAAAACTGAAATTAATTAAAACTTCCTAAAACTGGGGGTTCGAGTTTTGGACTCGTGATCCGAAGGTTGCTGGTTCGAGACTGGGTACCAGCAGGGTTACCACAACTGAGGTGAGTCCCTTGAGGGTGAGTCCCCAGGCACCGCAGCATGGCTGCCTACTGCTCCGGGTGTGTGTTCACAGTGGGTTGTGTTCACCTACTTTTTGTATATACTGGGATGGGTTAAATGCAGAGCACAAATTCCAAGGATAAGATACCACACTTGGCCACACATCACTTCACTTCACTACAGTGTGTGCCATGACCTTCACCTTAATATATTATTTTGTGTTCTTTAGGCTGTCCGAGAGCACATTCAGAGCCACGCGTGCTTAAGAACACTTCGCTGTGGAGTATGCCAGCTGTCCCAACCCTCTCGATGTGCCCTCCTATGGCACACTTTGACGCACCTCTTTCCTATTTACACTTGTCCGCAATGTGGCAGCCCTTTCCTAGAGAGTTCGCTGCTAGATCGCCACCTGGCTCTACACGCTGAGGAAGAGCCTTCGGCAAAACAGGACGGCAGCAGTCCGGAGACCAGCGGAGAAAGCCAAGCTGAGCTGCGCTGCTTCCTTTGTCCGCAGACCTTCCGCTCGGAAACGGCTTTTCATTACCATCTCAGCGTGCATTCTAATGAGCTTCAGGGTAGCCAGGTGTGGCCAAACAAGCGAAAAGCGGACCAGCTTTTGGAATATTCCTCTTCATCTTCCTCGCCTTTGGACGCAGGCGGATCGGGTAAAACAGGAAACGCAGGTTTCAACGTGGGCGCCGGATTTAGCTTGCAGGAGAAAATGGTTCAAGCAGGGCTTCAGTTCCCTGCAGGGTTAGTTTCAAATGGCAACTCTGTTTCCGGTGGTGCAGGACTCCGGCAGAAATGGTATCGCTGTAGATACTGCGGTAAGCACTTTGCACACTCGGGAGAGTTCACCTACCACCTCCGCATCCACACAGGTGAGAAACCTTACCAGTGCAAAGTATGCCTGCGCTTTTTCCGAGGCCGTTCCACCATGATCTGCCACCTAAAGACGCATTCGGGTGCCCTCATGTACCGCTGTACCGTCTGCGGTTTATTCTTTTCCACACTCAAGATGGTCTCCTCACACATGGAGGTCCACAAAGACCAACTGCCACCAGATTTCAACATAGAGGAGACTTTCATGTATAACGACCACTCCAAAGAACCGGTCCCTAACATGGATAACTGAACGGATACCCACCGGACACTCCGCTACACTGTGCCCTCCTCATGGTACCAGCCGCTGTTGTTGTAGATAAATGACTGTAGACTTAGAATGTAACTTATGTGTTGTGTGTTTGTCTTTGTGGTGTTTTGTACAGATTGAAGACCAAATTAGGGGAAAATGTAATGATTAAATTGTGGTGTACTTGGCCACTAGATGGTGAGAGAGATCTGTTTTGACCTCCACCAACTCTTCCTGCAGTTCTGTCACAATAAGCTAAAGTCTCTTAAGTAGCCGAAAGTTGCTTTTATTCCAAGCAAGAGCAAGGTCTGAATCTACAGGGACTTTCTAAGATTTTTGACAAATTAAGCAGTGCTCTGGGTCAAGGGTGTTAACATTTTCCTTTTTTTAAACAACAAATCTTTTCTTTTACAGAATAGGTGATATTTTTCTAGTTGCATCGTGTAAAACTTGACTTAAATTCAAATGGAAGTAGTAGATGAGATTTTGAGAGACCGTATTGTTTGTATGTTGTCTTTCAAGGTACAGCAAGAGAACTACGACTGAGGTGCTAATATATCAGTTAGTTCATGAAGTGGTGTTGAACCGTCGATTCTGTGGTATTCTGTGCAAAACAGTGTTTTCATTCAAGCTTTTGTTCTGAAAGCTGAGACCATGTTCTGTGCCAATTTCTTATCTACTTTACTTACATATAGTTATATTTATTGACTAAATTTAGTCTGTTAGTTTCGTCCAAATGTATCATCTGTCCAAATGTAAAAGATACAACGTATCAAGTCCCAGAATTTTCTCTTGTAATCTACATCAGAAATGGGGCATTTGTGGTTGTTGTAGCATAATAATAAAGATGTTCTGAATAATACAGTCTGAGCAAAACATACTTTAAAATCAATATGTTGCTCAAGCAGATTTAGGTTTCGATAAGGAGGACTGGTGTTGTGCTGAGATTACACAAAATCTTGATAAGGAATGTACATTTTAATAAATGCCTTAAGTATTACTGTTATTTATAAGATTTAAACATTTTCACTGTTAAGCATTCTTGTGTTCACTTTTATAAGTTGTTCTTGTGTTATGATTAAAACTGTAACTTTAATATTTAAATATTGTATTGTATTGATTAAATGCAGTTGGTTATTATGGCAAAAACAGCTGCAATCTGTAAACTTATAATAATGGTTTATAAGTTGAGCTGTCTAGGAAACTCTATGAATTTTCATCTATTTTAACCTTAAAACTTAAGTTGTAGAGATGCCTTCAACTTTTTGATTAAATCAAACTAGCTTTTAGTCAGTTTAATTGAAATTATGGTGAACTGGCTTACGAAAAACAAGTTTATCAAAATACAATTTAAATAAAGTTTAAGCTTGGTTAAGTGAACATTTAAAATAAGTATGCAAAGTAAATGTTCCTGAGTAAAACTTTGAGAATGCTACACAATAAAAAATATTTAATATGGCTTTGTAAATTTCATAAAAATAAAAGTTTTATTAACTTAATAAAAATATTTTTTAATCATTAAGTAGATTTTTTCAGTTTATCTAATGAAAGTATTTATCTAACAAATATATATATATATATATATATATATATATATATATATATATATGGACCAATATTTTTGCCGACTTCTAACAGAACTATTTGGGTTAATCCGATTTACCTTACATATACACAACATTCTATTAACAGAATATTTAATAAATTACAATGCTTTGAAGTTTACTAATTGTGTGTAAATTGTCCATGTAAACACAGTACATTTCTGTTGAGTGTATATATTTTTTGCAACGCAAAACTCATACCCTTGTCGATATTTTTGTAAACAGACATGTTTAAAAAGATGTTTCAAAATATTATTTTATTTTTATCACATCTGTTATGTATAACAATATTTACAAACTGCTGTGCTCACTACCGTTTCACAGCATTAGATTTTTGGGTCATATGGACATTCATGTTATCTACTGAGTTTTTTTAACAAAAAATCTTTGTTCAAACATTGTCGTTTGGGTATATATCTTTTATTACATAGTTTCTAGAAGTGACCATAGCAACTGGTGGAAATGAAGCTTTTGAAACTTTGACATGACTTCCTTCCTTGTACTGTTAACAATACCGAGGTGAGAAAAACAGGAGACAAAATGACCAGGCATCTGGCCAAAAACACGAATGTGCCTTAACAAGGCCATTTTCCTTAGTAGCATCATTAAAGAATAACTTTCAATTTCTTGGAATTCCTTCTTAAGATCCAATGTCCGAGTGGCTGGTGCTGGCATTACTGAGCTTTCGTTCTTTAACAGCAGTTGTTCCGGTATTGTCGGCCACCGCGTTAGCTGGCGCGCTGGCAGGCTGCGATGAGATCCGACTGAGTACGGCATTGATCAGGTTATTCTGGAAGCTCTTGCTGAGAAAGTTGTATAGGATGGGATTGGCGATGCAGTGGATGAGAGAAAAGCATTGCACTATGCTAAAAGTAAAGTAAAGCACCCCAACCGCGTCGCAAGAGAACATGTGGGGATACATATCGTCCACCATAAGTAGAAACCACACCAACTGGTAAGGAAGCCAGCAGGTCACGAACACCAGAGAGTACACATGCACCATCCAAATGTCCTGCCGATTCTGAACGTCCCTGGTGGCCCGCACGGCTCGGGCGATCAAAACGTTGCAGGTGATGATGATGGACCCAGGGATCAGAAATTGAAAAATGAGATTAAGGAAAGAGATGGATATAAACCATTCCGTGAAGTAGTGCTCTGGTACCAAGTAGCAGCCTGGTTCTTCCCACTCGAGCAGATCTATGTGAACGTTCTCAAGCAGAGCCAGCATAAGGGATAGCAGCCAGATGCCGGTACAAAGCAGCCAGCGACGTTTTTGGTTCGGTGGGAAGCAGGCAGGCCCACTGGGCCTGGTCAGGGACAGGTAGCGCTCCAGGGTCATGAAGGCCAGGAAGAAGGAGCTGCTGTAGAAATTGATAACATATACGAGATTGATGACCTTGCAAAGAAAATGACCCCAAAGCCAAACTTTGTTCATGGTTTCCTCCATCATGAAGAAGGGCATGGTGAAAACCACCATCAGGTCGGACAGGGTCACGTTGATGACACAGAACATCACGCCGCTGGCGGAGTGTCTCCGTCGCCAGTTCACCCATATCACCAGACTGTTCTCGACCAACCCCACCATAAACAGCACCAGATACATGAGGAACAGAGTGACCCGTCGACCGTCATCGTTCAGTTCGACGGAACAGTAGACGAACCATGGCGTGCTGTTGTAGTAATCGTACGATGAATTGTGAATATCGTCTGTCATGATCTGCAAAGACAGGAGGCAGGAATTGCTGAAAGGTTATTATAGGATTAGGTTAAGGCTTTATATAAGTTATGTAAAACTGGCTGAGCTGGAGGAGTGAATACATTTATGAAAGAGTTTCAGAATAATACATTTGTGTCTAACAACTTCAGGACAATCTCACAAAAAATGTGCCTTACAGCAAGGCCATAGAAGAACCATATTTGATTTCCATTCAGTTAAAGTTCTTTCAATTCTTTATTGTGGTCAAATGTCAATCATATGAAAAGTGATTTTATTGCAAATACTTGCATTCATTTTGTTAGTTTCGATACCATCTTCCATATTTCTAATCTAATAGTTTTGGGACCAAACCGTTTAACTTGTCAAATGATTGTAAAATTCATTAAATGTAATGTTGGTTTTCTGCGAAATTATTTTGTGCGCACTATATATACACCTATTTCAATTTAGTGTGGTTAAAATAATTGTAGCAATTTTGTGAATTTTCTATACACCTTGCGTATTCTAGTTTTTTAAGTCTATTTTTTAAATCCAACCCGCAGCACAAACAGGAACATTTCACAAAGGTTAAATATAAAAATATTGTCCTGCTTCAGACATAATGAAGGTTTAAGACACCCACCTTGCTGTGCAGGATAAGTCAAGCAGATGATGCTCTTGGAGTTGAGATGGGAACAGTCCTGAAGAAACAGCACAGTATGCTTAACTTAACTTCAGGCTTGTGCAGATTTTCTCTTTCTCTCTAAGGAGCCTGGCCACACTATCATCAGGACAGGACATCCTCACGGGGCAGGCGGGGGTTGCTTTCAACAGGAAAAGCTTGGAGAATCTTTTGCAGATAGCATCATGAATATAACCAGAGAGAATGTTCGTTTTTAAGCGAGCTGGTGTAAACATTCTGTGCAGCCAAGATGGAATTAAAGTTGTTGCGAGAGGGTGTGGTGCAAGCACTAAATAAGGATTATGCACAAGACTATAGATGCATAAAGTTACACATGCAAATCTGTGCAAGCTCATTGAGGAACATGTGGACAGGTGTTACATTAGTAAATAAAGAACTATGTTGGGTTTGGTACGGAAAAAGTACACATAAAACATCATGGAATTATTTGTTCTCTACGGGGCTATTTATAAAAAAAAGTGTTTACATAAAACATTTATGTTCTGTGCATATTAACTTCTTATTTATAAACGCATGTATTTTTTAAATTTAATTGTTATTTTAAATGTAAATATATAAAATGATATATGTTAAGATTTATTACAGTTTATATTTTTCTTAAATATATACATGCAAGACATTACATAATGTTAAACACATTTTTGTTCTGGGTAAAAATAATAACTATGAATCATTTTGACGGCTCAAGATTTCTTCATGTACCATGCATTTATATAAAAAAATATTTTGAGCTGCATTTTGTTGCACAAAAGTTCCTTTAAATTATAAAAAAAAAAGGAGAAAGGTTTTAACCTCTTAATTTTGGGGAGATTTTAGGGCCCTACATTTGCATTCCTGTGAAGTACCCTTGATTTAAAAATGTCTCTACTTTTTATTGTTCAATAATAAATAAGTAGAACATAGATCAATATTAATGTACATTGTGTTTGTTGATCCAATAAATCTTGGCAGAATCCGCATGCTTGAGTCCCGTGAGCATATTTTTTCACAGAATCTTTTCACACTTCTGAAAGTCTAGGAACAAAAACATTTCTCTGGATTGTGCCCGATATGCTGAAAAAACACAACCCCCAACAGGACAATAGCAGGAAATGCGTTTGCTGCTGAGGGGCAAGTGAGTGACAGGGGGTACGAGAGAGGTAGGAAGCCAGCCGTACATCAAACCCCCAAAACACCCCCACTGCTCACTTGATTTAAAACAACCAAAGTACATTTACTTCTTAAAAACAATACACTCTAATGTAATCGAACTCTTCCTCAAAATCTCATTTTCAGCTTCAATTTGGTAAATATAAATGAACAGTATACTGGTGGTCTCATGAACTCAGTGTCATACGCACTTTTATGGCTGATTGTTTATATCCCAGGGATAAAAATCTCTTAAATCTTTAGTGTAAAACATTTAGAGAATGAACATATGCTCTGAACTTTGTGTTCCAGCTCCTCCCTGTATTACAACTATTTGTCAGCAGTTTGTGAGACGACTGTTTTGTTTTAAATGATCCCTATTGTTAAGGGTCTATCACTTTATCAATGTGACAGGAAAGAGTCTGTCAGCAGAATCGTGGCTTCTGGAGAAGACCAGGTCCTTACTTAAGACCGGGCCTTACCGAGGTCCGAGCAAACGGCAATGACCCCAATACTTTATCAGCCTCGAGCGCTTTATCATGAGCTTTCATAGAGAACTGATGGTGTAACAATAGTGCTTTATGTTTGTCTTTAACACCACATACACTATTATGATTTGATTATGAAGTTTGGATTAGTTTGGACACACCTTTTTGTGTTTCACAGTTCTTTACTGTACATATATTGAAATTTTATGGTAAAAGTGCTTGATAATATATTTTCTAAAGCAAATTGTAAAGAAAAAGCTGCAAATTTGGTTTTGTATATTTTAATGTACTTTATGAATAGAGTCGGTTAACTGCAGAAGAGACTGACCAATGCAACGAGTTCCTAAAATATAAGATTATAAAAACACAATTTAAGATATTTGGGCCATGCATAACATGTAGATTCAGTCCTGTTGTTTTAATAATTAAGAAAACTGTTTTATTGTACATAAGAATGTACATCATTGGTCATTACAGTCGGTTGCTACGTGCATACGTTTACAATGTAACAACTTTTCTCAATGTAACAACAACTTAAGGTCTTAAAATAACTCTAAAATACCATTAACATATTAAACTAGAAGGGACAAATGGTAACATGAATAAATAACAGAACCCATGTTTTTGGAAATCTCTGAAAAATATATTTTGGTCCAAACACTGATTTGCAAAATAAATAAAATGCAACGATAAGGCATTTCATAAACTAAATCAGCTCAGTATCACTAGAGTGTTTCTGCTACACGACTACACGATTCTTCTTTTCCTCATTAAGGCTAAATGCATAAAGCGCACATAAGAAAACACAAGAACTCGATCCATCCACACAATTAAATCAGTCAGTGTTCTTATTTCTTTTAACTAGGCCCGTCCTGAGGGTCCCTGTCTCACCAATTTTCACAACATAGTGTCTCACAACATTCTAGTACAGCAGATATTAAATGAATCAAGCGTGCACTTGAAACCTCAGACAACATGAGCTTCTGCAATTCCTCAACAATCGGTTTAGCATCTGGTTAAGGCAGTTTCTCTCTCTGCCATTCCAAAGTCCGAGATAGAGAGAGAGAGAGAGAGAGTGAGAGAATATTTAGCACTGCTACAAGTTCAGAGTCATATCTCCTTAAAAGATTAGTCAATGTGCTAAGGTTTGTATTTGCAGTTGTGACACACGTTGAATTAGATGAAAGTAGATCTATTCGGTTAATAGACAATTGTAGTGCGAATGGGAAAGCGTTGTGCTCAAACTTAAACAAAATAAAAGCTTAACAGGAAACTTAAGGTTAAAGTAAGGTCTGTTGGGTTAAGCTCACATAAGTCATATTTCACCCCCAATTATCACAAACACATAACAAATAGTGTCGTTTAAAGGGAACAAAGCCAAATTTTAAGCCCCTTTACATTTTGTGACAATTTAATTTCACCCCCACTCTAATTCTCATTACCATAATGTGGGAAAAAAAACACTGTAATGTGGAAAAACAATATAATCTTTGAACTAAATACTTATACATTATGGTAGTGTTTCTTGTATTGCCTTGGTTTTTGTTTACAAGCAAAACCTTGAGAATCAGTGGAACAGAGACAAAATGTTCAGGCACATTACAGTAATGAGAATTGTCTTGTTTTTTTTTTGAGGTGAAATGAGACCTGGACATTCGCTCTGTCAGATGTTGTCGAGGACACGCACTTATGCAAAAATGTTGGAGATGAATTCACGGAATCGCTTGGCGTACTGTTCTGGATGGACCGTAGATATTTCAGCACCAGCCTGAAAAAGAAGATAGAGTCATGTTGTCATAACCTCATTTTTCTGAATTAAACCACACGTATGTGTCCGCATTAGCCTGTTTTTCCACTTACGCCGTGTTTTACGGTCTTGGCCGCATGGGCGGCTTTCTTCTTGGTGTCGTACTGAGTCAGCACATCAATGAGGCCCATGAAGTACACTTCCTTCTGCGGAGCTCCTGGAAATCCAGAGAACCACAAGTGTCATGAATTCCCATTTCCCTCCTCCATACAGTCAAAACGGGGTATAAATTATTTTCCTTTTCCTCACTTCCTTACCTGGAGCGCTTTTCTCTGCATATACATCAATGTAAGGGTCGAATTCTCCAGGTCCCAAGGGTTTGAAGGAGTTCATGTAACCGGCGATGCCCTCTGGCGACGTGCCGTAGGAGCCGCCCTGCGCGCACGTGGCCAGACCGTTCTCAGGGTCAGTCTCATCTTCACCACCGGGCTCCTCTGCCTCCTCGTCTTCTCGCTCGGCACGTGCCACGTCGTGGATGCCCAGCAGCAGGCTGTAGTCCATGATTTTAAGCTTTACCAGAAACTACAGATCCCAAGAGAGACGTTTGCATTAGTAAAATATTAATTGTGCAACTCATATTTTCAACATTGTCAAATTCCGACCTCCACATCTCGGTTCAGTTTCTCCATAAACTTCTCTTTCTGCTCTTCAGTCACATAGACTTTTTGCATGTTGTTCCTGAAGTCCATGTCTTTAAACGTAGGCAACTCTTTCACCTGAAAGCAGAATGAACAAACCCACATTGATAAAACTGAAGAGGCTGTGCTGCATTATGAGGTCTCTTTACAATTTTGCAGAGATGTCTTGAAGACAGACGTCTACCTTTTCTTTGTCACTGGCTTCACGATCTATCAAGGAACCCTAAAAAAGCAAAACCAAATCTCTGTTACATGCATCAAATCTTGACCTTTTTGAAGGCCCCACATATTGCCTACAACAATGTTTAAAATCTCAAACGAACGTCCTAAAGCTTGGAATAACTAGAAATACAAATTTATTATAAAAATATAGAGAATTGGTACAATAAAAACATTTGTGAGAGAAACTACACCTCCCTGTGGCCCAAACAGCAATCTGGCACTGGACTAACCTCAAAATCACTTAAGCTATGAATCATGTATTGTTCATTGAGTATGTTTGTTTAAGCCTGCAGGAACAGTCTCACCTTCAGATCATATTTTCTGTGGACCACAAGTCTGTGGCTGAACATGTTCCTCATGACGATCAGATACGTGTCCTCACTTTCCACGGTCACGCGGTACATGCCCAGAAACTGAGGCAGAAGTGTACTGCCGTGGCACTTCACTATATGCTGTTAAAGAGGAAACAAACAAACTCTTTGTATTATTCACAGCGTGACAACAAGCATACCGAGCCAGACGTTCACGTTCACAGCGAGCTGATAAAAACTGACCTGAGTTACAAGCGTGACATTTTCTGATATTGCCATGTGCGCTATTTATTAACAGCAGGATACCAAAAGCGATTGAAGAACTTTTTTACATGATTGGCAAATATTAAAAAATTACGCATATATTCAACTGGGGAATGTGTCAAGATAAAAAGTTGTTCCCATATGTGATTCAGTACTAGAAAAAGGTCACAGGTCTTTTGTTTAATACATCATCTTGTTATCCAGTCTGCTTGATAACATCTTTACTTCACAGCACACAAACGCACTTTTAAACTTTATATCTGATTATGTTCCTTATAATCAACACACCTAATACAGCATAAGAGCAAAACAATATTACAGTGTTTATGTACACATCATTCGAGTAAAGATAAATCACACTGTTATAGGAAAGTTGTTAAAGGAATATAAAACAAAAAACACACACACAAATCTGTACATGACTCTATTATGGAACACAAAAGAAGATATTTTGATAAATGTCCATGCATATAATAAGTCATTAAGGGCCATTGACATTCTTTGAAATACATTCTTCTGTGTTCTGCAGAACAAAGTCATAAACAGGTTTGCAAAGACATGAGAGTGAGTTCTCTATCCCTTTAATGCGTGTTAGTTCCCAACCCCAGGGCCTACGGCTGTTCATGCAGAAGCACAGCATTGATTAAAATCTGCCCTTTCTGTGAACACATCATACAATTTTCTCATGTCTGTCATAGCACTGTGTGAACACACATACTATATCCCAACACTCACATCAGGTACAGACCTCCCACCTCGATTCACTTACTGTGGAGCTACACATAATCAAAAAACATACAACCAAATGCAAAATTGTAAAAAAATGTAAACCACACAAGACTTCAATCAGAACTCTATCAGTGGCCTAGAAAAAACTGCTTTTCTTTACATAAGGTGGGTCACCCCTCACGAGGGCCACCAAATTTAGATCACATGACCAGTCCAATCCTTCCCACTTTTATCTCACTGACCTATAAACTTACAGGGATTCAGCTTCGTTTGTATCATCCATACATTAACAAACATCATTTTCATATTTTAAGAGAGCAGGGAAATCAGATTAGACACCATGATCATTTCTCAACCCGTAGATTCACACTGTAGCTACCTGGTGATACTCGGACAGAATGTTATGAACATCGGCTACATCTTCACTTGTGATTTGTTTCACCACCAGCGTGCGGTCATAGGAGCTGAAGATGAGACCTTCTCCCTGCCCATCGCCTTTTGAGGGAGCACTGCGGGCTACAGACACCTGAGACCGACAACATCCATGCACACACAAAAAAGCATCACATTCTTTAGTATGAAGTGAACAAGAAGTGAAAATGATTGAAGGATAAAACGTCATAAATTGGCTCACCTGATAGTCCAGATCTTCAATCCCAAATCTCTCTCTGAGATTCCTGAAGACTTGCGGACAGTATTCCTTGAATTTGAAGTGGCCTGGAAGATTTTCCCTGTAGGGCACAGAGGTCATTTCACAACCCTGAAGACTTTCAGTTGCCAGATCATGCATTCCACACACTATTTCCCATCACACGAGGGCAAAAAACGGCCCTGTTGATGTGGGCCTAGTGGTTTGAGAATTTGACTCCTAACCCTAGGGTTCGAGTCTCGGCCCGAAAATACCATGACTGCTCCAGGTGTGTGTTCATGGTTGGTGTGTGTGTGTGCGATTACTGTCTGTGTGTGTACTTTGGATGGGTTAAATGGATAGGTCCGAGTATGGAATCATACTCGGCTGTACGTCGCGTTCCTTCCTCTTTGAAAGGTGCAGCCAAATATCATTGTAACGATAACATCACGCAAATAAAGGAAACATTTCCTTTTTACATCAGTTACGCGTACATCAACCATAACCCTTCTGCACGAAACAATACAAACTCGTTACAAAACTCCTATATGCGTTTGGGTCTTATTCCAAAGGTTTCTTCTATCTGGCAGGTAACATCCTACAAATAGCAAAATCACCCTTATCAAAACCCAACAAACATGATCCAAACACATCGCAATGAGACCAAAACAATTCCCAACCAACATCAAATCCCCGCAGGGCTTTCTGTGATGCTTCCAATCGCGCAACCCGAAAAGAAATGAAAAGAATGGTCGATAAATACTTATTGAACAGATGATTGTTGACTTTTATTTTAGTGTTGGCCTTGAAGTCATCAGGAAGCAACATGACGGGCACAGGAACTTGATTGAGGTCATTAATCTGAAAAAGAAAACAAACATGAAATACATTTACATTTAGTCATTTAGTCATTTAGCAGACGCTTTTATCCAAAGCCACTTACAATAGTCGAGGAGACAATGAAGCGGTAAATAGCCGATACAACAATAGGTGAACAAGTGCTACAACAATGCTACCAAGTTACACAGAGAGAGAAGTTACAAAATATTATTTTTTTTTTGATAGAGTGAGTAGTTAGAAAAGAAGTGAGTTAGTGAGTTAGATGTAGCCGGAAAAGATGAGTTTTTAGGAGTTTTTTAAAGATAGAAACGAGTCTGACAAGCGTGAGGCCAGAGGCAGATCGTTCCACCATCGAGGAACTGAAGCAGAGAACGTTCGAGAGAGAGACTTCCTACCCTTTTGAGCTGGCACCACAAGTCTCAGCTCATTTGCCGAGCGCAGAGATCTTGAGGGCCTATATATGAATTGCACATTTTTCAAAATATCTCCCCAGCAATCCACCAAACCTTCACGTGGACCACACAGGGCTTCCTAAATGTGATCCAAGTGCGGATGACCCCACTGTGGGCCACTCCACACATCCCATAAACGGATGGAACACAATGACAGGTCGTGTTCACTTTGTTGCGTTGCTGCGCGACCGCAACAGTTGCGATTCAGCAATGATACAATGTAGCAAGTTGGCGCTCGACGTCACACGCTGAAGCCTTTGATGTCGCGTCACACACACAGCAACACAACACAACACAACAAAACACCACAACACAACAAAACACCACAACACAACACAACACAACACACCACACCACACCACACCACAACATACACACAACACAATATACACCCACACAACACAACACAACAACACAACACAATATACACACAACACAACACAACACAACAACACAACACAACATACACACAACACAACACAACACAACATACACACAACACAACACAACACCACACAACACAACACAACACCACAACACAAAACAACACAATATACACACAACACAACACAACACCACAACACAACAAAACACCACAACACAACACAACACCACAACACAACACAACACAACAACACAACAACAACACAACACACAACACAACAACACAACACAACACAACAACACAACACAACACAACAACACAACACAACACAACACAACACAACAACACAACAACACACAACAACACAACACAATATACACACAACACAATATACACCCACACAACACAACACAACAACACAACACAACACAACAACACAACACAACACAACAACACAACACAATATACACACAACACAATATACACCCACACAACACAACAACACAACACAATACAACACAACACAACACAACACAACACAACAACACAACACAATATACACACAACACAACACAACACAACACCACAACACAACACAACACCACAACACAACACAACAACACAACACAACACAACACAACAACACAACACAACACAACAAAACAACACACAACACAACACACAACAACACAACACAACACAACACAACACAACACAACACAACACACAACACAACAACACACAACAACACACAACACAACACACAACAACACAACACACAACAACACAACAACACACACAGCAACACAACACAACACCACACCACACCACACCAACACACACAGCAACACAACACAACACCACACCACACCACACCACAACACAACACACCACAACACACCACAACAACAACACAACACACAACACAACACACAACACACAACACAACACACAACACACCACACAACACAATATACACACAACAACACACAACACAACAACACCACAACACCACAACACCACACACAACACAACACACAACACAACAACACAACAACACCACAACACAACACACCACAACACACCACAACACACCACAACACACCACACCACAACACACCACAACACACCACAACACCACACACAACACAACACACAACACAACAACACAACAACACCCCAACACAACACACCACAACACACCACACAACAAAACAACACACAACAACAACACAAAACACAACACACAACAACAACACAACAACACAACACACCACAACACACCACAACACACAACAACACACAACAACACACAACAACACACAACAACACACAACAACACACCACACCACACCACAACAACACACAACAACACACCACACCACACCACAACACCACACCACACCACAACACACCACAACACAACACACAACACACAACACACAACACAACAACACAACAACACCACAACACCACAACACCACACACAACACAACACAACAACACAACAACACAACACCACACCACACCACACCACAACACAACACAACACAACACAACACACAACACACAACACACAACACAACAACACAACAACAACACCACAACACCACACACAACACAACACAACAACACAACAACACCACAACACAACACACCACAACACACCACAACACACCACAACACAACACAACACAACACACAACAACACAACACAACACACACAGCAACACAACACAACACCACACCACACCACAACACAACACACCACAACACAACACAACACAACACAACACACCACAGCTAACTGTTAGCTCTTAAAATGGCAGATGTAGGAAGTTAACGCGTGTAACGCCATACCGAGTGATTGACGCCCCACATGAACACGCTGAGCATCGGGTCGCTCGCCCGGAACACTTTCACCTTCTGCTGCACGAAGTGTTTCTTCTTGGTCTTGGTTTTGGGGCCGAGGATGACCATCGGGCTGGAGACGCCGCCGGACGCCATCGTGACGGTCGGTCGCGCCCCGGTCTGGTTTCCTCCGATCCGCTTCTCCTCGTTCCTGGTTCGGCGCTCTCGGGCTTCAGCGCAGGGTCGTCGGGCCGATTGGCTCGGAAGTGAACGCCGGACGCTCCTCCCACGCGTTCAGATGAAGAAGAGCTCGTGGGCCGTCATGACAGCTCACGTAGAGAATGCGTGGGGCACCTGACGCGTCTTCTGTACGCGTCACGTGGTGAGGAGACACGTGGACGCTTTAAACACACCATGACGTATGCAAGAGTGTTATCACGTGTGTTCTATATGATAAACGATCGTATCTATGGAACATGGTTTATTAGGGCAGAGGTGTGAGGATCATTGGTTGTGGGGTCAGATAGTTGGTGGTTGTTTGTAAGCAGATTGTCTCAAAATTAAAATGGTCTTTATTTCCTCTTAACATTTCACACAACTTGTATTGAACTTGAAGAAAGTGGCACTTCTGTTTGATGGAGTCAGAACTGATGGATGGTTGGTTGCCGTCATTCTTCAAAATATCTTCTTTTGAAAAGTCATACAGGTTAATGTTTGGAAAGCAAATTTTACTTTTGCATGCCCCGGGGCTTCTGTACAGTTTTCTGACTGTCGTGAATGAGACACTGGAAGTCATTCTTGTTTTAAATTAACGTATGCTTTTATTTTTCTCGGTTTCAGTTCATTTTTTCCTTGTTCTTGCACACTTTATGTTTCTGTTTCAAAGGCCCACATCGACTGGCACACGCATTGATACAACAGAATTCATGTGAAGTACATCGGATCAGATATTAATCTGTGCACTCTTTCTCAAAGTGCGTCGTGGGAATCAGAAAACACAGAAAAAAATGTTACATTGACCAGAATACAATTACAATTATTGAACAATGTAGTAATACTTTGCAATAGTTAAGGATCAATATAAATAATCATAGAAATGATAAAATATAATAATTATAGTTACTGTATAACACCAGCACTGGGATGGGTGTTTGAAACATGTTTCGGATGCGTTTGTGTTCGTTTATCCCCTATTAAAATGTGACAATTGCATGGCACACACTATATTAACAAAGAAAATAAGCTCTGTTTGACAATGAAAAACAGCCGACAATATAAAAATACATGGCATTATAGCTCATTAAATAAATCAACACTTTATATTTATATAAAATAGCATATTGAAATATATAAAAATAACTTCTCAAAAAAGGGTAACAGCCATCAGCATTCAAGAATATTCCACCTCATAACACAACCAACCACAATAACCTTATGTACAAATAATTCACAACATGCATTCGCAAACAGGGTGTCATACCAACCCAAAAAAAGGGGTGCTTCCAAATCATGTGAACGTAAATCGGCGTTTTCGTTGTCTGGATTAGATAATTGGATAACTTGTATAATTTGAAAGTATTGAAAGAAATAATAATACTCCAAATAAATTAGATGATAATGTTTCTTATCTATAGTTTAGTCAGTGTATCGTTGGAGAAGGGGAGAGGGGCGGAAAAGGGGATAGGTTTAAAAGCATGGTCACCCCGTCTTGTTAACAGTATTACAGCCCAACTAAAACAGAGAACACAGACATGAATATTTAACACACACAAGAATTAAATAGCTCTCTGTTAAAGCTGACCTATCACAACTTGAACTCAAAGTGGTCATTGGTTCTGTGTGCTCATGGACTTTGGAGTTTATGGCAGTGAAGTGAATCCTCCGAAAGGAGGTCTGGACTTAAGTGGGGGATCTTTCCATGTGAAGTGGTTTATCCCTGGTGTGTCCTGGTCAGGCAGTGTCTTGCACCGAAAGTCATCCCCTATCCCTGTACCCCTCCTCTTCCGCCAGGATCCAAGCTGTCGGGCCTTCGCTGTCTTTACTCTCCATCACATGGTAAATTACCATCTTCACCGACACGTGGTGGCACGTTGTTGCCCAGCTCGTCCACGCACCAGCAGTGGCCACGCTGCATTCCTTTGGATGAACGACACTGGAACAAAACAGGAGAAATGTGTTGTTGTATGTTGTTGAAAGAACCAGACTATCTAGTTGTTCCGCCAACCAAAGCAGTCTGAGCCGTTATAAACCGGTATGACAATAACAGTAACAATGTTTCAGTTTGACTTGTTATCAAAAAAATACAATTGTTATAAACATTAATATTATAAACATAATTTGAAAGAGAAGACATTAAATGGGAATCCTGACATTTGGCAAAATTAACATGTACAACATTACCATCTACTTTTTGGAGTATAAAGTATTCATTTTAAGTTCTATCCGATGTATTTTTCATTTCAATCATTCCTCCTTGAAGCACTTCAACACAATGTGCACATTCTGCTTCTTTTCTATTGACAGTTTTAATGCACATTTGTGTGTTCTTTTAGAAAACATATATACTCCTGTTCATATTTGTAAATGAGCTTGTTCTTTTTTATTCTTAAATACCTGCTTTTTTCTGTAGAAGCCACGGGTGTCACAGTTGGGGATGTAGATATCACGGTCGGATTGGAAAATGGTGAGTTCCAGACCCCGCAAGACAGTGTTGAGCAGCTTACGACATGGAGCCTGGAATGAAAATGGTGGAGAAAATAAAGGAATGACTTGTATCCTTTGATTTCTTTCATTCATATTCCAACTGCAGTAATAAGATCATTCAATGATGTGGGTTGCCATGTTCTGAATAAAAGTTCTGTTTTTATTCGGTTTATTATCCAGACTGTTATTACCATCAATCAGCAAAACCACAGGAGAAATAAGAAGGCTACATTTCCCTGAAATGTTTCACTCATGTATATTAAGGTATATATACGAACAATAACACAAAATAAAAGAAAAACTCACCTTTTCTGTTTCACTAGTCTGTGGAGTATTTGGCCCTGTGACAAAAGCAAAAATGTCATTGGACTTTACATTTTGTGAAAAGACACTTTTTATCACATAGGACAAGAAGGTTATTTTTTTAGACTTATTAGGAATTTTATATCTGTACATTTCCTTAAAAACATATAGTAGTTTTGGAATTAATTTAAATACATTGACAATGTATGGTCTCCTTAAGTTGAAGTTACCTAAAGTAAACAGCAGATGGAGACACCTTCTATATAAAATGGCAATGACATGGGAATGTGGGTGACACTAATATACACTCAAGAACCAACATATAGACTCACACACACCAATCTCTCTTTCTCATTTTCACCAATCCCATTTTTCTTTTTGTTAAATTATTTTCCCACTAAATAGTTATAATGCACATATGCATGCATACCTGCACATCTATCAAACAAGTATGCTGTACTTGCATGCAATACTTAGACATTCATGACAATGCACATTGTAACAAGTGATCTGTTTCATATCTGCGTATTTACATCTTACTGCATGGATAGGCTTTCACACAGAAATGATTGTCGGCACTTTGCACACATCTACTTGGTTCAGTTAAAATGTTGTCATACGTTTTAGTATGAATGCTGCAGCAAATGGGCTTGTCGGCATCTGAAATTCATCCTCATGCTATTTTTCCATGGTACTTAAAGGAGATTAGCCATCACTGCATGCGGCAAAACACTATAGCAAATAAGCACGCCGGGAAGGTGCCACAGATTTGCTCCTGTGTTAAAGCTACAGTGGAAATGCAGACCTCAAAGGCATCCGAAGGCTTACCTGTGGGTTGGGGCTTTTCGGTCGGGATCAGTTTGCCCTGTTTGGCACAAAAGCCTCTGCCCTGCAGCAGAGCCTGGAGTGGGCTGTGGTCTTTTGGAGGTGGCACGCAGCGAAGCCCCTTGGCACAGCTTAGGGTGTACACCCCACAGGGTTCCCCCAAAGCAAGAAGGGTCGTGCTGGCCGGCCCGGCGTGATCCCTGGAGGCCCGACCCGCGGCCGAGTAGTGCCCGTCTTTGCAGGTCAGGCAGTTTTTGTGGGGCCCTAAACGACCTGCCAGGGACCTGGATCCACTGTGGATAACCAGCAACAGGACAACTGGCATCAAGTTTGAAAGAAGAGACATCTTGCGTCCGGGTCTCAGGTTTTCCATGCTCGTACGTGGCCGATGCTATTTCTGGAAGTCTGTTTCTCCTTCCTTTTTTCTTTGATTGCTTTTCAGCCTTGCTTGGTGCTTAGCCTGTGCAGTGATGAGGCAGCCAGGAGTCCCCTGCAGCGCCAGAGGATACAAACCAAGAACGAGTGAGATACAGCAGGACGCAGCTTTTAAAGATCTGAAAGGCGGTGATAGAGAGCGAGAGGGAGAGAGCACAGTTATGACACCTTCAGGGGCTGGGACTGAGAGGGAGAGAGAGAGAGAGAGAGAGAGAGAGAGAGAGAGAGAGAGAGAGAGAGAGAGAGAGAGAGAGAGAGAGAGAGATAATGGGCAAGGAGGTGGAAAGAAAGAGAGATTATTTTTTCTTTTAGAAATAATCAAGCATTCCTCCAGCTTTTCCTCAACCCATTATTGTATCTGGAAACATTCATTTCACTGAGGATACTTACTCTGGCTATGTTCATCTCATTGAAAATCCAGCAATGTATACTTTTCCTGCATCAGCTGTGAAAATGTTAAAGCAGTCAAGTAATCTTTGCCATGGTAACAATGAAGGCAAGGGATTTCATTTCTCTGGTGATTACACGCTGACTACAGTAATTTGCTCTGGGAGAGGAACTCCATTGCCCTTGTGGCTTTTAAGAATGTAAATACTGTTAAGACTTAAAAGACATTGAGAATTTTTGAAGTGGGATGTATTTTTTATCATTAGTTAATGGTGTCTAAGTTCATTTGAGCATTTCCTTATGTTCTTGTTAAACAAAAGTTGTGTTCGTTAACATTTGTTAATACAAAATAACTTACATGGACAAATGGCATTGACAATGATTTATATATGCTAAAAAACTGATCGGCGTACGGATCATTGTTAGTAATCCAGAAGTTCATCCAAATATTTAATTCTGTGATCATTTACTCACCCTCTTGTCGTCTTAAACCTGCTTGACTTTCTTCCACAGGACACAAAATAAGATATTTTGAAAAATGTTGGTAACCGTACTCAGTGGCACTCATCATCTTCTGTGTAAAGGACACAAAAGCAATTCAAGTGAATGTGTGCTACAACATTTTAGAAAATATCTTCCTTTGTGTTCTGAGAAGATAGAGAGTAAACAATGACTGAATGTACATTTAGTTTTGTTAATTGTTGTTAATGTACTGTGTTAACTCAGACAGTAACAGCATCCAGAATTTCGGTGGAGAAGTGCAGCCGCTAGAAATTTCGCCACTTAATAGTTTATTTTGGAAATGGAATCGTCTGGATAATTGGGACAGTGTTTTCACTGGGATTTACACAAGAAAGTATATGCCAACCGCTAATAACGCAATCCATCAACCCAGTCAGTTAGATAAATCTGATCTCTTTGAGTCTTTAAAATGTTCTAGTTGTCCTTGATTGGCCCCAATACCATTGATCAATAGTTTATGAGATGTCTTGTTGTCTAAAGATTAGAAGAGAAGTCAACTTAAAGTTATCACAGTGTACTTTTATAAAAGAGTCAGGCGGTGCCAAATGCAAAAGGTGCATTTTACCGTCCAAGACTAAAAGATTAAACATGAGTATTCAACAATAAATCGAATCTAAGCCCATCAAATTGACAACCCTCCTTTGACACATGGGACACATATTGTTTCCTTCAGAATAAGAGGTCACACCCGGCTGCAGGGGTCTCATGAGGACAGAGCTGTGTTTATTTGTTGTTGTCATGAAGCGGGATGGAAGTTAAGATGTCGAACACGGGCTGGTATGAATGCAAACAGGATTTAGATGTTTATCTTACAGTATTGACATGTATAGTCATAGCTCTCCTTAACACAAACATGTTTGCCACCGGAATCTGTTTTCGTTTTGCCACACAGTGAAGCAGGAACGAATTTTTCTCTGAATTGCTCTTGAAGAGCATCCCGATATGAGACCTTAGGCTCTGGAAAGCCACAAGGTTGGAGCATTCTGGTTCTGGGAGATGTCAGCTGGCTGAGCGTTTTATTTTGCAGTTGATTAGTCTTGGCGAAGGATGCAGAAATCACCTGCCGTATGACGTTCCCATCTGCGCCACAGCACGGCCTCATTCTCTGTTTCCACATGTTCGGACGGGAGAATGTTCCAAGATACGTGCCAGACCAATGGGGTCTTTTTTTCCAAATTCACCAAATTGCACCGTTCTCCTCTTCACCTCTGTCTGCATCAATTCTCTATGCATCAATTTGCACATCTATGCTTTGCTTAGATAAAATCCCTTAACTTAAGTCTTATTTTTTGTGTTTATTTTGTTTATTGTTGCATTTGTTTTTTTTGGATGTATTTGCCCTTTGTGGTGATTAATAAGATCCAATTTCTCAATGTTTTCATCTCTCTGTATGTTGCTTTGCAGGGTTTGCTCTGTACAGTATAGTGCATTTAACATCACCAGTCACTATGAGTCATGATTAAAAGGGGTGCTTACATTATGCCAAATGTTCTGTATAACCCACTTTTCAGCTGTGTGGGGTGGCATAAGGCCAGTCGACTGGAAACACAACCTCACAGAGAATGGAAAATGGAAATGATAGGGTGTTTTAGTGTCAACATAATTCTAGTATTTATGTCACTTAATTTAGTTCCCACTGCACAAATAAAGATGAATTACAGGTAATCTTGAAAATTTGGCCAATGCTTGTAAAATCAAAAACACATGACATTAATAATGCCATATTCACATTCCATAAACCTTAATAATCTGCAAAGCATCACCTAGTTATATTATTATTATTATTATTATTATTTTATTATTATTATTATTAATATAATTATTACTATTATTATATTATTATTAGTGTTATTATTATTATTATTATAGGCATATTATTGTATTATTATATATTATTATATTATATAAATTAATATTACTATAATTATTATTATTATTATTATTATATTATTATTATTATTATTATTATTATTATAGGCATATTATTTTATTATTATATATTATTATATTATATAAATTAATATTGCTATAATTATAATTATTATTATATTATTATTATTATTATTATTATTATATATTATTGTTATTATTGTTGTTGTTGTTATTATTATTATTATTATCATTATTATTTTATTATATATTATTATATTATATAAATTAATATTACTATAATTATTATTATTATTATTATTATTATTATTATTATAGTATTATTATTATATATTATTATTATTATTATTATTATATATTATTGTTATTATTGTTATTATTATTATTATTATCATTATTATTTTATTATATATTATTATATTATATAAATTAATATTACTATAATTATTATTATTATTGTAGTATTATTATAATTATTATATATTATTATTATTGTTATTATTATTATTATCATTATTCTTTTATTATATATTATTATTATATTATATAAATTAATATTATTATAATCTATATATCATGTTAAAATAAAATTTTTATTATGATATTAATTACAAACATTTGTCTGGCTCAGTTCTACACATAACAAACGTTGTTATGACAGCGCCACTCGCTGTACAGTTTCTCATTGGCTAAGCGTCCGTCAATCAAACTCGCGACGCTTCTCATTGGTGCGCGCCACTCACTCTGCCCATGACGTCATCCAGGAAGAGACGTTTGTACGAAGTTTGTCAGGTAGCTAATAGAGTCGAGAGTTAGAAGTGAGAAGTTGCCCTTAAATGTTGTAATGTCTAAACCACTGATATACATCAGGTACGTACATTACTTCACAGTATTTATAAACGTTGCTCTTGATTTGAGATTTTAGCCGGTTGGTTGTTTTTGACACCTTGTTTTGAGAAGGCCTCACACATGTTAGCAAACAAGATGACTAGCAGGGATTGAAACTAACCTGCTACTTTTCACTTTTTATAAAATGTGTTCATAATTTTTATTAAAAACAGATATAATTCGTATCATATTATTATTTTTATTTTTAAATATGTACAGTCAGTGTTCTGCCTGGCATAGTGTTATTTAAATATGTCAACGATTATTTGATAATGAGTGTATTTGACATTTTTTATGTTAAATTGAATCACACAAAGATTTTTTGACATTCATTTCCAAAATTGTTAATTAAGACGACTTGTGTTGTCATGTTCTGGCATCATGATTGACAGGTGACACTTTATCTGTGGAGACTCAATCAGGGCTGTCAATCACGTGACGTCATTCAAGTAATTGGTAAAAAATCTCTTGCTGTTATTAATACAAATACATATTATTTAAGTGTTTTATTTATAAGTTTTGGAATCATATTGTACAATAAATGAGTCTAGTTTAGTTTTTAAGGCTGTGAAAAGTTGTATTTTTTATTTTGTGCTTTTCTGAGAGTTATTTTTGCAGTGTTTTCTTCATAATTTAGGTGGTGTAAAAGATGGGGTACATGTCTGTTTCCCAACCTTTGGGGACTTCAACAGAAATGCGTGGATTATAAACGATAGCTGAAAGTATAATTGAATTTGCCAAAATATTTAATAAATAAATACATAAGGGACGGGAATGTGTGGACTTCGGAAAAAATCTGTTTCTGCGGCATTCTTTCGGCGCAGATTTTATGTGGGCTTAGCCATATCTAATGCTTGAATTAAACACAGCACTTGCACAGATGTTCTTGCTGTGGTCATTTGTGAAAAGCAAGGCCGTTTGTACTTCTTCGAATTAAATCTACAAATTTCTCCTCTTAGGCCTTCAGACAGATAAATTGCCTGGAGTCTCTGGTCCTCAGATTGAGGCCTTTAAACCTTACTGCATCTGTTTCCCACTCCGCAGCCTGGCAAGATGGATGATATCAATTTACACTACAGATTCCTGAACTGGCGGCGCAGGATCAGAGAAATCAGGGAAGTACGTGCTGTTCGTTATCAAGAGCGATACAAACGAATGCAGAAGAACGGAGACACGCTAAGGTGAGCTTGCCCCATGCGTAACCCGTGTTCTGTTCTTTTTCCACTTTGTTTGAAAGTCAGCACCTGGAGTATGTTCATCCGTTGACCCCTCTGGTCTGTATGGAAAATTTCAGCACTGCTTTTCATTTTTCCTTATTTATTTGTGTGTTTGGAATTGCACAACCGCTTACCCCCATCGGTATCACTGAGCTGGATTCGCAAGCGAAGAACATCATTGGTGCGTGTATTCAAGCCATTTGTCTCCTAAAAAGCCTCGGCTCGACCTCGCTGATTGAAACAATTATATTTGCCGACAAAGTCATTGGCTACTTGTTTTTATTTTAGATGAAACGCAAACCTGAATCATTGGGAAAATAAACAGGCCTTGCACATTTGACGTCATTTCTTCTGTATTTTCAGAAATCACTTTGTTTTTCCGATTTGAACAAAGGCTTATGTGTTTTTGTGAATTTCAGGATAACTGTAGAATGCATTAATTATTAAAGAAATATCTTGACAACTTCAGCTCATCTTAATCAGTCTTAAATAACATTTCACTCACTCCTGATGCATAACAAAATTAATTGTCCAGGTCTAATTAGGCTTTTAAAGAGTCAAGACGCATGTCTTAACACAACCAAGCATGATTTTATCTAGTCCATGCCTCACTGGACAATGTAATGATGTACCTATAGCAACATTAAGCTTTTTATTACTTCCCTGCTATAGTTACCAAGGGAACTCTGATGAAGTTGGCTGCTATGTGGCTCCACGCCCCTTATCAAAAGGAAACTGTTACTTTGAGGTAAGAAGCACACCTATGTTGTGGGGTTGCTAATAACACCAGAATGTGATTCACTTCAACACCCATTCTTTTGTAATTTGTTAGAAAATGTAATTGCCCAATGCTTATGTAACAATAGCTACATTTCCATCCAGTGACCTGAAGGACCTAAATACTCTTTAAACAGTAACATTCTTAAAATAATAAGCATTTTGCCGTTTCTTTTTAGCATTTTTAAGTGCTATACCAAAATACTCAATAAATGAGGATGGATACATAGCTATTTTTTGGATTTTCAAAAAGTTTTTAAATTGTATGACGTTCTATATGTCAATTTTCCTGGTGGTTTTAGCAATGCATTTGTATTTATCCTGTGTCCATCCTTTGATTATACAGTACAACTTTTCACAGCAGTCTTGAATCCTTAGTTTTTTTGTGACGTAAATATTAGAAAAGACCGTAGATAACACTTATGACTTTATTATAATTTAGACCCCTTCTTTTGTAAGACTCAATCTTTGAATTCTTAAGATTTCTTAAGAAATGTATCATAAGCCTCAATTTTCTTTGAAAAGGCATGGTAATAGTAGTCTTCATTGTCATTTTAGCATTTATCTTAGGTACAATATAACAATTTAACTAAAAAACTAAAATTGTGTCATAATTTACTTATTCTCCTTGCATTTAAAACCTGTACGACTTTATTTTTTTCACAGAACACGAAAGAAGATGTTTTGAAGAATGTTGTTAACTAAACAGCATGGGTTTCAAGTGTGTGCCAGTTCCCATCATCCCTCAAAATATCTTCTTTTGTATTCTGTGTGAGAAAGTCATACCGGTTTAAATGACAAGACTGTGAGTTAAACTTGTCGCCTCATTTTTATTTTTAAGTGAACTATCACTTATAGACATTAATTATATTTTAAAGAAAAGTTGACTTTCTGTCATGGCCAGCTGTGGCCGTAGCTGTCTGTCTGTTTTGCCCTATAAGTTGATGATCCGGGATATCACTCTTTGGCCATCGTCTCTACTGCACCTTGCAATAAATTAGAGTTGGAAAAAGCGTCTCTCTTGTGATTTAGCACCGGAAAACTCAGGGGGATTGGGCCGTAAATAAAGCTTCAGAAGAGGGCAAGATTATTTAATTTATGGAGCATTGCAGAAACTGCTTGAATGTGATCTTATCCTTTAGACAGCTCTGATGGTTTTCTGCTGCTGAAAGATTGGGCTGGTTTGATGAACTTCCTCTCTGGAGCATTGAAGCTGGAAAGTAACACCCCATAGATTACTTTATCCTGATGAGTCCTGCGTACACCCAAGCACAACATCAAAACCCCTTTTTGTAAATGTTCTGTACGTTCTTAGTTATTGTTTGAGTTCAGCCCATCCTTTAAGCAATAAAAATGGCCTAAGCCAATGCAGAAACTTTTTTAACAATCATAAGTTCTGTAAAGAAGGAAGGCAGATGTCTCAAACCAAACTATATCGCAACATATTGCCCGATAGCATCACTCAGTGCCTCTGTGGTTTCCAGAAATGTATTCATGCTGCGTCAATGCATGCAACATCCACAGTGATGCTTTATGAGCAATCGATAAAGAACTTGCACATTTTTTATAGGCTTTAGATCACCTAATCGTGACGCAGGAGTCAAGAGAATCCCTCAGATTGTCAAAGTCTGGGAACTTTTCCCCCCTCTATAAAGGCCATCTGCCTGACGGGATATGCGTCAGCCTGGTCCTCATGTTTCCTCATAATGCTTTCACAGGGGTTTGATTTCAACCCCGTTCAGCTGAGCAGCCAATGCCTCATCACATTCAGTTCTTGGTTGTTGCTCCTTTGCCATTTTTTCCCTGTTTCAACATTTGAATGCCGTGCAGTGATTAACCCCTACTCTTGTTTTCTCAGGGTGCTCGAGTGTGCATGTGCAAATCTATTTTATCCTTAGTCAAGTGGAAATTCCTCTATTAGTGTAATTGATTATTTTTTCTGGAACCCTGTAGTAGAATTCTGTAGCCACTGAGTTCATGGCAAAGTTCTTTGTAGAAATTGTGGTAAAATAATTAAGTGCCCTGTACTTTTGTAGTGTATTAAGTTATCAAAATGAAACGTCGAATCGGCAGCAGGCGTTTGTGTTTAGATGATGGTTTCAGGATTTACAGTTGCTTCCTAAAGCTTGGAATGCAAATCCTCGAAAGAGGCAACAAGGAAGATGAGGAAACTTGTTGAAACCAGAGTTCTCCTTTTCTAAGCTTGTAAGTGGTTTTGGCTCCAGGTGCAGAGTTAAGTTTAGTTTGTGGCGACAACCGTATGCATAGATATCGCCCATAGATGAATTTACATACAGTTGTGCAACTTCAAAGATGAGTCTTATTTTTATCACTTAGGCTTGCTATCACTTATATGTTATTCTTAACATGTTTAACTTTATTCTGTGGAGTAAAACCATGATAAATGTTGGAGTTCTCTTTAAATCCTTTTTTAATCAAGTGGTTCTCACATCTTGTTGACATCAAATATTTAAATTGAATGAAATTGGAGAACTACCGATTATCAGCGAACAATGGAGCATACTGTGACATTTGTTAGATTTATGTAAGAGAGAACATTGAACAGTTTTGGAATGACATGTGGTTGATGATTTTGGGTGGGCTATCCATTTAAGGGCAGGAAAAACGTAAATGCTTGAAGCCCTACTTGTTTCAGCCAGATTAAAGAATAAGATTGGCAGTCTTATTTAATTTTATAGTTAAATGTTAAAGTTGACTTGCCTTGAGGAGCTTGCTGCTCAGAAGGTGTGGCACTGCTGAAATTATGCCGAAATGCTTTGCATACAAAAGCAGAAAGAAAGTGGTAGCTAAAGACATTAAAATTCTTAATAGCAGGTTACCTGACATTTCCATCCAGTGACTCAGTCGAACGCTTCTTGTTAATTGTCGATTTCTGCCCCGTCTGTTATTATTGACTCTGTGCCGCTAGTGACGCACGTTACCATTGGCATTTTCTTAGAAGTCCCTAAAAGCCATCTATTACCCTTTAGTCATTCCAAAACATTGTCTGTTTGCCGCAAGCTTTGATAAACTCTCTCAGCTGTGCTACATGTGCACTGTTGTATGTGCTTTTTTAATGGGGTTATAATGGTTTTTATGATACCTACAGGTGACCATTATGGATACTGGAGTAAGGGGAACGATTGCTGTTGGTTTGGTTCCTCAGTATTATAAACTTGACCATCAGCCTGGCTGGCTTCCACACTCAATTGCTTATCATGCTGATGATGGAAAGTAAGTTAGAGCCATTGTTCATCTTCTGCAATATACCTGTACTGTATTCATGATCCAGTGAAAATCTTATTTCGGCATCACTTCTTTTTTCCTTAAAGTTGTGAATCATGAATGATTGTGTCTTCTGTCCACAGGCTGTACAATGGCAACCCTGTCGGACAGCAGTTTGGTCCTAAGTGTAACCGTGGGGACCGCATCGGTTGTGGAATCAATGCAGACACTTTTGATGCTGGACTTGTCACTGTGTTTTTTACCAAGAATGGAAAGGAGGTAAGTTTTAATGTTTTGGAACAGCACACATGACTGCTGTGTGTTCCTGTGTCATCTGCATTAAGTTATGTTTCTGAAGGATTTTGTGTAGATATTCAGTGTTTTATAACTTCAAATTGCGTTATTTATCCACAAGCTAAAGTAAATCACAAGTCTACCACTATTGAATAGTATGCATGGAATGCAATGACAGTGATTCAAATTCACTTAGAAATCTATAGAAATAAAACACGTTTTTGAACACACAATAGTCCATTCTTCAAATTTTGGGTTGCTACTGGTGGATGGTGTACGACTGGCTT
This sequence comes from Triplophysa yarkandensis, assembly GCA_033220385.1. Lineage (NCBI taxonomy): Eukaryota > Metazoa > Chordata > Actinopteri > Cypriniformes > Nemacheilidae > Triplophysa > Triplophysa yarkandensis. The sequence goes on along the minus strand of CM065671.1, from coordinate 1,247,662 downwards.
TCCAGCTGGCCAGACAGTTTTGAGGTTTGGAATGATACAGACATAATTTCAAACAGAAGTTTTTATTCAACGATATGATGTGCTGTAAAGTATTGGTTAACCGCATGGAATCTTGTAACAGAGCCTGTTTTGTGTGTGTGGAAGGTGGGGTCAGTGGTGGTCCCTGTGGCTCGAGATGGCCTGTTTCCAGCTATTGGCATGCATTCTTTGGGCGAGGAGGTGCGGCTCGACCTGCAGGCAGAATGGGGATCAGAGGAGGAGGACAGCGTCATGATGGTGGACAGCCATGAGGATGAGTGGGCACGCCTTTATGATGTCAAAGTCAGCGGCACAGTAAGTAGGCGTCGACTCTTTAACACCCACTAGACCAAGCGGAAACCAATCAGATTTTTCAATAACCAATTATGTAAAATGGTTCCAAGTAAGATAAAATTTTGTATCATTTGTTCCTCGCACATAAGTTGTGTTGCTAATATAGGATGAGACTGTATGAACTGTTTCAAACAATCAAACAGTCCATTAATTCTGTAGTATTCACAGTTATTAAAGAAATATGACCTACCACTGCCTGTTTCTTAGCCTCATGTTGTACTTTGAATGGCTCTTAACCAAAGCACTATGGTTTCCTGTTCAGATAGGATCATAGATATTGTTGCAAAAGTTCAGCTTACCACCCACATTTTCTTTCTCTTGTAAAGTCAAGCCCATCTTTGCATTTCCTTTTCTTCTGAAAGTTTAACGATTATTGCGATAAATGAGGTATAAGTTCCCAAAATCTGGCTCTTCTAAAAACTATTTTCCTGGTGTCATTCTCGCTCTAAATATTTTAACTGTCATATCTCACCAGACACTAATTTATTGGCCTGCTCAATTATGCTTGGAATGAAATCAAACATTGCTTGACATCCTGTGAGGCATTTCCAAGTTTACGTCATTCTCATTCCTGAGAAAACTGCCTGGAGGTTATTTTATGTTTGCTGTTTGCAGTCATGTCTTTTGGGTGGTTATGGAGTGGGGCTTCTCAATAGAGTGTAACTTAGATGTGCTTTTGAAATTCAGAGAGTGCATACATCAAACACATCATGCTCACCTTCCCATCTGATGGGTAGTACCCTCTTCCAGCTTGTTAATGCTATACTGAGTTCTTAAAAGCAGACTGCATGAAGTGCAACTCGCACTTTATGCTTTCTTGGTTGGATGGCACGAACCAAGCAAGCAAGAAATGGCTCCAGACCAGCTTGTAAAAACTCAATAAGAGAACCAATATGGTGCCAGAGAATTTTCTTGGCCGTGTGCTTTCTCATGAGTCCTTCTGGCTCTGCTCCCTTTTGGACAGGAGTGATTGTGTCACCTGAATTGGGCTGGAAACCTAAGACTTATAGAATCCGCTGATAAGAGCATGTTTTGACAAGATCTTGAACATTTGGGCAGATGGAACTATGTCTGAATGCCCCGTGGTTTAGTTTCCACATTAGTCACCATTGAGTAAACTCATTCGATTGTTAAGGTTCCTCTAGTATTGGAGATCTCTACGAGATGGATCTTGTGTGGAGCAGTGGTAGACCTGTTGTAAAATGAAACATTAAGATACTTGATAGTCAAACAAAGCTGAAGATTCTTATTTTTGAATTCTACTCTAATCTTCTTTCTAATTGTAAACCAAGACTGCGTCTTCTAAATGGGGATTAAATTAAAACAACAATTCACTCGCAATTTTTTTAATCATGAACTGCTTAACCTCATTTTGTTCTTAAACTGTATGGCTTAAATTTGTCTGCAGGACAAAAAAGGAAACGGAGATGTTCAAAAGACACCGGAACCTATTGACTTCCTTTGTATGGACACTTGAGACATTTCTAAAATGTCTCCTTTTTGGTTTCAAAGAAGATTCGTGTGAAGTTTTTATTTTTGGGTGAACCTTTTATTACCTTTCAGTTTTTTAAATATTATACTTATTGTTATATTTGGCATCTGAAAATAATGAATGTTTCTAGCCACAACACAGTTTCATTATTTTAAAATACAGTTTGGGCATCCTGTTACAAGTGCAATGGACTATATTTCAGTGCACTAACAACAGGGCTATTACCACAGACACATTTAAAATTAATTTGTATTGCATAGATTTGTTCTGTGTTTAATCTTTAAAATCAGGAGCCTATGGAAAAAAATATTTTTTCTACAACTAATTTCACTCACTCACTTGATTTAAATAACAGCGCCTATGGAGTTTGATTACGTGACTTAACACATTGTCATAGGGGAGTGTCACAAAAGATTTACATTACAGCGAATCCTACTCAACACCTAGAGTAAATGAAGAAAGATTTACACATCCATGAAAATAAACTAGATCAGTCTTAAATGGCATGTTTTTGTTTTATTTCGCATGGTCGAGTGAAGATGTTCTAGCCCACACAGATCCGATTACAATAGCATTAATTTTCCCTGTAAGACGGCACTGCTCCTGTTCAGTGTTTATATTCATTGTTATAGGAGAGCCACTCCTGTTTAGATAAGAGAATCACATTCTGGCACGCTGTTAACCGTCATCCTAGCTGTCGTGAGCGATCCCAAACACTCCCTGATTTTGTTTATCTGCATGCTTTATGTGTCATCCCTCTTCATGCATGTGATAACAGGGAGATATTCTGATGCTCATAAAACGCACAATTCACTTTTTATAATAGATGGGATTAGATTCATGGTCTTGAGGGCCCGAGCACGAAGAGCAAAGCGAAAGGCTTTCACGCTTTTACCAAATTTTAGGTTGTTTCGAAAAGGAATTTATCAGATTTGCACGAAACAGGCTAAACATGATGTCAATATATTTGTGATGATACATTGCGTTTGATTTCTCAAATGATAAGAGCATCAGAATCTGATTTCTTATTTGCCGATCCCTATGACAAAAAATAAGTTCTCTGTATCGGTGGCAGAAAGCTGATCTTAGCTTCCTTAATAAAAAAGTACCACATGCATATGCACATGCCATAAAGGGGACGCATGTTAATGAAGTCCTGTGTTTCTTTTGTTTATCAAATAACACAGAATGGGCCTAAAACACTCATTGACATTGATCATTAAAAAAATTGTCAATTTTTATTGTACTAAACAATGTCGTTTTGAATGTTGTAAGGTGTATTAACTTGCCTTATCCCATGGCTCTGGTGCTTCCAAATTGAGGCCTGGTGCCACCATCTCAAATGTTAAAAGCCCCAAGAAGGTGTCCTATATTTACAGCAAACAGTGCACAATTTAGATTAGATCTGACTATTAAATGCAAGCGCCACCATGCATTGTTTTCCCGAGGGTCACCATGTAATGTTGCCACAGTAGTGCCAGGGCTCGCCATTGATGCTTACAGCTATATTTTTGGTTGATCTTAATTGACTGTACTTAAGACGGATTATTGTGGCTTTTCCTCTTATAATTTTTTTAAAGGTTGAGGGAGGTGCTGTCATGATCTAATAGGTGTTCAGAATGGTAAGTAGTCCTTTAGCGCCTGTTTTATCCATAGTTACTGCCTTAATAATAGAAATATGGTTAAGTGTTGTGCAATTATAATGCCTCATGTCTCTATTCCTTGGATTTTATAGTTTACTTTTATAAACTCTTCTACAATAGCGAATAGAAATATTAGGTGAATTTAATGATATTAATCAATTTGATGCCATAGGAATACCTGTTTGCAGAAATATTAATAATATTTTAAAAGAAATTAGAGAATAGGATTTTTTCTGTTCTCTTGTATTTCACAAACACATTTGTCAAAAAATGTTTGGTTTTAATTATTCAGAGATTCTTTTTCTCTAAACTTTTTTTGTTTGTGCATTTACTGTAAATGCAATTTTTACACTTTTTAACAGGGGACAAGATAATTTCTTTGTGGTAAAGCAAATTTTGCCATTCCAAAAAGCTAACACTTCGGCACATACATTACAGCTGTTTACAATGTTGTTTTCAATTAACCTCGCAAGGGGAAGTGAATATTTTTAGACTTTAAGCTCCTTGCCATGGTGGTATTTTCTGTTGGTAAAGAAGACATTTAAAAGATTATAAACCCATAAATCTCAAGAATAATAAGATTGAAACTTGTATGAATTTCTTTTTGTTGCAGAACACAAAAGAAGATATTTTGAAGAATGTTATTTACCAAACCACATTTCCCCCCTTTGACTTGCAAACCCAAAACTGCTCTAATAATCTACCTTAATCTTACATTTTCCTCAGAAGAATAATTCATTACAGGTTTTAATTGATGTGATGACGAAGAAATAATTTGGGGTTAACAGTCTCTTTAGTTAGAGGTATGTAAATCTGGTGATAACTTTATATCAATAAAATAGAATTATGTAAATTGACACACAGAGGCTTTGCTTATAGTCACTCTTTCCCTTGTGACATTTGGCTGGCACTGATGTGTACGTGCAGTTTCCTGCGAACACAATTCAGGGATCAGTTTATAGTCTCTGCTCACTGACTTAATCTCTATATGGCTATGCGGCTGAGATGGACCCAGGCACTCTTACGTTCTTTGCATACTCTCACAACGATTTTTTTATTCACACCATCACTAGCAAAGAAAGCAGTGGGCACTCACTCACATACTCATACACAGTCTTACATGCTCTCTCATTGACTCACGCATGCACACACACACACACACACACACACACACACACACACACACACACACACACACACACACTACTTGATGGCTTTGGGTGATGATGACTGTGCTGAGATTTATTGTCATAGCCTCTTTGGCCCCTTTGTCTACAAGTATTATTTTTCTAATTTGTGGTTCGTCGGACCTGGCAGTGTCTTAAAGTTTAGTCCCATTAGTGTACTGTATATTCCCTCCCAGCCCAGAGAAATGATTTCGGCTAAGTGTCGCACACAAAAGCAGAACGGTGACCCTCGGCCCCACTGGCACTGGAGATGTGACTGTGGCCTGCTTCATTCTGGTTAGGGTTTTAGAAACATGCTTTAACAATTAAGTCTGGACGGGAATTCATTACCATTATGGCCAGTCGAACTGTATTACTGTAACACTAACCACTGTCAGACGGTTTTTATAGTTTTATTTTGAATAAGATACCAGTGCTGTTGCAGATGTTCTGTATTTGGCTTGAAAATCGATTTAGTGGAATAAAGGCTTTTTTGGCGTCTCAAATATAACAAATAGTTATTTTGTTGTGTGTGAAAAATAGATTTTTCATTGAATTACCATAGTTAAATATATTAGAAACATTTCACACAACTCGAAAATAACTTTGTGTTTGCCCAGTCGGGTTAATGAAGTTCCTTCAGCTAGTGCTGAACTTTTTCAGACCTAGAAATGAAAGTCTTTCATTATTATAGTTTCCATTGAGATTGGGCATTGAGCCTTTGGTTCTTTTTGGTCAGACCAAGTTCATCTTTTTCCCACAGCAGAACAGTTTCATTTGAAACCCAAGCAGATACCATATGAGAACAGAGGAACATCACTACACCCTTTGAAGGAAACATGAGAAGATCAGAAAGAGAACAGGGAGAGGCTGGTAACCTGATTTATCAAGAAATTTTTGCTTGATTTGCACCCCTTTTTATTTATTGTTGCACATAAAAAACAATACAGTGTGATTTACACATTTGATTTTCAGACAATTTGAAAAAGTTTCCTTCAGGATTTTGTTTTTGAAACGACTGCCCGCGGCTCCTGGATCCCGACGCAAGAATTGGTTGCGTGACGTATCATTACGTGGGTTGTGCACGAAAATCCAAACAAGTTGGAAGAGATTGTTTCTGTGTGTACGTAGTTATATGACACAAAGTGGAAGACATATCATGGCTTGTGATCTTGCGGCCTTGTAAAGATGCTCTTCAATGATGCTGTCGACAGCGATTTTCATGTGAACACAATGCATGTGTTGAGAGGTGCATGTAAAAGGGACTTTACAGAGCCGAGTTAAACAATGGCTGGAGTGGTTTACGTTTATTCTAGAAGATTAACAGGTGGAGGTTGGGTACAGGAAGAGCTTGCCGCTGTTGGCAATTATAGTCTTTAAATCATGTAGCGATGGCTTTAGGATTGGTGGTTCGGTGGGAGAATTCGTACCACCCACACAGGAGACCATGGTATGATTTTCATCCAGAGCACTCTTATTTAAGATGTGTGGCCGGTTTCTTGGTGTGTGGTGGTACTAAGGGAATTTATCACAGTGTTGCTTATTCAATTCCAACATGATTTGATCTATTCTGCACTTTGGTCAAGAAATCAAAACAGATTTTTTACTCTTCATGGAAATATGGGTATTATAGTGGGTATTTTAAATAATGTATCTGTGCATGTAACCCTATTCAAAGAGTCCCTTCTTTGGTGATAAATCTATTAATTGTAATGTTTTAGTACTCAACTAACATAAATGCCAATAAATGTTCAAAGAACACATTATTTTATATTTTTTATATTTGAAGAACACTAGCATTTAATTCTTGTCTCTTTAAGACCCGCATCCTAGTGTACTCTGGTTGGTCATATGGCCTATTCTACTATAATTGGTTAACTTGTCTTTTAATTACTGCATTACCACCAGTGACAAGACGGATCATGTGAGTCCAATTACTTCCCAATGAGCCTCTGACGACACGACACGACACGGATGTATCTGGAACTTTAGAATAAGTAACTTTAGAGATTATTTAGAGGTACTAACACAAGCCAAACCGCTGCTGAGATTTTTCAACATTAGACATTTTATTTTGACCACAAACCTAGGGATCAGCCAAACACAGACACTGTTTTGATATTCGCTTAATTTAAAACAATATTCAGATGGTGGAATTCCTGCCACACCTTAAAAGATGTTTTATTGTTTTAAGATCCCTATTTGGGTTTTCTTATTTTTTTTATTTATTAGAGGAACTTGGCAACAAGAAACTTAGGAAACTTTCACGGAAGTGCTTTGAATTCCTAGCGCCGAACTAAATTAAGTCTACATGTTGAGGCTGTTCATATCATCTTGTGTCAAATCAATGAGCTTAAATGTTAACAAAAGAGTTCAGAAAAATGTACCACAGGGTGAGTCTTGGATAACTTGTATTTCACATGCTCTGAAGACGAATAAGGCTATCTAATTGACGGAAAACTTGGAACAATTGATTTAATTATTATTAATACAACATCACCTGCATTTCCTCCTCCAATGGGTTTTGTCTTCGTACAACACAATTTTTGCCAAGATGAATAGCTGTGTTTATTCGCTTCTTTCGCAGCCATCTCCACCTGTGCACTGTCACAGGAAGTTGTCGAGTTTGCTCGCAGTGTTGCACCTGTTGCCGGGGCAGCAGGTCAACAAAACAATCCGCTGCCCCCAAGCAAGTCTGGGGATCATGACGTTCAAGAGCATGTTGGATCTGTCAGCGCTGTCATCCAAGCATGCTGGGAGCTGTTTAGTGCCGTTGGGAGTGGTAGAAAGGTAGACAACCTCCCCATTACTCAGCATCAAGGAGGCAGGAAGGTGTGATCCTCAAAGGAGAGGGCAACTATGTCTTGGCACGAAAGCCTAAAGAGGGTGATGTGAGAAGAAGAGCCAGGTGGGGGGAATAAAAAAGCATGACTTGCGTCTATAAAAAGCAACACGCACTTAAAACAGATTAATGGACGTCGGCCACCTGGTGCATTCTTAAGTTTCCAATGACTTTCATTTCAACAGACACGTTCTTTCATATTGAACAGCGATTAGTGTGACTGGATTGATCAGACTTTAAAGAGCTTATTGGACACGCTCGCCTGGATCAAAGTGCAGACTGATTGTTTGCAAGTGTGTATTACATTTTGTTATCCATCAGGGGGTTTCAAGTTTGTAGAGGATGTTCTTGGATAATTGACAGCAATGCGTTCTTATCAGTTTAATTGTGTGTTGGACATTTTTGCACTGTTGTGTTTTCAAGAGTGTAGGAGGACATATGGGCCATCAGTAGTCATTACCAGCATGTGGTTGTAGGAGCCTCCAGAGTCTGTCCCAATGTCCATCTGCAGTCCTTTATAGCCGTAAACAAGAATACCAAAGGTTTTTGTAGATGACTTTGGAGAATTTTTTCCATTGTCCGTGCAATTGCAGATTTGTGGGTAATTCATTTCAACTGGTAGGAATCTGAAAGCAATCATTCTGTGTTGTTGGAAAGATGGGCTTTCGGTTTAATGGTATGGGGAAACAAAAACTTGTAAGCTGTTATATTAAGACCTGTGATCCAAAAAGTGCTTAATGTCATAAAATGTGCCAAAATAACCAAATAACTTAGGACAGTGTCACTCATAGTAAATATTTGGTCATCACTTAGTCACCTTCACATAATTCAAGATAGATTCAACTATGAATATGATTTGTAGGCCTTATAGATCCAAATTAAGAGTATCAGGTACACACAGAGATGAAGCGATTTACAGCAGGCAGGAGTGGAAGGGATATTATTATAAAATTAGCACTTTATTAGAATAGAAGAAAATCGTTTTGTGAAATGTTGATTTCGTTCCATTGTGAATCCATCCAGAGCTCCATTGGGAACTCAGACTCGGTCTATCCTTATCTAGATCATTGTTGTTTCTTCCAGCTCATTCTAACATCTGTCTAGACATACATTCAACAGGTGTTATGAATCAAAAACAAAGAATGGAAAACTACATCTTCACAGTTGTGATGTTGAAGAACCTTGTCTATGAGATCATTGAAGACTCATATCTACCTGTGAATACAATAAAAATAAAACATTCAACACATGAAGTAATAACAGTAGGAAAACTAGTACTCTATGGAATAACTTATATACTAAAATCTAAAACTAAATCAAAACAGTAAGAACAAAGAAAATAAATATAAAATTAGAAATTAAATGCAACACAATACTCTTAAATCTGAATTTCACCATCTTTCGGAAGTACATACAAACACGAAGGTTGCTCTTTTAGCAATTCAGATCCTACGATCTACCACTATACAATGGAAGTCAATGGGTGCCAGTGTTGATTGGTTCCCTGATGGTTGAATTAATGATGAAGGATATTTTATTGTGGAGCCATCCCTTTTGAGTTTTGTCTATTAAAGAAAACATTAGAAATTTCATTTGCAATTATGCCTTTTCCTTTTTGATTATAATAATGCGCATTTGCTGTCTAAAATGCAATCTTGGTAGGCAGCTCAATGAGAGATGAATCATTCTTGCTTCAACAGCAGTCTTATAATCTGTCAACGGTTTTCCTAAAAACCAAAATTAAACCTTTTAATCCACTCCATCCATATACAAATGCTTCCTCAGGGCATTGTAAACAGAGCTCTCCTTCACACATACAGGTGTCATTGACATCATCATTGTAGATATCTGACACATTGCTGAATGAAGTGTTTTGCTGGAATTTGAACCCCAACCCTAGAAAGTCAGAAAGGGTAAATCTTAGTATACATTAATGAGGATAATTTCACAATTCGTTGGGATTTTTGTTTTTCAAGTAGAAAGCTAGGTGGGGCTTTGATACTATTCACATGTCTTTACAGTAGCTGAAAGACAAGGCCAAACCCTTGTTATTCCATGAACTTATTAAACAGAGGTCAACCTTTTGTCTTCTGTAATAAGCTTTTTATGTCAAGGGATTTTCACCACTGCAGTGTGCCGATGGGGTTTGCCCATACATGATTAGTACGTAGATCTCAATACCAGTGCATTTCATGGGCACGTTTGAAATCTTTGGTTCTTTTCCTTCACAAACATGTTTGGAAACGTTAAAGAGAGAGTTTACCCATTTACTCATCATTGTGTCATTTTAAACCTGGATGAATATCTTTGCAGTACACATAATAAGATAGTAAGAGAATGTTGGTAACCGATAAACAGCAAAACACATTGTCCAGTTGTTTGTGTCCATACAGTAGAAGTTACACACATTTTTTTAAACAGTTACCCATTTTACCCAGATGACTAATCATCACAAGGTGTTTGTTATTTTGATTTATGATCCGTGAATAATTTAAATGAAGTCTGCAATGTCTCCTTTCACAGCTTCTGGAGTATGTGGGGAAAGGGAAGAGCATCATGGATGTGGGTCTGGCTCAGGCCCGACAGCCCCTCACCACACGCAGTCACTACTTTGAATTAGAGATTGTGGCTCCAGGAGAGAAGTGTTACATCGCTCTAGGCCTTGCAAGACGGGTAAGTTCACTCATGTACAGTTCATGAATTGTTATGGAAAAGATATACTTATATACAAGTTGTGTTCATAAGTATACAACACTACAAAAACACATTAATTCTTCATTCTAAATAATAACAGCCACTAAATTTAGCTATTGGCATGAATCATGTTGAAATTAGATCCCACATATCACTGACATTCCTTTCCTCTTCTTACATTTAATAAGCCTTTTTGTTTATATTTCTTATGTATCATATGTCAGGTAAGCATAGCTGCCTGTTCATTCCTTTGGATTTCAACCCTGTTCCCAGTTCCTTGTATCCTGTGTCTGTGGAGACATTTACAAACAATACGATTGTTAATTGTAAAAACACTGAGGTGGCGTCCGTCACCTCTGCCCGAGTGGCTGACGCCTAAGATGGAGACAACACTGGTCTGAAAGCACATCCAGTTTTTGAATTTGACATGTCTTTGTATTTTGTAGTGTCATAAAACACAAACAGGAAGTGCCTCTGGACCAGTCTGGGTAGTGACTGTTTCACTGGTTTGTATGTAGTGTGACGGCTGCTGTGAGAGAGGCAGAGGCGAATTCTTGTCTGAGATCATTGAACCCTCACCTCTGAACAGGAATTGAACACAGCCTGCCGTAGACCTGACTCCCCTCCCTTTCCACTTGTGACTGTGTGTGTCCGGATACACATTATGTTGCTAGGATACAGGACAAAGATCTTCTGAGCCGTAATGAGAGGTGGGGGCGCACAGGAGCCTCGACGGACACGATCCGTGAATAGGTTCGGCCGTTATTACCTTCTGACCTTCCTCTCCTGCAACGACCCTTTCATCCATTCACATCCGGCATCGTGTTCTGTTGCCTCTCCTTGAGAAAAGTTTTTTATAAAACTGTTGTATTCCTTTTTATAGTATTTAATCAGACTTCAGTGGAGCTGTTCTATCACTCCATTGCGTGTTTATTGTTTCTCGATGACAGAAGCTTGCACCAACACGGTTCCCTGCCTTCCACAGCGCCCGGATGGTGACGGTACCCTCTTGACCTAATCTCTGAGATATACGCTTGTGTGCAGATGTGAATCTGCCTCCACCAGCGATTGTTGACTTTGTCAGAGTGTGGAAATGCAGGTAGCTAGAGTAAAGCACATAAAAGCTCCAGGTGGATCTGATAGAGCTCCTGCATGGACGCATACGCTACTGTTTGTTTTTTTTGGAAGCTTCGCGTTTTTTCTCTAATGGCTTTTGCAGTATCCTTAGGGGGCCAAAACATACGCATGAACGGCACCTTCTCCAAACAGCAGTGTCGTGGTATATAATTTCATTTGACGTATTTAAAAAACTCTAATGTGGGTCGCTAGCCGAGTGATTGATGGCTCGTGGCACGGCAAGTGTTTGTTCGCTCGTACATGATTTGGAACGCAGATGCAATCGGACGAATGCGTGGAACGCACATTTATTATGGCGTCAACTCAATCTAAATTAAGTCATGTTTGAAAACAGTTTACTTTGTCATGTGTATTTGCAAAGAGCGGCGCTTCATTGTCTCTACATGTTTAGAGCTGTTTGTTAGATTTGCCCGAGGTGTTATCATGCCTGCCCTCTGTTGCACAACCTCGTAGTGTAGTCCTCTGCCTCGAGTTGAGTGGAGAACGGACCATGAGATATTAAGTGTCATCTTTCTTTCTCCGAATGGGACTTTGTGCTTGAATCATATGTCTTTCTCAGAACAGGGTTTTGTGATTCACTCTTAGATCATAAATCGATCCCTTCCGTACATGTTTCCCGTCTTAGTATTAGATAAACAGGTCAAAACAAACCTCTAACCGTTACAATGAGCTACAGCCTTAACCACAACAGATTAAATGTAAGCCCAAAGACATAAAGAAAAATAAGCTTAAAAATATGTTGGTAACCATCGTCATGTTTGTTGTAGCTTTATTTATTGATATCACAAAGAAATTATTTTATTAATTGATATTTCAGCCTCTCTGTGAAATGACTCTCTAATTGTAACAAATCTTTATACATTTCTCTATTTGGCTTACACAGAGAAAGATATTTGTCCAAATTCTGGTAACCAAACAGTTCTTAGACCTTATTGACAACCATAATTGTAGAAAAAATTGTGTTCAATTATTATTATAAATAGATTTTTCCTACAATGGTTGTCAGGGGTTCTAATAACTGTTCGATAATAAGCATTCTTTCACTTATCTTTCTCTGTGTTCATCAGGAAAAAGAAATGTATACAGATTTGGACGGCTCAATCAATGACTTATGCCTCTACAACCATCCCGGACACGTAATATCTGATCAATCCATTCTGATAAAAAGTACTTATGTGGACTGAAGTATTTGCTTTAATTTATTGTAATATCCTTGTAGCAAATTATTTAACTTAAATATATCAGTTAAAAGTATCTGTTGTATACTTTAATATTTTTTAAAATAAGGATCAAAAACCCAGAAATGGAAAAATAAAAAATACTTAGACTTTATTATTAATGTATTATTTATCATTCCCAATATCTCTTTTTAGTAATTTTCGTACAATGGGTGGTACAATAAAACCCTAAAAGTTAAATCTTCTTTATAACAATGTTTTGTTTGAAACACTCCGAATCATGTACCATAAATTGGCCAATATTAACAGATTGTAACTAGCCTCAACAGTAAGTTATGATATTGAACAGCTTAACAAAAAAAAAATATAATAAATAAAGTCTATTTCAATAAAGCAGTGTGAATTAGTTAAATCCAATTACAAAATCTGTATATTTTAAAATGTTTTAGTCTGGTAGTGTCGTCTCTGGTTGTGAATTAAGTAACTGCCTTGGAGTCATTGTTAGATCTTATCAGATTTTTGGCCTCTCTTCATGTTTGTGCTGGCATGAAGTGTCTGTACACAAAATACGTAATGCCTGAAGCTATGTGACAACTACACCCTGGATAATAATGTATTTCTTTACAATGTAAAACAATGAGTTTTAATACCTTTAACAGTTCCTGGCTGTTGGTCATATATTTTCTTTAATATGAAAGGAATGTGGTTTATTTTATGTAAGTGCTTTTCAGTGTTTGATATCCAACTATGAGGGAATTTGTTTGGGGAAATTTTATTATTTATTTTTACTAATTTCTCTTTTAACAGGATTACCCAAAGAACAGACATCCTGGCTGGAGTCGAGGTTCTGTCGCCTATCATGCAGGTGAGTTCTAAAAAAGAATGAAATAAATGTCCATGACACAAACCACTTCAAATCCTTTTTAAACATGTCCAGATCCTGTTTACATAAACTTTGTTTAAGGGTTCCATTTCATCTTTGATTGTATTCTTACAACTTTTCAAGCATGGATTACCCAGAATTCCTGCAGGTGTGGATTGTTACTCAACTTCATCACATCTTTAGGCACCATCTCTACAGCGACGGGATTCTGATAATATGATGGCTGCAATCATCCTTAAATCACACTCCACAGGTGCTTTCTCTTATAGCAGGAAGTTGATACTGGATAAGACAGTGTGACTTCTCGGTGTATAGATAACGATCTTTACACTCCACCAGCCATCTATGCCCTCATGCCACTCCACATGACAGATCAGTCACAAAGTATCGTTTTTTGGTTCTTATTAAGATCTTGTCAGCTTGTGGAGAGCTTCAAGGAACATCCAGAAGGTTTTCAGTGCTAGCCTTCGGGTTAAATTGGCCGCAAAAACAAAATGCTTGCATGCCTCAATGCCTCACACATTAATCTTATCGTTAGCCGGGACATTGATCGATTCTTTTTCCATAATTTGTGCCTCACCATGCTTGAGTTCACTAACAGGCCTGACTCCACTATCAGGCTGTGAATTCATAGCTTTCAGCTTCATAACCCTGAGCGAGAACCACTTGATCATCTATTCCTCTAGATTAAAGCTAACACCCATAATTACTTTTGTTTTTTGCTTGTGAATTTGATCATATCTTCGCTCTCATCAGGGTGGTACTGTTAATCTCTGGCACCTGGAGGTCCTTCTGTTGACTCTTGCGATGCTACATTTTTGATGCGTGTCATATCTGCCCATCATTGTTGATGGTGTGTTGACATTAGCTCATACGCGGGACATTAGCTCATACGCGGGTCAGATTAAGGGCTGGTGACTCATTGATCTATACGAAGCCCTCATCCATGACCCAATCCTGTGAGTCATTGCGCTGGGCATGTAGGGAGGCCGTTGATGTGTTGTTTGTGGGTCAGCATCAAGGACACTGGGACTGTTTATGTGATGGAGGAATGAACTTGGAAGTCAGTGTGCTAAATTTATTCAGGGTTAACTGGGTAACGAGTGCAGCCATTTGAAAGCGAAGACTCGTGGCAGAATGTGATGGACTGCCGTTGAAGGGGTGGGGTGCTGTGATCCGCTCTTAATATGACAGCTGTCCACGCCAAATTGCTTGAAATAGTTGGCAAGGGTTGCTTTGCCCTGAAATGTTATCGGATTATTACTAGAACAATGTTGCTCAATTTTTTATGCCTTCTGCACAAAAGAAGATATTTAGTAGGATGTTTGATAAGCAGATATCATTGACTTTCATTGTATGGATACAAAAGAACAGTGGGTGAACTCTCTTTTGAAGCTTCTTCAGCCTTCGATGAAATGAATACCCAAATAGCTTTACCGTTTTCAGCCCAAGGATCGTAAACTCCTTCTTGTTTGCGGAAGCAAGAATCAGCCTTTTCCAGACGGAGCTCCAGGAAAACCTCTGTCGTTCGAGGAAAGCCTTCTATGCGCCTCAGTGTAACGTTTCCCATCGACTCAGGTGCCAAAGTAGCGGAAGCCTCTCCAGAAGGCCGTGGTCTATTTATAGCTCCCTTCCTCTCCCGTAGAGATTTCTACGTTTGGGAATGCAGCGCTGGGCCCGGGACCCACATGGGAATCATAATGATACAGTGTCTTCATCTCCCTCTCCGTGTGTTCCGATAGGGATGTTTAAACGGTATCCTGTGCCGGGACGGGTCCCATGACAACTTCACAAATATTTACAAACCACGCACCGCAGTGGGGTTTGTGTCTGCAGGCAACCCAGCCATGTTTTTCTTTCACTTGCTTTCGGTTGTTGTCTCTTTTGTTTTGTTATCTCGTTATATAAGGAACAGTCTCAAGGAACGGAGGCATGAGAGCTTTTGTCTTTTCCGTCCCGTCAGGCTCGGGATGAAGCGTGCGAGACATCTTTGGATCATTAAGAGCAAATGTGTTAGGAATGCAAAGTGTGTGTGTGGCTTTTCAGGTTCACACCAGGACTTAGATCTGATGCTTCTGACAAACACTAACTGTTGATGTGATTCATAATGTCTTCATTCATTCAAAGCCCTGCGGGTGTTGCTCAGATGTAAAAGATGCATAGATTATTACTGTAACCACAGTTGATTTTTGGATTTATTTTGAGCCCGCTTCGAATTCACAACCATGTTCTTCATGAATTACAAAAAAACATCGAATTATGGAGTGATTTGAATGATACCATAATAAAACTAAAAGAGATAAACATTCTGCCATCATGTGTTTATTCTTATGTCTGTATTAAATGGGATACAGTATTAAAATGGGAGTCAATGAGGATAAATTTCTGGGTTTCTATGGTTCTTCAAAATATCTTCTTTTGTTTTCGAATAAGGAAAGAACGTCATACATGTTCTGAAGGACGTGAGCATGAGTAAATTAAATAAATATTTGTTTTTCTGCAAACTGTCATGACTAGATTTATGTGAGCAGAAACTTTCTGATAGATTTAAATAACAAATATAACTTTTTGGAAGTCTTGTTAACTCGCAACTATTTGTCTAAAATAACTCTGAATCTTCAAATTTTTATTCACTTTGCAGATGATGGAAAGATCTTTCACGGAAGTGGAGTTGGTGATCAGTTTGGCCCGCGCTGTTTTGAGGGCGACATTATGGGCTGTGGAATTATGTTTCCTCGGGATTATATGCCGGAGTTTGAAGGTGAGACAGATGATAAACATGTTGGCGTGCTGTTTGTTGCAATTCGAAAACATGCACAATCTCAATATTAAAGAGCATATCCATCAAAATCATTTCCTTTTAACAGATGAAATTGATGACTGGGATGCCGTGGATGTACGCTCGAAGCAGGGACGTGTGGAAAACTTACTGTATTTGAACGATGAAGATGAGGAAGAGGGAGATGATCCAGAACAAGAACATGAGGGCCGGAAAGTTATGGTAAGACACAGACACGAAGAGACTTATTTTGCATTTCACATCCCCCTTGTGTCTTGTTGACAAACTAAATTAGTTTTTAAAATCACAAACAGTGAGAATCTTGTAAACAAAAGACCCTCGAGGCTTAGTTTGACAGCTCAGTAAATGAAACGTCATTATTTTTGGTTAAAAGCAGACTGGAGTTTGTTTAATATCAATTTATCGATTCAAGCGTTTTAATCCGGAACAACATTAATGCATTAAGGTCTCAAAGTGGAGAGTTTTCTTGTGGCAAATGTAAATGTAATATCACAGTGTTTGACCCAATCATCTCTGCCCACTGGGTGAGAGTTAGGGCTCTCTCTACGGCACTTATGCAAGAGTTTTAAGGAGTCAAAATGTCTGGTCACCACCGAAGCAGAATTTTTAGAGATTTTTGTATGATGAATCTGCTTGCAGATACTCAATCAGCTGGAAAACCTTATTGGAAAATTCAAGAATACCAAAGCCATCTCAGTGCTGTGAAACAGATGTGCTTATCTTGTTCATCATAGCTTCACAATTCCGATAAAAAGTATCCAAAGTTTTGGCTGCCATGCATGTAGTACTGTCTAATGCCTTGTATCGGCCCTGTAGCTATGGAAATGCTGACTCACACTCGCCCCTTCCCTCTCAGACTTTAGAAATGCTGACTCGCTGTCGCCCCTCTGTGCTCATCTAGGTATTCTTCACCCGGAACGGCAAGATCATCGGCAGGAGAGAGGTGGTGGTTCCGGCTGGGGGCTTTTACCCCACTATCGGAATGCTCAGCAGTGGGGAAAAGGTGAAGGTGGACCTCCATCCGCTCAGCGGCTAACAGAAATGACCCAAATCAAGTTTCACCCCCTCATTTCTGCTGTCAGCCAATCAGCTTTGACCAGACTAAACTATGGGGTATCATGGGAAAGGTTGATTTGGATTGATATCACTTTTCTTTAATGGAGGATGCAGAACACTTCACATCGGTGCTTGTTCCATCGTAGAACAAAAACCGCAGCATTTCTTAAATGTTCACAACTTTTCACTCCTTTACGGTTTACTGTGAAACCATACAGAGGGTTATGGCATGTACATTAAATGTCGGGCTTCGGAAAAGCTGTTTATCTAAAGACCGGAATAATATTATATGAAAATCAATTTTCCTTATTCAAAGTAGAAATCTATATCAACATACAGTATATATTTTTAAAATATATGTATATATGTAAATGTATGTATTGGCTGCTACACAAACATTTATTTAGGAAAATCTTTTTTGTATAGTAGAGAACGGTTAATGTGATGTTTTATAAGCACGGTTGGTTACAGCATAACAGAGAACGTTCAAAATCTCTGGTACTTCAAGAAATCAAGAAAAAACGATGGTTATATCACAATTTCCACAAACGATCCCCGTGATGATTCGCACAGATGAATCTTCACACTGGTGACAGTGTGTTGTGGTCATTTTTTAGTCGTCCTGAATGTCACGTTTAATCAATTGCCACTTTTGCTATTTTTCCTGTCTGAAACTGAGCAGTCGAGGGACGGTGCCAATAAACAGTGCTGAGTAATTGCTAAATGTGATGTCTGCGGAGATGATTCGTATTGTCCCCAGATGTATATCTGACTCTCTGGTGTCATTAGGTACATTGCAATTCAGCAACTCCAGACGGGAGAGAAGACACGTTGAATAGTCTGTTTTGAGTCTTATAAATAAATATCTATAAATGCAGCTTAACAAAGCAATTCATTCTTATTTAGTTTAGTGGGTCCGGGTTTATCAGATTTTGTTGGGAGACGCCACACTGGAGTCTCATTTAATTTAGTCAAAAACATTGAGCTGTTTATACAGACATCGTCCACTGTAATGTGAACTGGTTGTGTTCACAAATACCACAAGCACTTTAGACATGGCCAAACTTAAGCTGAGCGCCCGAATGGCCGTAAACCTACTGCCCTCTGTACGGATGCTTGTTTGCACACCTCATTGTTGTAATGTGTATATTCTGTTCTGGTCTTTGACACATCACGCAAGGAAAATGTTTCAGAGATGTACATTGCCAAATTTAAAGTCTTGTTCAGTCTCCTTAAAGATTCTTTTAAAATGTCTACATATACATATCTTATTAAACTGTTCTCTGTATTGCTTTGAGTTTAGGTGTCTTGGTTTCTGTTTAAAATATGCATGAAAACACTGTATAGGGTGGAATTGAGACATTGTCATATGACTTTGCATTGAAATTCCATGCAAATGTCATCTTTACCATAAAAAATATATCTGTAGTGTGGTGGTTTAAGTTTCACTTGTGAGTTCGACACATCCTCGACCAAGTTCTCATGTATGGTCACATGAAAATTGAAATCCAAGAATTACTAAAGAGTCAACCCTTCTCCATTTATTGCTTCTACAAGCTTGTCATCTCTCTAAAAATGTCTAAGCAATTGTCAAGTTTCTTTTTATAACCAAAAAACATGTTGGTAGACTAATGTTTTTCTGATGTATTGACTATCGATTAAGGAAAAGAGTCAATATATTGGAAACAATTATATTTTCTCTATATGTTAGATCCAATTGCCCTTCGTTCATTTAGAGACAACAAACTAGATTTATCTTTACATTTATTAGATTTACAGTTTTTGCAATACACTAAAAATAAAGGAACTTTGCGATGCCATAGATTATCCTTTTATATATGGTTTAATAAACAAAATTCATTATTACAAAAATATGTTTCTGGTGAAGAATAATTAGGTAAGATGTATCTTTGGAGCCTCTGGATGAATGGTTCTTTGTGTAACCAAACATTCTGCATTTATGACATCACTATGCCTTTTAGGCACTTTTTTTGAAGAGTTTACAAAAAATCTGTCAATGAAAAAAAAAATTGTTATGTAAACTAATTGCATTATAAACTTGCATTATATGCAATTTCAATTACAGGACTGGTCGATTGTGAGAACAGTGAATTGTGGGAAACTAGTTTTGTAGTCAAGACCACCTAAACCAAGAACAAAAACAAGGTCAAGACACTCAAAAGAATGGTTTCATATACTTCCACACTATTGGAGACAATATTTCATCATTCTGGGATGGCTTTACTTCTAAGTATTTTAGAATCAAGTCATAAATAAATTCAATGTCACAAAGTGGGTATTCTCTCCCAAACTCTTTTAATTTCTCTTGTACAATGTGATTTCTTGGATCATACAGTATGAACATGCATGAATAATGATGTATACAAAACTAAATTATCAAGAAATTATTACTCCAATATTTGCCAGGGGTTCAGTGTGTCTCACAATCAAACTTTACACTTCAAATGTTTTGTTTTCTTATAGTTGTTTTGTAACTTTTTGATTTGATTCCTTTTTGTTTACAATTCAAACACAGCTGGCACATGCTTTTGTTTTCATAAATTTATTAGAAAAGACTTCCAGATATTTGGTCCCATGATAAAAATAACGTTTAAAGTACAATTAGATATCATTTTGCAATAAACATTCAAAAGTTGCCAATCCAAAGTGGTACAGCCAGGAGGTGTTTAACATACAAAAGTAAATCCCAAGTGCATTTCAGCAGTGAAAGCCCAATCATCCCAAAAAATCTTTGTTTAAACCGAACATTCTCTCGATGACAGTCATAATGAATGACAATTCAAAATGCATCAAGAAACATTTTTGCGGTTAAGGTTTCGATAAGAGGCGCAAATATCTGAGTATCAGCAGCATAAAAAAATTGTACAGTCAATAAACATATAAAAGAATATAGAAAATTACCAAAGAAATTAAAATGCATAAAACTATGTTTTTTGAGGATACATTTGAACAGCTAGTTTATAAACTAGAGACATGTTCCAGAAGATCTGACAGCTACAAGTAATGTTTACGAACATTTATAGGCACATACAACTTGAAGAAAACAAAAAAATAATTGCACCGAAGACAAAGACACATGGAGACATTAAAATACACCTGCGCTTCTAAAAGTAAACAGCAGAGAAACATTTCATCATTGCTCTGTTTGACATTTCTGTTATTCATCTTCATCCTCATCATAATTGCGGTTTCTTTTGATGAGATCCTCCACGCTGACATCAGGCCCGTCTTCCTCAGCCTCTTCTCCATCCCAGAATCCAACATCCTGGGAGGCCTGATTCTGCTGAGAATCCAACCCAGACTCACTTTCTGGAGATAATAAAGGACTGTTCTCCAAACTGCTTTTGCTCTTCATAGAGGAAAGTTCCTCTTCCTGTTCATCCACCTTCTCTTCATCACACACATCATGTTCCATAGTTTCCTCCTCAGCTTCCTCTTTGCGTTCTTCCTCAACTTCTTGTTCCTCCTCTGACTGGTTAAGCTCGATCATGTCTTCTGAAGAGATGAGCGTATCTGTGGTAGAAGAAAGGGGAGACATTTCCTCCAGCTTCTCTTCTGATGGAGACCTTTGAGATGGAGATTTTCTCTCATTCGGCCGAGCGACGGGCACAGGGGTGGCATTGAACATGGAAAAGGGTTTGCTTCTCTCTTTGAGTGAGACACTTCTGCGAATCTTTGGAAGATCTGACATGTCCGAGTTGGTTAATACACAGTCGCCCTCTGGAGGCCATTTTGGGCGGATGGGCCTGACAGGCCCTCCGTCGGCTGGGCCGCCGCAGGCATTAGCTGTGCTTTCCTCCTCTTCTGACTGTGGAGGCCAAGAGATTTTCAGTCGTCCCATTTCTAAGGGTTTTTCAGATTTTTCAGACACAACCTGTCCTCGGGTCTCCAGAGACGCAGTGAGAACGTTGACTTTGACCAGAGGAGACTCTTCTACTGTTGGGCTGAAGCTTGTTCCTGGAGGTGACAGCTTGACCTGCTCTTCGCCTTCTCCTTTGCCCTCCCAGAGCTCTTTGTGGGGTCGGTGACCGAAGCCCTCATCATAGTTCCCCTTGGCTTTAAAAAGCTGGCAGAAGTGAGGCTTACAGTAGACGTTGTTGTGCAAAGAGGCGTAGTTCACCAGACTAACCAGAACAAAAATCCAGAGATTAGAAAGGAGTTCAATGCTCTACAGATGTTCACGAGGATTTCTTATACTTGGAAAGAGTCATGCATGCTCACCTGAGTTTAGTGTTGCAGTAGGCACAGCGGAAGCAGGTATTGTGGAAAATCTGCTGATTCGCTACAAGTTTTTCTAAGGGGTACACAGTCTTAAGGCACATCACACAGGTTTCACGGACAGGCAAACGAAATTTCTGCAGGTTAGAGCAAAGATGAACGTTTGAGACAAAGCCACATTAATAACTGTAATATAAGCATTTCATTTATTTATATTGTAACAGCACGAATACATAACATTAATGTGTAAATCATGTATATAATATGCACTTTATCACCTACCCTTAAAGCTTTAGGTTGGCTTTGTTCAGGACTCATAACAGAACCTGCACATAAAGAGAACACTTTTAATAAAATCTGCCCATGTGGAATAGTTTAAACTAAAACTGAAATTAGAAATTAAAATGTTTCTATTGATAAAATAGATATTCTTATTTTCATTTAGGTGAAGGTGATGAAACAAAATGACTAACTGGAAGTAAAAATTAAATAAATTAATGATTAATTAAACTTAAAATAAATACTTAGCAAAATACGTATAAAACTGCTAAAACATTTAACTAAAATGAAAAGGAAAGTTCGTGAAGAATACAAATTGTGTCATGATTTCCTCAATGAGTTTTTTTAAAACCTGTATAAATTTCTTTGATTTGATGAACACAGTAAGATATTTGGAAAAATGCGTGCAACCAAACAGGAGAATGTAGGAGAACAATACTTCCTTATATGGATACTTCTTTGTGTTTAATCAAACCAAAAAAAAAATATATAGATTTTAAACAACTGTAGAGTAATTCAAAATTTCATTTTCATTTTTTGGTTAACTATAGGTTTAAAATGACAACTATAGATATAAAAATAATTGCTATTTTAAAATATTAATGAAACAGTAAAAATATAAACTATAACTCTGAACACTAGAGGGTGCCTATAGGATACATTTAATATTTGTTGTGAGTTTGTATTCCTCATTTATTGTGCATTAAATGTATACACATAGTTCTGTATGTATATATGTATAAATTGTTTCAACATGATCCTCTGTATTAGGTGTAGTCACGGTGTTTTTAAGGGACAGTTCATTCAGAAATAAAAGTCCTGTTATATTCAGTTTCATGCACAGATCATTTGTTACACGTCATAGGACCTCAATATTCTTGACTTCCCATGTCTGCTTTTTTACTGAAAGACATGAAGCCTGGTCTATTGCTTCAAAGTATCTTGTACAAAACATATTTATAAACACTTTTAAAATACTAAAATCCAGCTTGAATGTGAAAATAATATTAATGTGAGAGACCAAAAACTCACCATATCGGTCTGTGGTTGGACTTTTCAAAGTATTCGATTCACAGTCCTGCAAACACACAAGAAACAAGTAAAACAACCAATAAAATATTGTATTGCATTTTTTAGTCAATGTAAGGTTTAACCCTTTTTTTTGCTTTTGGAATGGACTTAAGGGCATTTGAGCGAAACGTGATATTCAAAAAGAAAACAATAAAAAGGGGTTGGAGCCAGGTGGTCAAGGGGACGGGTTGAAATATGAGTGGGCTTTGTGACATCAGCCAAAGAAGAAAGAGATTTTAGAGACGTGGGAAGTTATTGCATTTAATAAAACATTACTTAGCTGGATTTTCAGTACTCACCACATCGGTAAAGATCGGTGGCACGTTTTCTTTCTGCTTCCCACCGTGACTGCGGACTTCACTGTCCACCGGTTCATTCTAGCCAAACAGTTAACACAAAAGGTCAGCGGTGACCATGCTTCGATAACCCACCCAGCACAGTCAATCTATTCAATGTAACAATCATAAAGTGACAGCGGTTGGGCAGAATGATTTATGACAAAGATGCTCACGGTGGGGGAGGAAGCCAGATCGAGCTTGGTTACGGCTGCCTGGTACATGGCCATTCGGTCCCTGAGAGGAGTGGACTCCACCAATTTAACCTCAGACTCAAAGGTTTCTGTGAATCACAAACAACAGAGAGACGGATCAGTGAGGGCGGGCTGTGCATAATACAAAGAAAATATGAGAGCTTGGAAAAATGAGAGGCACAAGGTCGAAGAGGGAACGGTCAGCAGGAATTTCCACAGAGCCTGACATCAGCACTTTGCAGTAAGATTCGTCTTACAGTGTTGCAAAAATGAAGGAAGTTCAGGAAGTTCGATTAGTTTGTGAATCCTGTTTTTAATGCGGTGTCTTGCATTTTGTACCTTTGTCTCCAGACTCCATATGTTCAAGGCCACTGTCTCCAGGTTTCCCAGACTCTCTTGACACCTATGCAATAAAGAACATGTTCAGGAAGACTGCTTCACAAAGAACAAGGCAAGTTTAAGAAA
The DNA here is from genome assembly GCA_033220385.1 of Triplophysa yarkandensis. Lineage (NCBI taxonomy): Eukaryota > Metazoa > Chordata > Actinopteri > Cypriniformes > Nemacheilidae > Triplophysa > Triplophysa yarkandensis. The sequence goes on along the minus strand of CM065671.1, from coordinate 1,223,816 downwards.
TATGTAAGGTTGAATACAGATAAAGACAGCATCTTGCACTTGCACTGAAAATCTATGCGAACAAAGATTGCCCTATGAACTAGTACGAGACCATTTCTGAGCAAGTATCATAGTTCGCTCAAAAAATAAAACTATTTCTTTTCACCCTTTTGAAGTTTTAAACCTGTAGGACTTCCGTAGAACACACAGACGATATTTTGAAGAATGGTGATAACCACACAGCAACGGCAACCATTTATTTGCGTTGGTTTTGTGTCTGTACAATAGAAAGTAATGGGTGCCAGTTCCAAACATGCATCAAAACGCATATGTTGTTCAATGGAAGATCATTCATGATTTTTAGGGAGTATAAACCAGAATATTGCTGATCGAAATTTATTTAATATTAAAATATTAAAATTCAACACATTAGTGTAAATTCAGAGAGTACAGTGAATATAAATTTCCAAGAGAATGGTCAATAGGAATTACATAGAAAAGTTCTGACGTCAGTGTTTATACGTCTCTGTGGCTCTGACTGTCTGGCTTCTCTTCTCCCAGCATTAATAATCCTCTAATGAGCTCTCAGACAGACACCGGCGTCTGGCTTTCCTACCATCGCAAAACTGTAATATGTCTGACAGTATACCCAGGTCACGTGGAAAACACGTAGACTACAAACGACAACCATTTACCAAAAGATATAATGTTCTGTACACAATATATTGGCTGATATGCAGAATATAGAATGATCGAATAAAGACACTAAGATACAACAACTCAAATAGAGATCTGAATGCATTTAAACTTTCCAAACTCATAACAACAACCTGTACATCAATGGCAACATATAAGACCACGTTTAAGCCTCTTCAGCTTTTGTTGATGCATGCTTTCCAATAATAAAACAAAAATATTGGCTATATGAGATGAAAACATTTTCCTTTAGTAATATCCCATGATGCAATCTGTCACCAACATTTCATCATAAGGGATACAAACATGTTCAACAACATGACCAATCACAGTTCAGACATCTTCTTAAGTCTGCTGCGAGCACTGTCATTGTTCTCAGGAAACAGGACGCGAACTGACATCATCCCACAGTAGACACTTACCAAACATCCAACAATATCACTATCAAGCTAAAATCCACATGCCTTACCTATTCAAAGAAGACAGACACAATCCGCAGTGATTCCTGGAGAATAACAGAGCACTGTCTATGTGACTAAAGCCCAGCAGTACTCACTGAGCAGATTAAAGTCGGGGAGCATGCCAGGGTTTTGCTGGAAACAGCAGGAGTGGGGGGGCTAACAGGGCTGGGTGGGGTTTGGGGGCCATGAGGGCAGCTGCCTGAGCCTTTAAATCCCAGGGGGCTGAAACCATCCACCCCCATCACGGATTAACCATTTGCGGGGGTCCGAGGAACCAGCCGGCTGGTCCTCAGCATAGTGTCTCCATTCTGATGTGCTAACACCAGAGGAGCGGGAAATAAACATGGTACAAAAGCTGCAGAAAAGAAAGCCACAGGAGGCAACAGCCCGGACAAAAGAACCTCTCTATTAATCCAAAAGACACAAAAGATGGAACATCTGAGCTACGGGCTGCCAAAAATGAGGAGTGGCCTTTTGTTATCAGAGGACTGAATCTGTGACAAAAGATGATAGATGCTATAAATTTATTTTATTGTTAGACTTTTTGCATTTAAAGTTTCCAGATCACCAAAAATGTACATACTATCATTAAAACCCGTACCAGTTTCATTCAAACCCGTACGAGTTTCATTCTTCAAAATAACACAAAATAAGATACTTTGATGAATGTGAAGTGGCACCCATTCACTTGCATTGCTTTTGAATTCATACAGCAGAAGTGAATGGGTGCCACTGCTGTTCAGTTCCAGTTTTCTATTAAATATCTTCTTTGTGTTCTGTGAAAAAGAGTCACACAGGTTCGAAATGACGAAAGGATGAGTACATGACGACACAATTTAAATTGTCCAAATGTATTTTTTTTTACTTTTCCCACTTTTACCCATTAACATTCTGAAAAAACTCCAAATAGCTTTCTTTTGAAAATAAAACATTTCCATTTTGGATGATATTTTAAAGGCATATTACAATATGACCCATAACTTTATCAATATCAATATAACATCCAAACAAACGATATACAATGCTTTCCAGGTTTCCTTTTCCTCAATTCTGTATGTTCTCTACCGTTTGGTCTACCTGTTTTTGTACAACATAAAATTTGTGAAAGAAACTATAGAAATGAACATATTTATTTTCATTAAAGTTTCAGTGTTTCTTCATCTATTCTTTTGAATTTAAGTTTCGAGATTAAAGCCTAGCCTTAACTCGTAAAACATGACAAAAAAGTTTCCCTACACAATAACTCAATTTAATTCCTTCAAAGTCTTGTAATGTGTGTAATTAAATCTGTAATACTGCTATGTGTCTCAATACAGGAAATCACGACCACGAACAACTGATGATGTCTAAATGGGTGTTGAAATATCTTGGCTTACAGATGTCCATCTGCTTATGAAATACATCTAGAATACAGAGAGTGCGTGTCATCAACTCCTGTATGATCTGCCTGTAAAACATGTCATCACGCGGCCCAAATTCAATTTCCATCAGACATGCTCTTAACACAAATCTCTGCAGCAGATTTTCAAAACAGATGAGACTTTATTTCCATCAGCTCGTGACCATCCCTCAGGTTAAAGACGAGAAGGTTTGGCTTCGATGAGAGCAGAGAACCAAGTGATGATCATGTGAAAGTTTATTCTATGACATCACCAGCCAGCGAGAGTCACGTCTCATCCCAGTCTCATGATGGGAAGATCTTCTGGTTGAACAGTTTGGATTCAAGCTGATGAACTTAAACAGTTTTTTAGTGGGAAAAGAAACTTCCCGAGCGAGGAAATGAATCTACTTGAACAACAGGGTTAAAGAATAGCAATAGTGGTGCTTGCTTCAGTAAAACACTATTTTTATCTGAACTGTTTAATGCATGATGGAATCACTTCTCTATTCCCACACACAGACTCTATCTCTTTCTCATTTCCAGATGAAATGTTGGGCAAAATTCCCAATGATTCCCTGGTGTACAGAGGAAACAAGACTCCATTGTGTCTGGTAAAGTCCCTGTTTTTTAGTCATGTATTCAGATAGTCAGGGGATATTAAAGAATAAACCAAATGTTAAAGGAGTGACTATACAATTCTTTCTTCATTTACTCATTCTTAGTAAGACTTTTTTTTTCAGCAGAGCTATAAGACGACTTTGAATTTTTTTTGAAAGATGTTGCTAAACGAACAGCAGTGTCACCCGTTCACTTCTATGGTATGCACAGAAAATCAATGCAAGTGAATAGGTGCCAGTTACCAAAATATCTTCTTTGAACATTTCAAATCAATAATGTTGGCATAAAACCATTTAGATTTTACATACATCATTCCTACATGTCATATAGGTTTGTGGTTTTTGTCAAAATTGAACAAATAAATATTAATAAAGGAGCTGTCAACTATGCCATCAGTGAAACATTCTTGAAAAAATGTGCAGCATCTTTTTCACATTTCCCGTAAGCGGGTGGTTTCGCACACATAAGCTTGAAGTCCTACAGCAACGATATGTTTCAAACATGTTTTAAATGACAACTACAGTGACCTCATAAAACTATTCAGAGTTGAAACCAACCATCCACGCTTGAATGTCACTGCACTAAATACAGTCACAATAAATTTGGTATGTCGTTATGTTGTAGGTCAGTTGTGGTCTGGTGGTTAGATATTTGGACTTGTAAGCGGAAGGTTGTGGGTACGAATCTCAGGGCCAGCAGACAATAACTAAAGAGTCCTTGAGCAAGACACCTTATCCCCTGCTTGATCCTCAGTGATAACTGGCAACTGCATAATACTGTAAGTCACTTAGGAAAAAAGCATCTGCCAAATGCATAAATGTAAAAATATAAATGTTGTTATAAATTACTGAGCATATTCAGCCCGGCACACTGTGCAAGCAGTAAATCTAGTGAGGAAGCTTCAGAAAAGAGTGGCTGGTGAAGCACAAGACCATGTGACTAACATGACCGGATTCCTACAAGTCAAAGAAGTCTTCCGGACCATAGCAGTATCTTTCAATTTGTATAGAGGTGTCATCTACCTGTCAATCAGACCAACAGAACAGGAGATCACACACTAATTACAATAAACAGAACTTACTTTGTTCTGAAAGGCGTCCCCCTTCTCAAACATCATCTTCAGGCTGTTTAGAGGGACGGTTGGCTTCTCAATTGGCACGCTGGACACCCCTGCAGCCCCCGGAGCCTCCACATCTCTCTGGGTCCACTTCTCCATAGTCTGCTCTCTGGCGGCTTGTGTGACGTCCGTGGACTCAGGCGGGGGACTGGACGAGACAGTGGAAGGTTCTGTGGTCTCCTGGTTCCCGGTGTGGGCCGGACAAGAAGAATCCACTGCTGCAGTTGTGCGATGTCGATGGGTCTCCTGCGGTCTGGAGTGCGTTTCGGGGTCGATGGCAGACGGCTGCTCCCACAGCTGCTTCAGGACGTTCAGACTGCCGTTGCGCAAGGAGGGAGTTGATTTCTCCGGAGACTGTAAAGAACAAAGACACACTCAGAAGAGTGTTCGCTCGGACGCCTGGGGTTGCTCAACTTCTACATTCCTGAGATAATTCAGACAACTACATTGATCTATTTCTCTGTTTCCAACACTCTACATTTCTTACATGTAAACGTTTTTATGACTATAGATACATACATGTACAATAGATTTCTGTTGAAAAAGTAAAACATGCAAAGCGTTAAACAAGACAGCTGTAACTTGTTGAAACTGAGGTTTTAAGTTGACAAGGTTTGCTTTGTTCTGTTTTTACTTCCTTTAAATTCTTTTCACAGAAACCAACACTTCTGAAGATTTGTTTTATAAAGAAATAAAAACTTGATATCTATTGTCAAGGTGGATTAGTATTCAATGACAAAAAGTGGTAGAAAGGAAAAGATTTGAAAACCTGGTAAACTGAGGCTCCTCCAGACCTTACTTGTGGAAATGAGAGAAAAAAAAGTAACCAGATGCTGCTCTTTAAAAATCTGCAAGAGGAAACTAGGCCAACCCCCTCACAACAGGACAGATAAGAAGAAAGAATATCAGAAGTGGGAAGTATTGACAGGAAGCAGACAAAGAGAAAGTATGAGCGGAAATGGGCTATAAAACTTCTTCATTTTAGCCTTTACTAAACTGTCTTAAATGTGCATTTTTGCTACACAAAAATCATCAATTCTGATCACACTGTATGACACACTACAGAGACACATGTGCACTAATGCAGGGGTTTTCAAACTGGATGCATCCAAAAGAGTCTAAAGGGTTCCTGGAAAAACTCAAAGAAATAAAAATACATTCCAATTTTAGATGGGCACATTGTTTTTGGTGTTTTTTATCTTTCTAGGGTTTTTTTCTCACTAAAATGACGTTTATTACAGATGTAAACTTCAACAGAATAAATAAATGAGAATTGTTTCTCTTAAGGATCATACAACCAACATTACTTGTATAGTAGTCAATTATTTAATATTATATATTACATTCATACACTTATTATTTATCTAGCTTATCTAGCATTTATCTATATCTTAAATACTGCTTTTTAAAACATGGCATTATACACTATATATAATCAGATATGTATTTAAGAAAGTGGGTCCACACAAAATACCATCAGCTTTGGCATTCCCTGGCATCGTAAGGGACTACAGAACATGCAACATGCATCCACTGTTGTGATTACTTAACACAATGATCTTGGAAAACTACGTTAATAAAATATAAATTAATATAGAAACAACACATTATCTACTTATTATTGCAAATAAATAAAAAGATGACTTTTAAAATAAAATGGCGCAATTGTGTATTCATGCTGATTGTTCTGTTTTCATAATTAATGAAAGCCTGAATTGTAATGAAATATTGATTGTAATACCCTGCAAATCCATAACGCAAAACGTAATGCCATGTCAACCGTCATCCCACCCTGTCGAAATTTGTTTCAGTTATCAACCATGCACAACCAGGCACACTTTAAAGAAACTTGAAATGATGAATGCGATTGGATTTATCAGAACACTTCTTCCCCATAAACTAATACCACAGTTAAGATATCTGTCCCATATTTCTGGGCTTGCATGCTGAGCTGAGTTTAATAAAGTATGTCAATCTGATCATAGGTTTCCTTGTAGATGCAAAAATATTTCTAAATGATTTCCACCTGCTTCAAACTGTGATTCATATAAACAGAGACTATGCATTCAGTTAACCTTTACATCACACTAGCCTGACATCCCACAACACAATATGACTTAATTCCTCAATAACTAGGATTCAAAATGGTTAAATAAATTGAATATACAGAGAATCAAACATCCACCAACAAAATGACAGGAGCCCACTGCAGACTAATTTAAAACCATCATACCTACATCCACAGAAACATCACAATGAAGATCATCTCTCTCTTATCTTAAACAGAGGAGTCCAGCTCCAGAAAAACCTCGCCACAAGGACACAGAATGACCGGAGCAGTAAGGAAAAGTGGATGAGAATTACCTGGCGATTAAGGGGATCTAAATGGGGATTAAGATGACTTGACACTGGCTGCATGCATCTAAGCAGCAGCAGCAGCAGCAGTTCAGAACAATGTTTTTTTAAGATTCAATAATCATTTCAGCTCATAACTAGAGACGTCAGAGCTTTTAAATAGTCTTATTTGGGTAAATATGACATATTACGGATTTCTTTTATATTTTCATTAGACAAACTTGATATTTTTAAAAGCACTTTTATGTGTATTAGTCTTCCAGAAGGTGACAACTCACTTTCTTCTTGTCTGCATTTGATTCCTCTGCAGCCCTCTGATACCTGGAAAGAAATAGAGAGAGTCATCTAACTTTGCATTGCATTCTTCATACAGTTCAGTTGTGGCCTATTTCTCAACACTGGCGGCCTCCAGCGGTCACGTGGAGAACTGCACGCATCTAAACCTTAATGTTTGGCATGGATGTACCATCTCGTTTGCTCTAGATTGCATGTCAAAACAAATCTAAACTGGGCTTGTTAGGAAATTTAGAATAAATTCCCTTACATTTAAACAGGAAGTTAATCTGATTTCAATTGAAACCCACAACAACTTGTCAAACGAGTTTTAGACCCGGTCATGACACAAAGACATGTAACGGCTTGCTTCAGAAATAGTTCAATGTTTGTTTTCCTTCTAGCTTGCCTATATTCAAAGTGCTTATTTTCCGACTATTTTACATGTGAAAGCTTTGCTGAAATGGCAACCCCGCCCTTTGATGTAAGGTACAACAAGTCGACTCGTGATTGCTCGCTTGCCATGTGAGGCAGAGCAAGGCCCTCTAAAGCGGGCGATCCTTGGCCAATATTCACCGGAATTTGATTTATATTTTTCATCACCTTGCACAGGTCAATGGTCAGATTATAAACTCATCTTATCCCTAGTTTTGATGTATGGGACCAGAAGGCTGGAGAAGACATCAGGGATGAGAAGAGAAGATTCATATGGAGTGAGAAAGTCCACAGGAAATACATTCATTCCCAGGAAAGATGCTCCTAATGAGTCCAGCAGAACAGATTTGCTCCCAAAAATGTTTGACTTAAAATTTTTTACCTGTTGTCTGGGTGTTGATCATGAAATAGGTCAAAAAAAGTTGTGCGGTTAGTTTTAATACCCCCCAAAATGAATATTCTGTCATCGTTTAACCACCCAACATTTTGTAACTTAAAGTTATATGATTTTCTGTGTTCCACAGGAGACAAAAGAAGGTATTTCGAAGAATTTCAGGAGAGTAATTGACATTCAGCTTTAGGTGAAATATCACTTTAACTTTTTAGAATGAGCCAAATTGAAAAATACATTTTACCCTCTCAATGTGAAAGTGTAAAGTGGGTGAGCTAGAACAAATGGAAAAATTAGTTACATCAGATGCAAATATTGTGATTTGCTTACTTGGAGAATCGCTCTGCAATGGCTGTGTTTTTGCCTCGCACGCCGACAATAGAGAGCTCCTTGGCTGTCACACGTAAGGACTGGGAAGCCCACTGTCCACGATGGAATGAACTCACTGCCATTTCTGTTTTATCTGTTTTTAAGAAACAAGCATTTGAAAATTCTGTTAATGATGATAAAACGACCCGAAGGTAAAGATGGAGTCAACCCAGAGCAATGACCTGATAAAAGTTTGTACACACTTGAATACACTTTTTAAGGCATACATGTAAAGGTTGGAAAAGAATAGACATAAGATCTTTGGAATTTGCATTGCAGTTTTGCTTGATGTTGGATTGGAAAGTAAAGGGAGGTTGATTTGCATTCAAGGAAATATCAATCCTGTATAAAAAATATCCCAGGACACACCTTAGGTTTGTGCACGGAAAAATGTTCAGTGTTTACTTAACATTGTCATTGTTTATCCAGTGTGGATATAATAAACACGTGCAGTGCTAAATAAACAATGGAAGTTTTAGTGATTGATAGCAAACCCAAATCTAATAATTAATGTATTCAAAATATTCCCTTAGCGCCCGCATAATCGTAATCTGCTTACATGAGTCATCACGTTGTGTCACCACTCTCCAACACCTCAACTCACCTGAAGATTCAGACATGCTATAACGTCTGTCTGACGCAGCAGGAAACATCAATCTAATGCTATCTGACATGATGTGATATCTGTTTAAGATCTCACTACATTCACAGGAAACAGACTGTTTGGAGACAAGCAGAAACATCTCCCTGCTTAAATTCTTCATGAGAGCCTTTAATTTATTAAACAGAAATTGGAGAATGTATGGACAATCTATCTGCTTTAAAGGGACGTCCTTCTCACGTTATCAAATGTCCAAATGTCTAACAATTGCTATTTTACCAAAAGAATAGAAAGGTTTTGTAAAATAAGAAAGTTCAAACATGTACTGCTCAGCTGAACTGTTGGCTTCTTGTCTTTTAAACTGCTGACACAGCAAGTCATTCGTTTTCAGGACGTGTTATAAACCCTTATCGTGCTATGTGCTATTTTATAAATGAGACATTTTTCCTCTGGGTCAATGGGTCAGACACATTCCCCCAGAGGTCACATCAAAACTTAAGCACGCTTGGACAGGTTTCCACATAATTCCAAGAAGTCGAAGTCATCCCTGAGTTCAATTAAAATGAATGACATCAAGTCATTAGTGGTCACAAGGTTTTAAGATTGGTTTGATTGAGAAAGATCTCAAAGCAGAACTGTTAAAGTCAAAGTTAAAGTATTATCAAGCTAAAAAAAAAGATGGTATATCGTAATATTAGACCACATGTGGCTCCCAAGACCACTTATTTGACACAATAAGCTTTCAGAAAACAAATCCAATCACCCTAATGCAGGATTCTTGAAAAAATACTTGCAAATGTACAAATATATGAAAGAAGCTTTTAAACATGCGCCAAATAATCCTAAATTTACTAACCAAATAAATCAATAAACATCAGTCTTCAACACAAACACATGATGGGCGAGACAATTGATGTAAAGTGAGAAGCGGAATTTAAATAGAGAAAGCAAACACTCCAGTTCCAACAAAACCACAAAGCATGCACTGTAAGAACACATAATAAGCCTAGGCCACAACACAAACACAGCCTCCCTAAACTCAATTCAAACATACATATATACATACATACATACCTACCTACCTAAAGTTTGTGTTTTCTCAAGTGTCCTTGTGCAGCTTCTCTTTATATTGTCTGTTTGACACAGAGTTTTTGCTGTCTTCTTCTCCTTGCTTTGAACACTCTGACTGCTCACTGTTTGTCAGTGAGAAATTATACTGACTCCTCTCAGCCAATGAGTGAAGAGCTGCTTTTTACCTAGCAGGTAAGGCCCAGCCCACACAGGCCTCTCAGACACCCAGACTTTCAGTATGAGTCAACAAGGCCTCTGGTCTGGGAATCCCATTGGATTCCTGGAAGTGTGACTAGACCACTCCTCCTTCAAATGATGTCATTGGCTTCAGAGAAGAGCCGTAAATCAAGAAAGAATTTTCTTTTGTCAAAATGCTTTACTTTTGGTCGAATAAACTACATGGAATAAAATAAACTAAACAAATAAGAAAATGTTTGGGAAATCTCTTATACGATGTAGAAACCAAGAAGGGGAAAAGTCCTACAAGTTAAGAGCAGTTTCAAGAAAAATGTCTATCCACAACACCAAAGTCTTACAAAGGTGTAACTTAAAAACTTCTTAAAGTGACCCAAAAAATTATGTTATAATTTACTCTCCCTCTTTACATTTCAAACCTTCATGTACTTGCTTTTTTTTCGGCAGAACACAAAAGAAGACTGTGAAGAATTTTGTTTAAACAAATCCTCCTAATTGACTCTATTAATACAAAACCAATGCAAGTCAATGAGGAAGTTTTTTTACAGCTTTCCTCAAAACATCTTCTTTTTTTGGACATACTCTCAATAATTGCATAATAAAGAAAATGATATGGGTTTCAAATGTCAAGAGTGTGAATTAATGACAAGAGAGTTTTTTTCTTTTGGGTGTGCTATCACTTCAATCCAATATAAAATGTTTTATTTTTAAAAGGGTTGGACTGAGTCAGAAATCTTTCCCCGGAGTTCTCAAATCACTGGTCCAGTTTTAATCCCGGTCACATGAAAGTCCTGCAGGAGATGGTCTCTGCATTCCACAATCTTATCGTACCGCTTTTAGCTCATTAATGTACGAATCAGGGCTTTACACTTGGACTGTTTACACATTACACATATTAAGTCGCTTGATGAAGAAATCAAGAAAATTAAGCAAGGATCTATTGACAGAAATGCGACGTTACTATATACACAACTATGACTTCAGATTTTATTTAATGAACTGTTCCGTTTTCATTAACTTAGAAAGAGCACTTTATATCTAAATACAACGTGGCTCCTCGCACTATAAATGCCCTGCCATACTTCAGAAGCCCTAAATAAATGAACTGCTCTATAGATCGTCTTTCATAAATATGTTATCCTTTTTGGCAAAGAAGTGAAACATTGCGTTCTCCTGTGACAGCCAAAAAAGTGCTTCCAAAGCTAGAGGGGATACAGTATGGACAACTCTTGCAAGATTAAGGTTTAGTGGTATGATTAAGATGAAATCAACACTCATCTGGCGAGATTTTCCCCTTTAGCCTCAAACAGCGGTGTAGCGGTGAACTACACTGATGCAGTTCACAACCTCACTGCTAGATGCTGCTATATTTTATTAACGGGGCCTTTAACGACTTGTGTGGAGTGAATGTTTCATGAAGTGTCAAGTTCAAGTTCAAGTCTGCTTTATTGTCAATTCTTCCACATGTTCTTCCGTACATAAAGAGAATTGAAATTGCGTTACTCTCAGACCCCCGTTGCATACAGATAACACTAACAGTAGAGCCTAAAAAATATAGATCAAATATAAAAAATAGGATAAAACTTTACAATAAGGGAATGTAAAAAAGACATAATAGAAAAAATTTAATAAAAATAATCTTAAATAAAAGCAGCGCAAGGCACGTGCCAGATAGAGTGCAAACCAGTGAACAAACGGTGCAGATAAAAAGATTTTTCTGTGCATAAAAATGTCACTGGGAACACCCTTACAAAATAATAGGATAGCATTCTTATTAATATTATAATCTAATTAATACGTCTACAATACTCCTTAAGCACACCATTTTCTTTAAGAATAAAGTGGCCTACTTTTTAGTTTAGAAACAAAGAAAAGGTAAGTATACCTGTAACAGTACACAGTTAGATCCATGCTTTTGTAAGAAGTCCTTAAAGGAGGGGTATCACAAACAGTTTCGTCTTGAGTACTTAAAACGTATTGTTTAAAAATCTAAAAAGTATTAGGTTTACTCGCATTACAGAAGACACATACAGCAGTGCTCGTCTTTAAAAAATTTATTTATATGTAATTTATTATTTTCAGTTTAAACAAGTCTAATATTGTGCTTTTCTTTATTAAAATGAATGAACTTATTTGTAGTTGTTAGGACAATATGAAGCAACATTCTATACATGCTGCTTACATTTCCCTCTTGCTGTTTCAGGATTTTGATGACTTAGATGACATCACACTGTCTTATGACTCATGCAGTGCTTGATTCATCACACGTTTGAAGATACCAGGGAAATTTAATTTGAGGGTGTTGGATGACTTGAGTAAAACACATCCTCGTGCTGTGTTTGAGTATGGCTGTCACTCAATGTTTACATAATAAAGTGTCATCAGTGCTCAGTTAACCCCTCTCTGTGTCCTGGTGGGGGCAGCAGCAGCATCAATATCAAATAACACACGGAGGAAGTGGGGATGAATTTAGACATTTTCCCTCCATCACGTCCAGGGTAAGCATCTCTCTCTTTATTCTGTACGTTTAAAGCACTCGTTTATGACGTAATGGGGCTTTTGGGGAAGATTCTCTGGCACGTGCATCGTATCCTTTCGGTTTCAACGTCACAATATCAGACGTGTCGAGAAGCGTTGTTAACCGCGCCAAACTCGCGCGTTTAAACATCGCAGATGTTACAAAGTAACGAGTCGGACGTAATGGCGCGAAACAAATGTTGCGCATCAATTGTTACATTGAAGCCTTTGTTCTCTCCGTCCGGCGCAAGATGCAATGAAATGAAATGAATGTACACTGATGAAACTTAATTATGTTTATTCATTATTCAAGTGTAATAAAATACCTTTGATCTTTTTATACAAGTGACCAAACTGGATGAATTGATTGTTGTTTGACTTGGAAAGTCCCCTATGGAAAGCTCAAGTGATGGGCTCTGTAATGTATAGAATGTTATAAATAAGGGTTGTGGAATAGTTTTGTGTTTTGAGCTTGTTCACTTTGATGACTGCATTTATTATGTGCAAGTTTGATCAACACCACCTGCTGTTTATAAAACAACATCATGCAAATAGGAAGTCGGTCTCCACCAATGATGCTGCAGTATAGGTCTGACCTAGTTCTGTTATAGGGAGTCTGTGCTTTAAAGATGCCTTGTTCCTCAATTTGTGATAGTTTTTTCTTTTTATACTAATTTTGCTTGCTATGTATGAATGAACTTTAAGGATCTGAAATTGTTTTCTCAGTTGCTAATTTGAGCCTTCATGTGAAACGTTTGATTTTTTTTTCTACTGGCACACTAAAGTCTCCAAATTGTGTAATCCTGGGGTTTAAATATATAAAAATGCCTGTTTTTTTTTTTTTTAAAGAAAGCACAAAATGCATTGTAAGATGTTGTACATATGTGACCATGAACCACAAAACCCATCCTAATTTATTGGTTTTGAAATTGGGATTTTGGAAAGGAAAATATTTGGCTATTTATAAATATGGAATCCCAGGGCGCCAAAACGAAATGTTGATCAAATTGCCTTTAAAGTTGTCCAAATGAAGTCCTGTGCACCTATGACCTGTGAAGAGAAATAGATGAACACCGTCCAATGTAATGACGTTATGCAGATCACATAAGAATAGATTGTAGGTATACTTCTGAGATTCGGCTGCATTTACTCCCAAAATTAAGTTTTAAAATGTTTTTGGCTTTTACTCAATATCTTGATGATTTTTATTACAACAGTAAAAATCGTACAATTTCGTCCCATACAGCTTTTATCGGCTTTTATACAATTATAGCGTCGTGACTGTTTTTGTGCTCCAGGATTACATAATATTACAAATCTTCCCTGAAATGTGCATCAGCCTTACTGTATCTTAATTTGGCGTGTGAATAGTACCTCCAAATTCTGAGTTTATAAACCAGGGTCAATTATTGACGGATACTGTTTTGTTACAGTCAGAATCCTTCTTCCTGAAGTCTTTACGTCACTGTTCACAGATAAGACGCAATGGGTGGACCAGTAGATGGCATCAAGCTCATTCAGAGTCTAAAGACTGATCTTATAGACGCCCTGACGCAAGATCCAGATTTTGTCCTCCAGCATTGCCATTCACAGAATATATTGTCTAACAACGAATACAACAATATCAAGGACACTCCCAAGCGATCCAAGCAGATTCGGGATATCCTGGACTATGTGATTAATAAAGATGACCGATGTGCACTGAAATTCCTAATACTGCTGAGAAGACAAGAAATGCAAGAAACATTTCCAAAACTTCAAACGCTTCTGTCAGATCTGTCAATCAACAAACGAAAAATACAAGATTCAGGTATGATGAGTTAATGAAACTGATCATGTATAGAAGGAGATTTTTTTCATGGCAAAAATATACATTTTTTTAAAATAAAGTGTTGTGTTTGTATATTCGTTCATTAGAAACAACAGAGAATAAAAAACAGGATCTGCTGAAAAACAATGTTCAACAAAAGAAGCTGTGCAGGACCGGTGAGTCATCTGCAAACACCTGTTTTGCATTTCCATATCCGCCTTATTTCCATATTTGCAAACTTACTTTCATTTTCCATAATATCTACACTCTTCTCTAGGCCCCAGATTGGTAACCGAGAAGGAGATGATGATGGTGGCCCGCTGCATAGGGAACAGCTGGAGGCAGGTGGGAATAACGGCACTAGAAATGAGCACGACTGTTCTTCAACAGATAGAGGAGGACAATAAACTACACACCGAGCGTGTTTTCGCCATGTTGCGCAAATGGAGCATACGCGAAAGGACTAAGGCCACACCGACCCATCTCTATGACCTTTTAACCCAAGAAGACAATGGTGTTGACCCTCTGAAAATAGACTTTCTATTGGAAAACAGCTAAAGTTCCTGAGACCAGACTGTAATAATAGTAGCACTATACATGTGCAAACATGTAACCATACCACTAGAGGGAGCTATGACTGCTAGTCAGTTACTTAATGTGTTTTTGTGTAATTTGTTTTGTAAGGGGATTATCGAAGTACAATATAAGCTTAAACGCAACGAGTATAATTTCAAGCGGGTGTTTTAAATGTTTGTTTATCAAAAGCCAACCTAAGGTACAGATTCTTAGGTTATTTCAAAATGTGCTTTAGTTGTTACTTTTGTATTTTAGAATTTCTTTTAAAAAGAAAACTCAATACTATTCCATGTTCAAATAAGCCAGTAGAGCTGTGTGTGTAGCATGTCTTTTTTTTCGATCAAAGAAAATGTGATTTTTGTTTTTGTTTTTGTTTTATCGCATTAATTCATATTGTTGTGCTTTATATTTACATGGGACCAAAAACATCATGTTCAGGCCTATTTATGTTTGCACTTACCGTACATGACACGTGCCCACTTATTTTCTGTCTCAGGTGTGTTTGTATAATGCCCTCCCAGATATCTAGCTATAATACATTGAACAAAGCTGTACATTTCCATTTCTAAAACAAACAAAAACAAAGCTTTTATCTGAGTTTAAATCTTGAACTATATTTGTGACCAGATAAGGAAGACCTTGCGTTTATGACAGAAGTTTAAAAAGATTTTATGTTCCAACAGAAACTGCTATCTGGCAACGTTGCAGCAACCTTTGATCTCTCGGCAAGTATCACGTTGTTTCACCCTGGTGTATTTTCACCCGGGTGGTTCACCCGTGTTCACCCTTGTTCACCCTTGTTTTTCGAGCCAAGCAGGTGATGGGATTAGAGGCGGAGTTTTGTACAATTCCATTGCGCAGGCTGGTTATTAAACAGCATCTGGCCTTATTGATCTCTTTAAAACATTGGATTATAAAAGCATTTTTTATTTTGCAACACAACACAAGAATATTAATTTCAAATATCTGCAATCCAACGCTTAAATCAATGGCACGTGTCTGTGGATTCTATGTCATTGTTAATGTGTATAATGTTTTTTTGTATTTTGTCTCATTTCTGTTTTTGTATATGATATGTTTCTGGTGACTGGGTCATTTTTATTTTATAGAAAATAAATAATATCAAATAGTTGATTTGGGAGTGTTTGAGATTAATCGAATAAGGTTTATCAGGTTTTATTGTTCACTTTAGATATATGTTTGATTAACAGATATCTTTTATTGTTTTATAAGCATGAGCTCATAAAATCTGGCTCCTGGAGTATATTTTGATGCTGACACATGGCACTGATGACTTTTCTGTATGTTTGACATCATACTTGTGTGTTCAGTTTTGAATTGATGGAAAAGTTTGGGGTATTCTAGTGTAATGCAAAAGTGTTTGTCCATTCCTGTAAAAATTAAGAAAAAGTACTTATTCTATTTTTAACAGCATAGATTCAAGGAGTCTTAAAAGCATGAATCCTAAAGTCTTAATGCGAAGATCTGCATTAAGTCTTATCATTGAAAGACATTCGCATGCGAGCTTTCCAATTCCTTCAAGAAAGGCTTTCTGATAAGTGTCAGATTGCTTTTTGGTCCATAGATGCAAGGCTTTTTTGAACCCTGTGACATTCTTTCTCATCTCGTGAGTGAGTGTAGGCTTATTGCATAATCTGACAAACAAATGCCAAGTGGAAATATCTCTCTTTCATCAGCAAACCATTGCAGTGTTGAGAAGATGTTGAACGTTTGTCTTCTCTTATGAGTAACAGACCATCATTTATCTAATATTAATTTAATACATGCATTGATGCTGAGCAATGGAAATGACCATCATTTTGCCATTGTAACACTGGGATGGAGGACACTACCAAGTTTAACATTCTCAAATTCTGGAAAGCAGGAAAAATGCATTTAAACTCATGATGTTGTAAAAAAAGAGTTGGAAGAGCACCACAATAATCAGGAGATTTTATCCAAGATACACAAAAATTATTGAAGTGACAAAGTTTTATGTGATTTAAGTTAACCATTGATTTAAAGTTGACACACCCATATCATTTTAATCCAATTAGACTCACTTCAATGACGAGATGCGTGCGCAGGCTCATACATATATGCTGGATTTACATTGAGCCACTGGAGTTTAGAGGAACAGGCTCCTGCACAACATCACACATACATTAGACATCACATGTGCTAAATACAAAGGTAAAACACATCACAATGACTTCATCTGTTTCAAAAGGTGAGAGATTTCATTTACTTTGCATTTCAAATGTTTGCATTGTGTTTCTGGATCTTAGTTTTGATGAATCGCAGTTGTAACAACGCAAAGCTAAAGTTGAAACGTTGCAGATTGAAGTTTGGGTGAAAGGTTGGCTATACATTAAAGAATAACTCACAAAGCAATGCATTGTTCTGCAGAAGTGCCACGACTTGCAATCTGATACTTTGTAAGGGGAAGGAAACGAAGAGTTCTGGACACTGTCGACTTAAAGAATATTAGAGTTATAAGATGTGCACATTTATAGTTTAATGTACGTTTTGACTTTCTTTGAAGCATTCTGCTGTGTGGTGTCCCATTTCCATTCCCAAAAAATTCCATTCCCCCTCTTTCGGCGTTTGTGTGGTCATCCGCATAAATTAGGTCATGGATGCCATGCAATTTCTTAAAACAACACCCACCGATTTGCCAGGCAACGCTTGGCATGAAAGTTTTCCATCTATTCTGTAAAAGTCCACATTGGATTTAAATAGGAAGCTGGTGTTGTAGAAGGAACAGTTATGTAATGTTTTAAAGAGGGAAATGATCATTCAGCCAAAAGGGAAAGATCTGTTTTTAACCCTGTGGGATTTTCTTTCTTCTGCACAACACCAAAAACAGATATTTTGAAGAAAGTTGATAACCAACCAAAGTGGCACACAACCAAATATAAGTGGGTGTCAGTTACCAACATTCAAAATATCTCATTTTGTGTTTTGCGGGAGAATTAAAATCATACAGATGGGAAATAAATGACGACATACTTTATTTTTGAATAAACCTATCACTTAAACATCTGATTAAATCACATGCCTTTGAGAGCGATGCTTGGCAACCACATGCATGTGTGACCGATTAATTGTTTCACTTGTTTAATAATTTATTTTTTCATAATTCATTGTATCATGTTTATTATAGACCTGTTTATTTCTATTCGGATGCATAATCCCTCACTCCCTCGGCTCATTGGTTTATCTGATGAGTAATGTTCTTTGTATTCCACAGAGTATACGAATGGCCATGTCCACCATGAAGATTCAGAAATCTCAGATGGGACATTTTTCCTCACCGAGGCTTTTAAAGTGATTGTGGAGGAGATACTTCACAAGGGAACTGACGTAAAGCAAAAGGTCAAATCTTTTAAAAGTGTATCACCTTTTGTGTCTTCCTATCTTATCATGTATCTTGGGTCATGGTTGATTGAAGACGCTGTCTTTGGATCCACAGGTTTGTGAGTGGAGAGATCCCGATCAGCTGAGATCTCTGCTGGACCTGGAGCTCAGAGATCACGGAGAATCACATGAACAGTTACTGAAAAGGGTGCAAGATGTGGCGAGATACAGCGTTAAAACTTGTATGACATTGACATTTGTTCATACAATCAGATCATTATTGTTTTTTAAAGTGGATCAAGAACATCCATTCACCTTCATGTTGTTTAAAACATTTGTGTAACTTTTTTTTGGAACATGAAAGGAGATATTTTGAAAAATGTTCCATATAATGGAAGTCGATTGGGGTAAGCGTAGTTTTATGCACCAACGTTCTTCAAAATATCTTCTTTTTGTTACGCGTGGGAAACAAAGTGACATGAAGATGAATAAATAGTCAAAGAATTTTCAATTGGGGATGAGCTGTCACTTAAACACTGTTTGCTGTATCTCCTTCATGGATGTTTGGTGTCTCTTCTGGTCGCAGGTCATCCTCGGTTCTTTAATCAGCTGTTTGCTGGTGTGGACCATCATGCATTGACAGGACGAATCCTCTCTGAGACACTCAACACCAGCCAGTACGTCTGGATGAGCATTTTTTAGAACATCTGTAGTTCTTATATAAGCTTCAAAAAATTAATGATCTATCGTGAAAAATAAATGTTCCTCAGAGTTTCTCAGTCAAAACGTATTGATGTGGCATTTTCAGTAAACTGTTACTTAATGCTGTAGTTTTCCATTAAACTGTACTGTCGTAGTAATAAGTAACCTATCTATCACTCAAGTTATCAGATGATGTTATATGACAACAGTCATCTGTGTTCTGTAATTCTATGTACATGTTAAAAAACCACATGCACATGGCTGATCAATACACAATATACTTAGTGCAAAGTCATTACAGATATACCTATGAAGTGGCACCCGTGTTCGTCCTGATGGAGGACGAGGTGCTCTGCAAGCTTCGCTCTTTGGTTGGATGGTCGGAAGGAGATGGAATATTCTGTCCTGGCGGATCCATGTCTAACATGTACGCCATGAACACAGCGCGTTACTGGGCCTTCCCTAATGTAAAGAAACAAGGATTGTGGGCTATACCGCGACTGGCTATATTTACATCACAGCAAGTAAAAAAACAAGTGTTTTAATAAAAAGTCATTTTGTGATTACTGTTACTCCCTTCATCAAAATTCATTATTATAATTTTCTGTTTCAGAGTCATTATTCCATGAAAAAGGCAGCTACTTTTCTCGGTATTGGGATGGATAATGTTTTTACTGTGAGGGTGGATGAAAGGTACGGCTGTCATGCATATGGCATGAAACCAAGTGAAGTTTTACCAAAAAAATCCAAATTATTTACTTGTCATTTTAAACCTGTTTTGCAAAACACAAAAAAAGATATTTTGGAGAATGTTGGGAACTGGCAACCATTCACTTGCATTGGTTTTGTGTCCATACAATAGAAGTGAATGCTTGCCACTGCGGTTACCAACTTTCATGAATGTGTTTTCCTTTGTGTTCTTTTGTGCATAAGAAAGAGAAATGTAAAGGTTTGAAATGAGTAAATCATGAGGGAATTGATTTTGGGAAACTATCACTCTTAAATATTCTGCTTGTTATATCGCAGGGGGAGTATGATACCAGAAGACCTCGAGGCAAAAATTGTGCTGGCCAAATCCCAGGTAAATATTTAAATTTCTTTTCAATCATTATAATAAATTAAAGCTAGGACTTTTAAAAAGCAAAAGACACAATCTAAAACTCAGTCATTGTTTATTCACTGTCGTCTTTTTTAAGTTTTTCTTTACCATGGCAAACACAAAGAAATGTTTAGCTCATCTTCTGTGTTTCACGGATGAGTGAACGTTTCCGTTAGGGTACAAAATGAGGCGGAATAAATGGTGACAGAAGTTTAATTTTTAGGTGAATTATTCCTTAAAGTATCTAAAGGTTAGAGGTTAACAGTGTTTTTCTAATGTCTCTCTGTCAGGATGCTGTTCCATTTTTTGTCAATGCCACAGCAGGTACCACAGTGCAGGGTGCCTTTGATCCCCTGAACCGTATCGCTGACATAACAGAAAGAAATGGCATATGGATGCATGTAGATGTAGGTATAGTATATATACCCTATGTAACAATTTAGCAATACAGGCACATGTCATTGCTTGTCTATGCCTATATGGTCATGCCTCAACTTTGTAGGTATGCTGTTGTGTGAGCTCAAATTCTCCACTTATTACATGAATCACTGTCCAACATTACAATCCGAATCCCATTCTCTTTAACATACAGGCTGCGTGGGGTGGAAGCGTGCTGTTCTCCAAAAAACATAGACATCTGGTCTCTGGAATAGAAAGGTTTGAACTCTATCCACTACTAGCTGACTGAATAAGGTCTCAGAAAATTAGCGTAATAAAATCATTAAATAGATATTTTCAGTTCAAATATTAAAATAAATGTAAAAAATCCAACAGTTTATTTCTTTAATGTTCACACATATTTTTTTGTTTATGTAATAATGAGTAATTATTGTGTATGTGTGTGTATGTGTGCGTATGCGTATGCGTATGCGGATTTGCATTTATATATAATTTTGAAGTATTGTTTACCATAATAAAATTGTAAGCTTCATTTAGCATCAAAGATGTGGTTGAAAAATTCTGTCATTATTTCATTTTAAATTGTCAACCCACTTTGGGAATCACTGACAGGGCGGAATGGAATGGATCGTGTTTAACTCTAACTTTATTTTTAATTATTATTTAGAGCCAATTCTGTAACCTGGAACCCCCACAAAATGCTTCTAGCTGGCCTGCAGTGCTCTGTGGTTTTGTTCAGAGATAACACGGTAAAAGCGCTTGTAAAATACAGCATTGTCTTATTTATGACCAAACTAGTCTTTGCACATAACATTATACAGTCATTCATGTGTCAATAAATATAGTTTATTGACTTGCCCATAAATACATATGGAGTGTGCGCTTCACATACACTGTAGTACCAAGCAATGTTTCTGTCATTTTTATTCTCTTTAGGATCTGCTGATGCACTGTCACAGTGCCAAAGCAACCTACTTGTTCCAGCAAGACAAATTTTACGATACAGGCCTAGACACGGGAGACAAATCCATCCAGTGTGGGCGAAAGGTGGATTGTTTGAAGCTCTGGTTGATGTGGAAGGCAATTGGATCTCACGGGCTTGCAGAGCGTGTGGACAATGCCTTTTCCCTCGCAAAGTACTGACTCAACTAAATGCTTTTGATTTTGATAACAATGTCATTATGGGTCACGATTCTTAGCTCAGTTTTTGCAACCTTTATTATTGAGTCATTGTATTACAATTTTAATGGCTGTTTATTACTCGAATCCGACCATCGGTTTTCTTCTTTGTTCGTGTTTACCCCAGGTATTTAGTGGAAGAAATGGAGAAGAGGCCAAATTTCCAGCTGGTCTCTAAGGTAATGTACTTCATCGAAACCTAAGCATGTATGTCAATCAGTATTATGGTTGCAGCGTTACACGTGGGCCATGTTCTTGTTAACAGGGGCAGTTTGTGAACGTCTGCTTCTGGTTCATACCACCCAGTCTCAGAGGAAACGAAAACGAACCAGATTACCAGGAAAGATTATCAAAGGTTGGCTTCTTTTAATTACACCTCAATTACATCTTAATCAATAAAGTGAAACAGAACATTATCATTTTGTTTTGTAAAATACACCACCAGGTGGCACCAACCATCAAAGAAAGAATGATGAGATGTGGATCAATGATGGTGGGCTACCAGCCCATGGAGGGACATGTCAACTTCTTCAGGATGGTTGTGATTTCTCCTCAACTCACAACTAAAGACATGGATTTCTTTCTAGATGAGATAGAGAGATTAGGCAGTGACCTGTAATTACTTTAAAACTGTTTGTTGTCATCAGACAATCCTAGAACCAGAGAGGTCAACAAATCCCTATAGGTCGGGCCCAGACACAAAGAACGACAGTATGAATCTTTGTGTGTCCAGTTTAAATAATGTGCTTTATTTTGAAATAAAAGTCATGTTCTTGAAGTGTGATAAAGGGAATGAGTGTAACAGATTCCTTGTCACTTAATTCTAACTGCTCCATAAATGACACCGGCCCTTCCATTCAAGCAGACCCTTTCTTTCCAAATCTCCCCCCTTTAAGAATGTGTCCATGACATGTTTCAAAGTTTCTCAAAGGCTAGTTTTATTAAAGACGAACAGTAATTTATTAAAGACACTTTAGTTTCCTATTAGGGCTTTAGTTTTGTAGTTTCCCAGGACTTTTTACATGTTTGGGGTCGTTTTTTTGGACACCTCTTTTGTGATATGTATCTGTAATGAAGACATTTTATAAAGGCTGTTTTAAAAACAATAAATATTGAAAAAGATAACAGCACCTTAAGGTATTACGTCATAATTTATGTTTGTTTGTTGGCTTCATAACTGTCCTAGTTTTGTCAAATGTTTTATTTTGCATTTATTTTCTTTGAGATATGTTATTAACAGGTGATGATTTGTTAAATGTTTTATTTTGCATTTATTTCTTTGAGATATGTTATTAACAGCTGATGATTTGTTAAATGTTTTATTTTGCATTTATTTTCTTTGAGATATGTTATTAACAGCTTATGATTTGTTAAATGTTTTATTTTGCATTTATTTTCTTTGAGATATGTTATTAACAGCTGATGATTTGTTAAATGTTTTATTTTGCATTTTTTTTGTTTTTAACTTTACTTTGAGATATGTTATTAACAGCTGATGATAAATAATCATTTTGTAATATTTGCATTGTTAATGCCTTTTGTTGAACACATTACCAGCACTATGTATATCCTTAAACGACTTTATAAAAGAAAATATGACCTTGACTATATTTCTTATGATTATATATATATTTTTTTTTTCTAAATTAAATTTTTTGTTTTTTTAAACATTTCTATGTAACCAATCAGAAATGCAAAATAAAAGTCAAACTGCACAAATTCCCTAAACGTCCAGAACGTCACAGATGACAAATAAAACATTCCCCCATAACATCCCAACACGTTTAAATGTGTAGCGTGGCCTTTATTGACACCGGAAGGAGCTCGTAATTTGCTCCTGGTGCGGCCGTCACGTGACCGACGCTCTCCCTAGAGGGCACTTCCGGTAACGTTTCCTGTGTTTGTAAACTGACAAAAAATCGCAAGTGCGACAAACCAATATTGCTGTAAGACGAGAAGCGCGAGGTAAAGCAACTTCACACGCGTGGTGTTTAAATTTAAGTCATAATGTTATAACATTATTATTCCTGTGATGTGAAAGCATCGCAATGTGAAGTTAAATGGACGGTGACCTCACGCCCTGTTGTGCTGTGCAGCATGAATGGATGGGAATGGGCTGTAGATGAGTAATGCAGATTAGATGCATTTAATTCACTACTTTAGATCTGCTTGTGTTGCTTTTGATGCTTGCTTTGAAATGCATGCATGTCTATATTCTGCACCCTAGTCTGCAGGGTGTGAATGACCTATAATGTGTTTTTTAAGTACATTTAATCTTTTTTTTTGGGTAAAAGTTTGTTGTTCTTGTTGCTTGCAGTCTTTTTATTTGTGTTGTGTAAGTGATTTCATATTTGTCTGTCTTCTGAAATAATTGTAAGCCAAATCCACTTACATGTCAGCCACATTAGTGTTATGGATGCAATGTGCAAAATCACTTTCATTTATTCAATTCATTGTTTTTCAACTACTTTTTTTTGTATATGGATCTGTATAATCTGTATAATGCTGTAAAGCATTAAATGGAAGAAAACTAGGGGGTGGTGGGGTTAATACGTTTAATTCCGGAGAATTCCCTAAACGTTAACATCAACGGGGCATAAATGCTGTATTTTTGACGTTGTATTGTTAAAGAACCTTCATTGCATTCATTGAACGGATTGGTTTCCGCCTGGAAGTGTGACTAACTTATTACTTAAGCCAAACTGTATAGCTTAAACGCACGTTCCATTAAGCCTATACAAACAGAAGCTTGGCAATAAAGGCACAAAAATGTCTGATTCCAGCGAATAAATGCTGGGATTTGTCCTGATTTGACAAGTTCTGTTAATGGTCGGTTGGATGTGTGGCAGAGATGGATAGACAGAGATGGATATTACCATGGCTTTATATCCCAACCCTTCTGTTTCTAGGCTTGGGCCCCCTGATGGTTGGGGCTTGTCTGGTCTCTAAACATTCTTCCAGCCCAGAGCGAAGTTCTCTGTCCCCCAAAACACACACACACACACTTTTGCCACTGCGATGTCACATCTTTCCAACAACTCAGTGCGAGATCACATGAAATGGGTCAGTGTTTGATTTTCCCTCTTTCATTTGCATTTTCCAAACGTTTTTTTACGTTTCCATTTGACTTATTTGCCTATAATGTGTTTTGACGGATAGTAAATCATTTCCACCACCCAACTTATCTCGGTGACACCAAAATATTTTTTGGACGTTTCTGTCATCAAATGGGTCATCATCAACTAAACTGCATGATTTTATTTCCTCAGCAGAAGACAACAGCAGATATTTTGAAGAATGTGGCTGTACCCTTTCTCTTGCGTTGGTTTTGCATTTGAATTGAACGGCTACGTACGTTGTTTGTCTCCTAACATTCTTCAAAATGTCTTCTGTGTTCTGCAAAAGAAAAAAAGTCATACAGGTGGACAAGAGGGGGCACAGAAGGCGACTTAAGAAGTATTGTTGCTTTACTTTTTTTAAAACACTGTTTGTTTGTTGTCGTGTTTTTAAGCAGGCTGGGTTGCTGGGCTGTGAAGCGGTGCTGTCCAGCATGGCGCTCATGCAGGCCGGCTCCATGCCCACCCACAAGAAAATGGGCTCTCATCTTGTCCATGGACCTAGAGAAAACAATCACAGCCACAATCACAACACTCACAACCAGAACCAGAACCTGGACACCCAGAACCAACATGGACACATGGTGCTTCCGTCAGGAGTCAGCTGCCCTCCATTGGTAGGAAAAAAGTCAAAGCCTGATCTCATGCAGACATTTAGATCACTTCAGCACTGTTTACACTTGATTCATTTTTAGGCATGTGAAAGTGGATTATAAAAGTTTGAACTTACCTGAGACCTTGTCAGGTAGTTATCTGAATACAATCCTCACTTTTACGGTTTGGGGAAGTGCACTTTTGGTCTGCTAAAAGGGTTCTGAGATAACTTTCAGTGATTTCTGTGGTCTAAATTCCTGGGTGTTCACTTCACTGATGCTTTATTACTGTGAGGTTTGAATATTGTAAAACGATTCCTATTCTATCCTGTAACCATCATTTCCCCACTACCCATCAGCTCATCCGCAAGGACGGGGAATTTCATGCATCTCGGCTCTTGGATGAAAAAGACATGCAAGCCAGCCAGAACGCCCAGCCAAAGAAGAAGAACAGGAAGTCAGGGCTTCCCTCCAAAATGAGAGAAAAACCCCAGGCAAGCGCTCAGTCTGTTCCATCCATTATCCTGCGGGTTTGCCTGTTAATGACATTAACTAATGTGGCTCATATTAACGTTCTGACCAAATGCACGTGATCTGTTATCTTGTGTATGAGTAGATGGAGATGCCGGATGTGAACGATGATAACTCGCTCAGCTCTCAAGTGCAAAAGAACTTTATCTGTGAGCACTGCTACAGCGCCTTCCGCAGCAGCTACCATCTGAAACGACACATTCTTACCCATACGGGTACGCCATGAAAGTTTTTTTTGTCTAAGGTCTTTCTGTGGCTTTGTGATTATGCACACAAGTTTTCTAAGTGGAGACCTAGTGCTCATGCAGATCTTGTCCACTGTCCTGTTTAGTTAAATGCACAAAATGCCTTTGAATGATGAAAATTGAAATTAAAAGGAATGTGTATATGTTTAGGGGAGAAGCCATTCGGATGTGACATGTGTGACATGAGGTTTATACAGCGGTACCACCTCGAAAGACACAAGCGAGTTCACAGCGGCGAGAAGCCTTATCAGTGCGACCGCTGCCAACAGGTGAGACACCACACACAAATGCTTTTCATAGTAAGGTACATCTACTTTTCTCCTGCCATCTTTTACTGACAAGGACAATAAGACTGTCACTTTTCTCTTAATGTTTTAAATGTTAAAATTCTGTTCTACTATCCAAGCTAACAATTATATACCTATAGACTTATTCTCTTCGGTAGCGATCAATGACACAAGGACAAGATATTTCAGACAACTATTCTTCTTTATTTAAATTCATGTTTCCCAAAAGGACTGGTTAAGGGATGTCACACTTTTGGTGGATCGCTCGAACAAAGCCTATGGTTTTTCCTAAAGACCTTTGGAAGATTGCATAAAAATAAGCTCTCTGGTTATTAAAGGTTTACAAGCCTAATTACAGTCAGCAGAAGTAAAACTGTTACTTGAATCTATAAACATACATATATATTTAGGGGTTTATGACAATCGCAGACTTTACTTTAACCCTATGGAAACGGAAGCTCTGAAATGTTAACTCACTTCTTTATGCATATTAAAATAAGTCATTTCTAAGGTAGTCAATTTGACTGGTGATGATTAACATTTTGTCATTTAGTTGACGCTTTTATCTCATGAAACATACAAGAGAAGTTCACAATTAAGCAATCAGTACAATAGTAACAAAGCATACATAGGTAAATTAGTTCTAGTCCTAATTAGATTAAACATAACATGCAAGCCAAGTGCAGTAAACAAAATTGAATGAGTTAGAAAATCGTTTTTTTTTGTTGGTTAGGTGCAGACTGAAAAGATGCATTTTAGGCGGTTTTCAAAAGATGGAAACGGAGTGCCAAACGCGTTGTAACGGTTTGATTATTTCACCATTATGGAACCAATCCATAGAAGGTGCGTCAGAGCAATTTCTTACCTTATTGGGTCTGCACTACCAGACATCGAACATTAGCTGAGCGCAGAATCTGGTGGTCACATATGTTTGTATCAGCAAGGGAAGGTAAGGGTTTGAAGTCCCCATGAAACGGAGGTTGCAAGTTATTTTCTGTAACTTGACATGTATTCGAGTGAAGTGGCTTAGAAAAAAATGTAAGGCGGAACTTTATTATACCCTTCTGTTTTTGATTGATTCATTTTAAGTTGGGCATACGCATGGAGGCATTTTTTGTTGTTGTCTGTTTTGATGTTACAGATTCTCTTTATCATGGCAATTCTTAACACATCTTTTAAAATATTACTTTAATAAAACCATAGCAATTTCAGCACATATTAAAGTAAAATACCACATGGTCGAATCAATAATCACTTCCATCACACGTCCGAACGAACAAACGCTTCCAAACTTAATCTTCTAAACCCCTTCTGTCACAGAACTTTTCCAGAACCGACCGGTTGCTTCGACATCGCCGTTTGTGTGCCGTGGGCGTCCCAAAAGAGGAGAACCAGCCGTGCTGCGAGGTACGGGCGTATTCTCAGGACCCATCCCAGCACACGGCTCCCTGGAGCCCACTGCAGACAAACAACAGCAGACTGGCGGTGTGACGGACCATACGGCAAACAAAATGGACTCAATGCAGCAAACATACCGTCTCCAAAACTTGAGCCTTTTTACTCTTATGACTCACCAACAGTAAAATCTTAGACTCTGGGAAACAACATTTTGTATTTTTCATGTTTTAAGATGGTACTGTCATCAGCAGCCGGGATAGACCATCATCCTGTCCAGACACTTATGGTTTCTGGCATGTGGATGACTTTCTTTATAGTTCCTGTGGATGTTTGTAGTTTTGGTTAACCCATGACATTAATTTTTGGAGATTTCTGCGTTAGAACCTGTGAACAAATTCTAAGTCACAACACCATCCAGCTTTTTTCTCCAGGCGGTTAGAGACCGTAGATGTGAATACACTGTCTCTGTGTTTTCACCAATGAATCATTTTTTCTGTAAATTCAAGAGATTATTCTCAATAAATACTGTGACAAAAGCTTGAACATTGACAGTTTTACATCGGCATAATGGTTTAAGGAGAAACATCTGGAGCGTTATTACTGAGTATCCACAGGAGCATGTATTTTTTCATAATGGTGTCCAGTCTGCACATTTGTCAACTTTTAACGTTGGCCTTTCGGACAATATAAGCACTGACGTTTTATTGAGTATTAGAGGATCAAATAGACATTTCAACACCGTATGATGTGAGGTTTGCTGTAGGATGTGACTGTTGGCATCTCAGTTTCACTTAAGTCACTGGATCGGCGAAGCCGAGCCAAGAAACATATTAAAACCTTTTAACAGGTTGTACGGTTTGTAAAGAGACATGATTATTTTAAAACATTTCACAAGAGGTCGTTGAACACAGACCTGTGCAGTTTTCCACGGCTGACCTTGAGTTAATATATTTTCTGCATTTTAAATAATTTATGTAGAAACTGTAGTTGGACTAGACTGCTGCCACTGTTTAATATAGTGGTTCCTTAGTTTTTTACCTACATTTGAATGCATGTCCCTTACGTTTATTGCATACTGTAAAATATTATGTGTAATTTGAGACAATGAACAGTTTTATAAGAAAGAATACATCCGTGTTTGGTATTTTTTACCATTTACAAACAACTTAACTTTATACGTATTATGATATGGCACCGTGTAGACAATAAATTTTCTTTTCTAAAAAAAGTCTTACTTTTCCCCACTCATTTATTTAATCGTGAAAATCCTGAAATCTTATTTTATTTCCTGGTATATCATGGTCTTCATATCCAGAAAGAAATCAGGTCAAGGGTTTGACTCTAAAGGAACACATACTTACAAAATATACATTTATCCTGAATATGCCATTGAACACTTTAGATAAAAACAATAGATAATAGATAAAACAAATGATTAAAAAGACAAATGCTTTAAATGTAAAGTGATTCTTGTGAGAAAGACATGCCTACCAGCAGGTGGCATAAGCCACCAGCATTCGAAGGTTTATTATCTTGAAAAATTATTTACCAAAGATAATTTTGTTCCTCACATAAGTTTACAGAATGCATAATAAAACCACATGTGAATATGTTCTCTGTTTATATACAAGTAATTTCTGTCCGATCCATTAGTAGGCACATAATCCGGTCTTTTATCCAATTTTTTTACATTCAAATGTATTTCAACCAAATGCATTTTCAACCAGCTTAGATATTTGACATAGTAGAAAATTTAATTTCACAATAAAAAAAAAAATCTGTTTTAAACCATTCACTGTAAAACAAACCGCTATCCCGAAAGGACATTACTATATTTTTGTAAAGAAGTTTAGAGAGAATACACTAAATTGTATTGTTCAAAAATGTGTTATTTTCGCTCTACTCATGTTCCTCGTGATCACAGATTTTTTCCACTGTTTACTTTGGGTTACCGCTGTATATTTGTCAGCGTTTTAAAGAACGACCCGCAATACTAGGAGCTATAATTCACCAGTCATTGTAGTCTAGAAATATGGCTTGGAAAGGACTTGTATTGGAACAGAGAGTTTAATACCGCTGAGATCTGATATTTCCAACAGAAGTGTAAGGGAAACGCAGCTCAGACCACATTACCAGCTAAAGGAGACAGAGTTAGAAAAAGACTGTGCCTTTGTGTTGCAGCAGACATGCCATAGCCTCTCCAGACTAGGATTTACAGCACCCATGGGCTGAGTGCACTTAACACACACCATGTCTCCTAAAACCCCGGACCAGAATAGAGTCTTAGACATGATCGTACTACAATCGAATTCAAAATGCACACAATTTCAGCAAAACCCTTTGTCTAAAATGCCTTGTAAATGCAGAACAGTCTTAAGAATTAAAATCCAAATGTCTTTGTCTTTCATTCAAACACAGCTTCTTCTTCGTCGTGTAGTGTACAGCGCTGTGTAATGTTTAATTCATAGCTTCATCAAGGTTTTCTTGCATTGCTGCAGCCATCAGTCATTCTGTTAGCGCTGTACCTTTACATGTTAATTAGTGGTGATATTTAACCAAGCGGAGGTGTGCAGTGCCAATCCGCCATCTTCATTAAAATTTCAATCTCCCCAGACGCAGCTGCATGCATGAACCATGGATTAATACGGCCTCAGAATGATGGAAATGCAATATTATGGTGTTGTAGCATTTTAGAGGTGGTTAACCTAATGGTAATGAGTGTGGGTGCAACCCCTGCTAAAGGTGATCCTGTATCATTATGGGTTTTCAATGACCGGATATTAAATATTTTGTTTCACCACTGTAAAAATGCACTGTTATGGGCCATTTTAAATGTTTTTCTATGTAAACATTCACTAGATGGACACTTTCGAATGCGTCTCACTGTATGGTGACAGTTTTGAGACGTAGAATTATACATTTGGTTCATGCTTTTATCCAAGAAACGTTTTATGAATACATGTGTTTCGAACCACAATGTTTATGGTGTATTTTTTAAACTCATCGTTACTTTAAAGAAACGGTTGGTTTAATGTCAAGTTAGAATAAATATAAGAGAATGAAACAACATTTTCCCCAAA
Source organism: Triplophysa yarkandensis (assembly GCA_033220385.1). Lineage (NCBI taxonomy): Eukaryota > Metazoa > Chordata > Actinopteri > Cypriniformes > Nemacheilidae > Triplophysa > Triplophysa yarkandensis. The sequence goes on along the minus strand of CM065671.1, from coordinate 1,192,982 downwards.
TTTGACCAAAAATAGTTTTTGTTTGCAAAGAATTGGAAAAAGCATGTCAAGGTAACAGGAAGAAAGCTCTGTATTTGTCCAGACCTCTAACAGTAAAAAGAAAACATGTTTTTTTTTTCATTTTATGCAATACAACCGTAATATTTATTCATGTGTAACATTTTTAATGTGTCTCCTCACATTGCTGCTGGAAGACTTTTGATGCTCCTGAGGTTTGATTTTGGACTGGAATGAACACAATATCAATAGAATCAAATAGTCTCTTATTTCTATGGCTATACTTATTTATAACCCTGCCTGTGAAATCAGGCTAAAGTCGAAAAAGCTTGATTTCAGTCATTAATTTAACTATAATTTGACATACCCTTACTCAGTTAATATATCAAGATTACATTTTCACAGAATGTTCTTTACAATGTATTGGATGATTTGATGTAAAAAATAGTTCATTACAAAAACAAGGATTTAGCTGGGTTTTCATAGGCAGGGTCACATAACAAGAGGCCTTACTTGATGAAGATTAAGTAGCTCTTTGTTCTTTTGACGTGATCTTAAAAAACACAAAACTGCTGACATATATTCTTTGGACTACTTTTCTGTCCAAATAATTCATGCATATTCATGTGAAAATCAAATCATGCAAACGCATTAACAGCTCTTACACAGTATATAAAGCTGAGATGATAAATGACACGCTGTCGTGTTTATATGTAAATTATTACTTTTAATAAAAGAAAAAAGTATGTGCTTTTTTGTCGAGTCAAGCTTAAATGATAATTTTATCAAATTTTCTTAACAAAAGATTTGTGCACACTGTGATTAATTGCTCATTTTTAGATTAGATTAGATTCAACTTTATTGTCATTGCACATGTAGGATACAATGCAACGAAATGCAGTAATAATTGCAGTAAAAACATTTGCTATAATAATTGACATTACAGAAATATGATGGCAAAAAATGTGCAAATAGGAAGTTTTATTGAATTCATTTTCTCTCTCACTCCCTGTTTCCTGTGAAGATTCCTTTGTCGACCCCTAAAACTCTTTTTATGAGGGAAACCCAAAGTGGTGAGACAGACTCAGTTGACCAGCGCCTCATTGTCAAGATTTATCTTGCTCGAGAGTCATTCACATTCCTGATGACAGAACGAATGCCTCGGCATCCTGCCGAGAGCGTTAAAATCACTCTCACACAGAGGCACATTTCCCCTCGACAGATACATTAACATACAGTGGCCCCGTGCCACCCCATCAATCTGCAGCTCGTTGGGTCCCAGATCGCTGCTTCAGGTCTCCCTAGAGAAGACCATGGCCTGACTCCCTCTTGATTCACCAGGGCGGCTCTTAAATAGTGGCCCTCCTTGAGTCAAAGGGTCTGTAGATGATCTAGTCTGGGTCACTGAAACATTCAGAGAGATTATGAGAAAGGCTTGACATAAATGTAGACACAACTGTAGAGCACAGACGACAAACCTGAATGTTATTGGCTGCGTTATTTACTGCATTATTGTGCTGAACACAAATGACGATATTTAATGAAAGTTTTTAAATAAGCCATTTTGAGTCACCATTGACGTCCACTGACTTCTGCCCGTTACTTGATGTAAACTGAATTTACAAATTTGTCATAACTTGCATATCTTATATTTCTTTCATTAAATTAAACTAAATATCTTATGTCACTTTTCTTTTTCTTTAAATGTATTATACTTTGAAGATGGTTTCAATATTTTTACTCGAAAACGAGACAAATGTTCATTTACTATTTTAATATTCATATTTATTTTATATTTGAAATTAGATTGAAACCAGTGGTTGGTAAACAGTTTTTAGGTAGTAGTTAAATCTGCAGCTAGTTGCCGCCAAACTACTGCAAAGTTGATTGTTCTGGAATAAATTGTTGAAAATTGTTATTGTGGAAAGTTTGCACGGCATTAATGAATTGCTAGGATTCGTTCAGGATCAATCGTCTAATGAGGTTAGCAGTTTTACTTCTATACTGAACAATAAACCTGACAATAAAATTACACTGAGAGCTGCACAAAGATTCCAGAACTTCGAGATTATTAAACATTCGCAGTATCGACTTGATTTGAAGAATAATTTTACATGCATGGGACTTCATGTCCCAGTTGTAATTTGTTTATCATGCCATCGTTTCTATATTAAAACTGATTAAACTAATCAAAGTTTTACCATTTAGACCTCCCTGACCTTCCATAAACAGCTTGTGTCACCGCCTCATTCTCGGAGACATTTATGAGACCTGTTTGTTCAGAGAGCAACACAACGCAGAGATCACAGGTATGCAATATGCCTCCAGCAGAGAGGTACGAACCCTGGCGTGTTCACACAGAGACTGGCATGTTAAAAAACTCCTAATGCGTCTCTTTAGATGTTATGCAATTACGTGCGGGCTCGGAAGGCCTTTGTGAGCCTTCGCCCTGTTCTCATGCCGTCCCACTGCAATTTTCCACACGAATGAGCAAGGTGAAGTGTGGGGTGAGGTAGAGGTACACGTCTCACGAATCCTTGAGCTTCTGACAGATGGCTTCGGCCTTATTATTTACCCTTCGAAATTTTCACGGGTCACGGCGGGCTCGCACACACCGGCTCTGCTCTCCGTGGCATCAGCTGTGTGCGCCGGATGTAGATATAAAGGATATAGATGGATGAGAAAAGAGGAGAACGTTTAGGGAGATGAGAGAACGAATAGACATCATACCAAAGTGACTTTGGCAGTCAGCTGCTATTGATCAGCTTTATGATACACTGATTTATATAAGACAGTTCAAAGTACTTTAAAGAGATATGAGTCATATACAGCCTTACTAATCTCAGGGGTAGCGAGACAGGGACCATGGTTAAGAACTGCATCTGATATAACCAGACATGCTTATAATTTCATAAGACTAAAGCTGTACAGACACGAGATTTACTGAATATCTGTAAGGCATAAATGTATACAGGAAAATAAATGGCGGAGATAACGCCGCAAACCTGCCTTTGATAATTTCAGGGAAATTTTCAGACACTGTGATACGTTCTCAGCTTTCAAAGGAATTAGGGGTCTCAAGCGAGTAGATCAGAAGGCCAGGGAGGTTGAGAGCGTACAGTGCGAACACACCCACTCGCAAACACACACACGTGCGCAGATGAAGAGATAGAGTAAAGATTTATGTGACAAAGAACTAATTGCATGCTGCCATTTATCTTAAGAAACTGTCATAAGAACCTTTCTCATGGGTTTTAACAATTATTTCAGAAGAAATATACTTGCTGCATGCTATCATATGAAATTATAAGACGGTTAAACGTGAAGTACAAGTACAACAGGAGACGCAAGAGTGACGAGGATTCTTTTAAGAAAAATTAAAATATGGCACGCTTAATCTAGCTATACCATAAAAACAGACAAACAGTGCATTAAAGGAAAAGTGTACAGAAAATGGAAATTTAATGATTTACTCAAACTCTTTCTCAAACTTTTTTGAATTTGTATTGTTTTATTGAACAATATTTTGAATAATCTATGAAAGCAAACAGTTCTTCTTGCTGTGGTATGTAATGGTGCACCAGAAATTTTAGGTGGTAACATTTTTCCAAATATATTTCTCGTTGTTCAACAGAACAAAGAAATCTTTTCTGATTAGAAACAGCAAGCAAATCATTCCAAACAGTATTTATATTTTTGGATGTCCCTTTAATAATGAACAGACGCCTTAAAATTCAGTTCAAGGTTTTTATTAGTATAGTTTCTGGAAATCAAACCCATGGCCTTGGCGTTGCTTATGCTGAGCTCCACAAAAAAGTTGTTAAGCTACGGTAAAAGTTTCATTTAATATAATTGTATCAAGTATGTTGTCAAATATAATGTTGCAAAAAAGCATAAATAATATTGTTTGCACATAGTCATCACTATTGCTGTTTTTTTCAAATTCCTTTTAAGTCCTAACCTACCCTCTTTCCATTCCTGTATGCCTTTTTTCTGCACCAACATTCTTCAAAATAACTTCTTCTGTCTTTTGCAGAAGGAAGAAAATCACAGAGGTTCGAAATGTCAAGAGCGCGATGTCAGAATTTTCCTTTTTGAGTAAACCATCACTTAAAGTACTTAAATATACTTTGATGCATAACTCATCTGGATACAATTGGGCTATAGAAATGAATGATACCTTAAATCATGTAGCTTCATGTTTTGAAACGCTCAGGCTTATGATTTTCATCCGATGGATAATAAAATAAGTTAAACATTCATAGATCACAAACATATCAGAGACTTGGTGGGCATCTCAGACTCAGGACAGAATCCATCCACAACATTGTCACGGTGTGATTAGCAAAAGCAAATGCCAAGGTCTATTTGTTTCTAAGAATGAAAGCAAATTAAGAGAAACGAATGTTAAATACACATGTTCTGGACAGACCATAGGACCGTGGGAATTCAAGCATATGTGGTTGTTACTGGAAGGCCACAGATTCATCGTATAGTAAACATCAAGCCAACAAAACTGCAGCACTGACAGGGACTCGACATTTCTATTTACATTTCTAATAGACCGGGGATCGAGACGGGCTATTGGTCCAAATTCGTGGTTTGCATGAAAGCTGTTTTCTTTGAGCATGGAGGATATTATTTTTGAGCTTGATACCAATGCATTCCACAAAGAAAATGCAGTGCGAGCCCGAGAATGACCGCAGCTACAAATCATCTCTCTCTCTTCTTTCTCTTTCCTTCTTGCTCTCTGACGTCAGGAATGTTGAGCACTCCATGTACCTTCCCTCGGGGAGAGGATTTTACGATTGAAACCTGACACCGTTTCTGTGTCCCATAAGCAACAGAGCGGTAACTCACATCAAAGAAGGCCAGCGTCGAATCACAGTGCAGCCATAAATTCGCCCGTCACTCCCCCACCAATCAGAAGCGAGCATTAAATCAACTCTGTCACGCCGGCAGCCAATGGTGAGACGGCAACAGTAAATCTGTCAAGCCAGCGTCTGTTAACGGGCGCTGTGGTGCAGATGGGGAATCCGTGAGGGTGAGGGGGAAATGAAAGTGGATGTGAGGGAGGGAGAAAGCTGAGCACTTACAGCTAAACCGTGCAAAAAGTCATTCTCATCTTGATTCGGTTACCCGGTGCTTCATTTGTGAGCCCATAATGGGTAAAACCAAAGGATTTTGGAAATGGTAAGCTCGAGTCAAACAAGACCAAACATGACCACAGAAGATGAACGTGTGGTTCCCAACACACGAAAAGAAAAATGTCGTAAAGCTTAATTGCTGGCATTGCTGCGTGACATTGAGTGTCTACAACTAAAGTGAATTACGGCCCTGTCTCGCTCAACTATTACATCACTGATGTAATCACCAGATTATTCGAGATCAGGACACTACATTTACATTTATTCATTTGGCAGACACTTTTATCCAAAGCGACTTACAGTATTATGCAGTTGCCGATTATCACTGCAGGTCAGGCAGGTGTAAGGTGTCTTCCTCAAGGTCACTTCAGTCATTGTCTGGCGCTGGCTTTCGAAGCCGCAACCTTCTGCTTACAAGTCCAACTTTCCGACCACAAGACACAAAAATGCAAGTGGCGCTTTAAGCAAGGCTGCTGACCAGATGTTCTTTAAAGCACGGACGTTTGTGTGTTGTGCGTGCGCAGCTGTAACGCAGCAGGGCGGACTTTGGGATCTTAGGGGATTTGAGGCTCGTCCTAAATCACGACGCAGGAAAGAAGGGCCCCCTCTTTTAAAATGTCAACAGGCTGCTGCTCACCGCGTTTCATACTCAGCAAACATCTTTGGTTGAGATCGACAGCCTCGTTTTCAACAGGGGGCCTCGGCCAGATTCGGTGACAAATAGCGCAGGCGAATCTAAAATAGAAACATCTAAACAGTCGTGGACATATCCAACAGCCTGTCTGATAAATGTAGCGTGTCCTCGCTTGAATTTATGTGTTTTTAAACTTTCCATCATGTGATATGAAAATAGGGTCTACGCCGAGGTCTGGCCAAAGCAATAACATCTTAGGGCTTTCTCAATGGTACATTTGAAAAGCTTAATGTGTTCTTGTATAAATTGGCCAACTATGAAATCGCACATAACTTAAAGGCGAACGGGGTCCGAGTCTTAAAGCCGTACTTATGTGGAAGCTTAAAAGGTCTTTGTGGTCTTTAGCAGTCAATATATGAGATTTATCTTGAGGATTTCCCAAGCATACACGTACACCTGTGAAGTTTACGGATTTAAACCTGCAAAATTGACCCGCTTCTGATGATTTTAGAAGACGAATAATTTCAGCGACGCTTTCTCTAAAATACCGCGAATATGATGTTGTTATTATTACACGAGATAGAATAGCTTGTTGAATTACTGCTGGATCAGCAGAAGTTGTGGCAGCGCTGTTGGTTTTGGCTGCTTTTTTCTCAGATGTGAAATGATTTTCTATCGGACAGGAATCCGTTAACAGGCCTCGCGAGGGCCAGAGGCCCATAAAACACATCAGGTCACACAGAGGCGTTTCCGTTGGGGGCCATGCGAGGCTGGGGACTATCTCCACTTGGTTTTGTATGGGAATACATGTGCCACCTATCCTCTGTTCCAACCTGAGCAGTTGTTTATGGTCCTTGATGAATTTGGCCCGTCTGTATTTGCCTGATTCAAAAGACCATCATATACGAATCTTTATCTCATCCGCCCTGTTTGCTCAGTTTGCTGAGCTGCACGCGCCATGAATACGAAACACTGCCGCTATTGTGTATGCGGGGTGTTTGATTTCAGGTCCATGGCACGGATGCAGTCGCATTAAAGTATTCTGCGTGTGAGTGTGTCCAATGTTTCCGGAGTGAAGGTGCGATGTTTAGACGGTGACAAAGACTTTGTAGATAATGATAATTTATAGACTGTTGCACAGAAATTCAACTACAGACACACAAGCAGCTTTAAGCATCAATTACAGGCCTCTTGTCCACATGCCTCTGACAGTTTTACTGCACGTTTTGTACAGCGTGTCAAACTGCGCTGTTTTACTCTATTATACTCGTTCCTCTATAATTAATATAAATTACCTTTTTGCCTTTTTACAGCTGTGCCACTGTAATTATAGTCGATGAAAGGCCGTCATCCGATGCCCAAAGGTGCTGCAGGAATATCCAGATGAAAGCCTGATGGAACGCCGGGCGTGTTGGTGGGGCAGGATAAAGAGGGTCAAATTTTGAAGGTGCAGAGAACGCTTACCTATAGACACTGACATCATAATCCACCATGTTAATAGCACCCTACATTCTTTAAACTAGACTGATGTTAGACAGTGTGCTTTTTGAAACAGCTGCAACATTCTTTCTTCAAGTCTTAGAAAATGTATAATTTACTAAAAAAGGAATGAGCAAAAGTCTAACATTTGGTTACCCTTTCCCATTCGTTCCCCTAAAAATGAAAACTAAATCTTTATGACTTTCTTCCACAGAACACAAAAAAGATATTTTAAAAGAAAGCTGGTAACTTAACAGAAGTGGGACCCATTAACTTCAGTTGACGAACACAAAACTAATGCAGGTGAATAGTTTTTAGGTGCCATTCTTCAAAATATCTTCTTTTGTGCTCTGCGGAAAAAAAACAGAAAGCCATATGGGTTTGAAGTGTTAAGAGTCACTTCATCACTTTTAATCACTGAACTGTCATTTTAAGTGGTTTCTTAAACAATTCCGTTGTTTTACTGTCCTACAAAACTGTTCATTCAGTCTTAAAATATTGTAGACTTCATAACACAGATGAACAAGATTTCCCGAGGTTTTTTAATCTGTGACCCATCCAATAATGAATCATAATGAATGACCTCATAATGAAAAAGCTACTTAACTCAATTGGTCAAATAAATTAAGAAGCGAAGGCTTTCATGCTTTGGAGATAAGACGCCAGCGTTCATGAGCATCACAGAGACAAGGTTAGGGAACTCCCTCTGGGAGGGTGGGGCATTCTGGGGCCAACTTGATGTTTCATTCCTCTAAACAGCATGCTTCGGGACATGAGTGCAGACAAAGGAAACTTTCCCAACTACTTTCATATGGATTCCAAGGCATTATTAAAGAGAAAGATAAATAGGAAGAGAAGGTTACAGAGGTGCGCTGAATCAGTGCCAGTGAAGTTCTCCCTGTCTGAAGTGAGCAGAACCGCAGCTGTATATCAGAATCAATCTGGCCTCGACAAGCCCTTTCCTAAATCTGTCTTCCATTACGACTGCATGTCCCACATGGCGGTGAACTTTTGCAACTTCCTGGTGCTGCTCAGTTTTGCTTCAGATAGAGACTAGAGAAGCATGCAGTGATGACACGGGGTCTTTGCACAGGTAGCACAACTGGTTTGCATTGCATTAGCAAGGCAAAGGTCATGGGTTTGATCCCAAAGTGCAAACGCACTGTAAAAAAATCTGATTGAATGTAGTCGCTTTGGATAAAAGCATCTGCCAAATGCGTAAATGTAAAAATAGAATACCCTAGTAAAATGTCGCTTTGCTCTTTCAGGCGTTGGTCACAGAGGCCTTTCATATTGCATGCATCTCATCTCCACCCCCCAGCGTGATAACCATGTGTTAGATATGACCCTAAGGTATGTACATGATATACTACTTATTTTTACAACCATTTCTCAAGGGGAAAGCTTTCATTTGCATTAAAATAAGAGAGGAGGCGGTATCCACCAGAGAAAAAAGCAGGTGGGTGAAGCTGTCAAACCTCCTTTGGCATTTTGGCTCCCGCGTACACAAACTAAGTTACCAGTGGTGTCTGTTGCACGACAGATTTTTATTTCGAAACATTTAGTGCCATAAACACTTTTCTTTAACACTCGAAGAGGGCTTGTGGCCAAAACAGGTTTTTAAATAACAGCCGGGTTTTAGGACCTAGGTCTTAAAATCCTGCCATATGTTGCAAGTAATTTACACTTCACAATTCATTCGGAGGTAAAGTTACTTATTAACCTCACAGTTGTGGATGAATTAAAAGAGTTGCAATTTAACACGCATGATAAGCTTAAATGTGCCTGGGAACCATAAATGGGCAACAAAACCAGAAAGTTACAACTGGTAATTTTGGCTAAATAGTAAATGCCTTCAGCCTTAAAGATGTCAAGGCTGTTTGATTTTCCACCAGAAGAGGACGCCCTTGTCCTGACTTTGAGTCCAAGATGAAATGGGACACAAGGCCAAACATAGAAGGGACTGATTAATAAACATTAATATTTATAATCGTATTTGTTTATTAAATGCTAAGAGTATTTAAATATCCATTACATTACAAATCTACTAAAAACATTGTAAAAAAATGGACTTATTGTCTCCCTAGGACGAACTGCTTTATTGTTTTCCTTGCTTTGCTATGGAAACGATCTGATAGATGCTAAATGTAAATATTTTCAGTAATGTGAAAAATGGCCAGACCCAATAGTACTGAAAGAGAATACAACACAGCGAAGAAAAACTAGCATGAACTGTTTTCTTTACTTCAATCAAAACAAGGGTTAGAGGGAGGAACAGGGCACAACAAAAACCACTGGAATGTACAGAATCGTAATAAAATTCTCACAGTACAACAGTGATATCATTCACAAAACCAGTCATATACGCATTGCTTACTGGAATTGGATTTAAAAAACACCCTGGTACTTTTCCCTTAAAAGAAAATCCCACCAAGACTTTTTTCCTCGGATATTCTAGTCTTATCTTTAAGGGAGAGAAACACTGGAAGTCTTTTTTAGCGAACGTGCACTTTAACAAGAGAACGGTCAAGAAAACATTGCAAAGGAGGGATGAAAAGTGAATGTGTCTGATCTCCTCATGTCATCTGGTTTGTGCTGATCAATGTCCTATCGGAGGAGAGACCATTTGATCTGCTCTTTAGCCGACTGTAGCACCTGCGAAAAAACAGAAATAAAGTTACATCCAAGACAGCGTTCGAGATTGTTTATAAAATCATATGAAACAAACAAAATTATGTCATTGTGGATGTGCCATTAAATAACAGGCGATGTTGAAATATACTAAGTGCAGTTGTCACCTTGTCACACGTAAAAATCATATTTCACAACTGGACACGTCCGACAGCGGGGTTTTGGAGATAAAGTTTGTAGTATTTGGCTAGTCCTCATCTCATGAAAACGCATCTGTCAAACTGGCTTTTTATTTTAGGTGTAAAACTTTTAAATGGAAAAATGGCTTTAAACCCAGTAATAATGGATGACGTAATTAATCTGAGATGTCATTAGGCTCTTATGAAGGGAAACATAAAACGAGTGCTGACAATTTATCATAACCTGATGTTTCAAATTAGGACATGTCAAATAATTAGTCACATTTAATTGGAAGGAATTAGCAGTTTCAGAATCATTTATTCAAGCATTGTGTGTTCCTCTTCAGTAAATTCAATCACTCAAAGAGGATGGATAACCTATAACACACCCCCCAAAAAACTAATGCGTCTCTAAAGCTACAACATGTAATTACATTTGAATGTGTTTGTGGTCAAGTCATTAATGCCATCATTTGTCTTATAAGACAAACATCCATCAGGTAGAGAAACATTGAAGTAGGTGAGCCAAAACATTAGCGCATCATTTTATGATCAAGTCTAAAGCCCCTAGTGTCAATTTAGCCATTTTTTTTCAGTACTAAGTGTTTCATTACAAAGTACTTTTTAACACAAATGTTCTCATTACTGAAAATAGTTGAGTGCCAGTACTTTGTTGACAGACACAACATAGAAGATGGTTTATCATACATTTAACATTTGTTTTAAAGGCTCAGTCCAGTCCAAAATTAAAATTCTATCATATTTTTTAAGTCCTCTTGACAACCGGTATGACTCCTATTTCAAAGCCCAAAAGAAGATATTTTGAAGAATGTTTATAACCAAAACATTTTTCCAAATTAACTTCTATTTTAGCGACCCAAACTGTTTTCTTTGACAAACATTTTGACAATGACAAGACGGAGAGTTAAATATTAATTTAGGGGAAAACTATCCCTTTAAGGGCGAAAACCCTTTCTGCCGTATTTGTGGTATTTTGTTATGTTTTAAATCACAAGAAAATCTAAGATAAATTTAACAGATAACATGATTATTTATTTTATTAACGTGCTTTTAATGATTTATTTATTTCAACTAATATCGTAATAATTTCACTATCATAATAATTGTGTAGTGAAATTTCCAAGTTTAATAAAATGAACCCTATTTTCAATTTGGTCTCAGACTTTTTCTGTGTAAGAATACAATTAGCAAGGCAAAAGTTTTAAACTAAAACCCATTATACAGAGGTGAGGAGAACACTGTAATCGAGTAATGCAGGCACAGCAAAACATCCTGGAATTAATTCATCATTTTAATTTGAGCGAGGCAAAGCATAACCATATAGCAGGAAAGACGAGGAGACAGCCATTAATCACAGACGAGAGAGGGAAACAGGCAGCCTGTCGCAGGGCCTCTTAAATGAGAACATTAATCAGTCCACGCTTGCGACTATGGCAGCCGCGGGGAGCCATCGCTGGCAGACAGCCGCCAATAATTAGCCATCATGTTTACATGGGGTAGACACGCGGGAACTAGGAAACCCGTGCTAATGGCGGCGCGACGTACGCGTTCTTAATGTGGGAGCTATGAAACCAGACCACCTCAGACTCATTTTCTAAATGAATCATGGGTAAATCTCAGGGCGCTATAAAACATAAGAGCCATGGACGCGATAAGACGACAGGTGTCCTGAACCAAGCGCGTCGTTCTCACCTGAGTGACTGTCTGTTCTGTCAGAGGTACGTCGTCGCCCTGTAAAAGAGAAGAGGGAGGAGGGTGATTATAAGACTGTTGGCTTACTTTCTGTCTCACACTTTAATCCCAAGTATTGGAAATCAAACTTAATGGCTGCCTAGCAGCTCCATAATGCTCATGGGTGGCGTCAGAGTACGTGAGAGGAAAGACACACTGTGTACTAAACAAGCAGATTAACATTGAGAACAGCATGATAAAAATCAATAGAAGAGGAAAATGTTTGTTACCCTCAGAGCTACCCGGTGGACCACCTGCTGAGGGTCACTTTCAAGGATCACGCTGCGAGAGAGACACAGGGCAATTAGTTTGTAAAGAAACAATGATGATAAAATGTCAATCAGAGCTCTAGCAAATACAACACTTGATCATCGTCCTCTTTATTGAATGGTAGTGGAGCAACAGAAACTACAATTCTGTTTTATATTTTCTGCAAAAGCACTAGGGGTCGTAGTGTTTTTGACACATTGTTAGTAATAGGCCATTGCCAGTGTCGCCTTAGTAAGAGCCACATAATTGTAATGCAAAACATCCCACTCTACTGTAGCTTGTTACGACTGTAAATATATATATATATGTAACCATGAATTAACAATTCATATATGCCTTTTTACAATGGCTAACTACGTCAGAATTAATGTTTTTATCCACTTCTTTAGCTGTAGGAATAGCATTATTTTAGTGCATTCCACCATTTCACCATTTGTTGAAAAACTAAAATTCTGCCACTATTTGCTCACTCTCTAATGGTCAAAAACCTGTATACATTTTATTGTTTGTTTAAATACTAAGAAATATTTTGAAGAATGCTTGTCGCAAAACAGTTCTTGGTCCTCAATGACTACCATGGAAATAAAAATAAAATTACAAAATTAACTAAGAACTTTATGTTGTCCAACATTTTTCAAAATATTTCATTTTGTGTTTAACAGAACAAAACATGTTAGTTAATAGGGTCCAACAACTGTTTAGTTATAATTATCTTTCCAGTGATTTTTTGCTTTAAAAATAAAACACATTATATACAAATTAATGCTGAGTAAATAATGACGGATTTAAAATTTTGGGTAAACTATACCTTTAAGCCACGTTTTGAGATTTTCAACGAAGTTATTATAGTTGCTGTTATACAACGGTACTTCCTGGTTCTCTAATCTGATTGGCTGAGAGCCGTGCAATATTTGACCAGAGACATCTCAGGATCCGCTAACCCGTTCGTATCACTCTGCCACTAGGACTTAAATATAGCCACCAAAAACTGGGAATGATATTCCAGACATGCTTTTCCTAACAAATTCTCTGCGAGTTGTTTTTCCCGTCTCCTTTAATTCGCAAGCATATCACACACACATTTACACGCTAATCACACACACATTCATTCACACATACATTCACGCCTCACTATCTCTTTGACTGCACTGTATTTTTGTTAACAAGGTGACAGTGTAGAATTAGTAACTGAGGCTTGTTTAACGTTTTTTCTGCGCTTCAATTCAGCAAGGAAGAAATATATCCCCAAGTTCCTTAAAATATCAGTGGGTTTTAAAGACACCCTGATGTTGTATGTGATTTATCTAGAAGATCGAACTGTTATATAAATGCAATATGGCAACTTTAGGCGTGTGCTGGTGCTCGGCCTGTGTCTCGCGTCTCTGACGTAATCACAGCCATGCTGGTATAGTGAAGTGATGTGACATACAGCTGTATGTCATGACCAAGTATAATGACCAATACTCAGAATTCGTGCTCTGCATTTAACCCACCCAAAGTGCACACACACATAACCGTGAACATACACAGCAACCGTGAACACACACAGCAACCGTGAGCTCACACTCGGAGCAGTAGGCAGCCATTTATGCTGTGGCGCCAGGGAAGCAGTTGGGGGGTTCGGTGCCTTGCTCTAGTCACTGTATTGCGGGTCCGAGACTTGAACCCTAGGGTTAGAAGTCAAACTCTCTAACCACTTAGCCATGACTTCCTCCTTTTTTTTTTATAAAGAGCACCAGCACACTCCTACTCGAGCCATATTGCATTTCAACTGCTTTAAAAAACTACTTACTACATGATTTCGTTAATTGATAAATTATCAAAACAATAGACCACTTTGCAAGATGTAAACCATGCAAGTTTTTAGCAAAACAAAACCAGAATACAAAATACAACCAACAGCACTTAACAACAAAATTAAGTTTCAACAAAATGTTGAACCACATCTTTAGGAATCAGTTATATATGTGGGAAAAAACTTGCAGGAAATGCATCTGGATCATTATTGCTAACATTTTGCAAAGTTGTCTGAACATCATGCAGTCTGACATGGTCTGATTGTTGCCAGAAACTCTAAATGTTTGAATATGTAAAAGAACAGATTACCCGCCATCAACAATTTCATCAACAGCCAAGAAAAGACCCTCCATATTTTCAAGCAAGGCTCTCTTTTCCACATTTTTCCTAGAAAAAACACAACAGTGCTGAATCGTGTCATGAGACAAACATTACAGTGACGAATCATGTGAAACAAACTAATCTTTCCTACCTCAACATTTGACTCAGTGAATCGAAAAGACAATTCAGCACTGACATGAGCATGAGCTGTGAGAGAAGACAATCACTGTCATATTCACACAAATGTAATCAGTAAAAACCTCTGAGACGTCAAATGCTCTTATAAAGTTACAGTATTACCTCATTTTCATGAGAGCTGCCAATGACGTAGAAATATAAATCAATATTGCTCTTGTATACTACGGTAAGACCCTCCAACAAAGCTATTTCACCTGTTTAAAAAACACGGTTATAAATGACAATATAACAACAATTAGATGTTACAAATATATGTTTTTAATCACTCTTACTGTCCGTTCTGTGGGTTTTGTTGAAGATGTTTTTCTCAAAAGCCTTCTGTTCTTTCACTGTGGGATACGTGTCATCATAATACTGGAAAATGAGCAAAAAACACTTTATTTAAAACATTTTGTTTAAACTAACCCTAAAACAATAGCTTACAACTATGTTTTAAAGGTTGCGTTTGGCTATTTAAAGACTACAAGACGTCAACTGACTTCATAAATTATGTGAACCTGTTTGTGAAACCAGACTTAAGTCTTATAAACTAATCAAGAGCATCAAAGTTGGATTTTAAGCATACATTTTAAAAGTAAAAGGCAAATATAAGTTGAAATAATGTACATTGCATAGTCCGGTTTCTAGTTCTCTGAAAGAAGATATAAATTTATTTTATCATGCACATCTTACATTTACATTTAGTCATTTAGCAGACGCTTTTATCCAAAGCGACATACAATAGTCGAGGAGACAATGAAGCGGTAAATAGCCGATACAACAATAGGTGAACAAGTGCTACAACAATGCTACCGAGTTACACAGAGAGAGAAGTTACAAAAAGTTTTTGTTTTTTTGATAGAGTGAGTAGTTAGAAAAGAAGTGAGTTTGTGAGTTAGGTGTAGCCGGAAAAGATGAGTTTTTAGGAGTTTTTTGAAGATAGAGACCGAGTCTGACAAGCGTGAAGCCAGAGAAGATCGTTCCACCATCGAGGAACTGAAGCAGAGAACGTTCGAGAGAGAGACCAGAGAGAGAGAGAGAGAGACCAGAGAGAGACCAGAGAGAGAGAGACCAGAGAGAGACCAGAGAGAGAGAGAGAGAGAGAGAGAGAGAGAGAGAGAGAGAGAGAGAGAGAGAGAGAGAGAGAGAGAGAGAGAGAGAGAGAGAGAGAGAGAGAGAGAGAGAGAGAGAGAGAGAGAGAGAGAGAGAGAGATTTCTTACCCTTTTGAGCTGGCACCACAAGTCTCGGCTCATTTGCGGAGCGCGGAGATCTTGAGGGCCTATATCTTTGCATTAGTGAGTTAAGGTAAGTGGGTGCTTCCATATTGATGACATGGAAGCGATGTTCGTAACAAAATAATTCAAACAACCCACTTTTGTCAAGGTAGAAAGCAGTGAGCAAAGAAAATGTTGCCATAAGAGCTTAAATCTAAGATTAAACATGATGTTGTGATGGTAAAGCACAGAAACAACATTATAAATGTGATCATACCTTGGCATAGAGTCTCTCTCCATCATTGTCCATGATCAGAACAGCTTTCACAGTATAGAGAGAGGGTTCCTGTTATAAAAGGAATACACAAACACAATAATGTTATGTAAACATGACAGCTAAACTGGTGATGTGTGATGATGATCAGTGGGAGCAGGTCAAAGGTTAAACAGATGTGTAATCGTGTTTCAAATGGCCATGACACATAAATAAAACATATAATCATCATTAATGTCCCATGACATCATAACAAACACAATCTTTTAAATGTGAAACTTGACTTTAATAATCTGTCAACGGAAGTAGAATTATATTCTTCTAACACAGATCAGATCGATTCGTATGTTTAGGTTTATAACACGAATCCGGTTGTATAAAATGAACCGTATAACGGATAAAAACAAACCAGGATTATCGAATCCATGATCGACTCGACGAGCTTCCTCTGTGTCCGGTTGCTGTGCGCGGGAACTTCCGGCTACGTCATAAGGTGAAAGGGCAAACGTAAGCGGAAGTTGTTTCCAGGTTTTTTCATGAAACGAATTTATTGAAATGAATGAGTTGAAATGGGCGATTTTTATTAATAATTAATTCATTATTAAAAAAATAGTGCTTATTAAAATGTAGAAAGGGGAGAGAAAATGGCTGTTGATCAGAAAGAGAAAACAAAAACTGGCAAAATTCCAATTATATAAGATTAATTAACATATTTGATGTTTAGAATGTATTGTTCAATTAAATTAACAAGAAAAAAACTATAATAAATCACAAAACTCATATGCATTTATTTCATTGGCACTAATTGGAAATAAAACAATTGTAATATTAAAATGATATTAATATCAGTGGCCTGTTTGGCCTTTTTTCATATTTGAACTTTGAACCCCAGAGTCCTTGAGTATGGTACCTTACCCTGTTTGATCTGCATTGATGATTGGTCACCGCACACTAATTTTACATTTACATTTTACATTTAGTCATTTAGCAGATATTAATTTTAAGTCGCTTTTTGATTAATGCGTCTCCCAATAATGAATATAATTGTCATTATTTTACATATTGAGATGCACATTTTTTATTTTTGCATTATGTATGAATTCTATTATATTATGTCCCCACCATCCCAAATTGTGTCTGGTGAACGTATGTAATGCATTCGGTTTTTTATCTTTAATATAGGACACAACAGCTGTTTTGTCTGTACTTTGACTTTTGACTTTTAAATTGACCAAAATGCCCGTAGAATTAAAAGATAATGTACTTGGAGCACTACCGGCACATTTTACAGTTTATTTTTACTTTATTGTATGTGTAGATACAATACTCATACATTCTGGCTATACTGTGTCTGGAATTTTGTAATGCAAATACATAAATGCAAATACATATTTATGCTAATTGTCTCAATTTACGTACCTTATTACTTGTTTACATTTACATTTACATTTAGTCATTTAGCAGACGCTTTTATCCAAAGCGACTTACAATAGTCGAGGAGACAATGAAGCGGTAAATAGCCGATACAACAATAGGTGAACAAGTGCTACAACAATGTTACCGAGTTACACAGAGAGCGAAGTTACAAAAAGTATATATATTAAAAAAAAAATTTTTTTTTTTTGATAGAGTGAGTAGTTAGAAAAGAAGTGAGTTAGTGAGTTAGGTGTAGCCGGAAAAGATGAGTTTTTAGGAGTTTTTTAAAGATAGAGACGAGTCTGACAAGCGTGAGGCCAGAGGCAGATCGTTCCACCAGCGAGGAACTGAAGCAGAGACTTGTTAAGACATAATTGCTTGATTGGTTAGACAACAAGATAATCTCTGTATGAGGACCAAACATTCAGAGTATTATTAGGAAATGCAATGTTAAACATATTGTTCTATAGACCAGGGTTTTTTAACCGGGGTTTGGGGACCCCCAAGGGGCCTCCAAAGGGTTCTATGGGGTCCCCAGAAAATTTTCAAGGAAAAAAATGCTAAATTAAAATTGTAAATAGATAATTAATATACATTACATAATTTGATGACATTATTTACATCTTCTAGTCATGAAAATTGCTGCAGAACAAATACATTGAAACTTAAATCTTTTCTATTCGAGATCATACAACCAACGTTCCCATCATATTCTTACACTTAGTATTTATCATACATAGTTTAAATGGTTATTCGTATTAAATAACTTATGTACTGTATGTAACGGTAAATGGATATCTATTTCAGAAAGGGGGTCCTCACAAAAGGTCCACATATTTTGAGGGTGCCTAGCATCGTCAATGTTAAAGCCCCTCCTATAGACTATCATGTGTGACAGCAAATAATCTTGAAATACATAAATATGTCACACAAACACACACACACACACACACACACACACACACACACACACACACACACACACACACACACACACCACAAGTCAACAAGGTTTAATTCTTTCGTTTTCTACTGTACAGACAGAGACAATTATTCCAAAACATGATAAGACATTCTACAGTATATAAATGGCTTAAGACTAACAACTATGCCACAAACAATCGAATTCCGCTGGATTTAAAAAAAAATAATACTGATATATTCCTTTATCCACTCTTAGGATATATCCAGAGCATAATGGACCCCGCACACCAGTCCCTTCCACATCTTTTAATATGATGGAAACTATCCAGGGATTTTTTGTTTTATCAATACTTAGAATTCCAACTTGCTATTAATTCTGTATACTTATTTCAGCATAGTAAAAACACGGATGCCTAATTAGAGTCATTAGAGGCAGGGAGTGATTTCCTTTACTTAACCAGTTCCAGTAAACGGACTCCTGGCTGTTTACTACCAACATAACCTAAACCCAATGGTGAATTATTCCAAAGAGAACATTTTAGGAGCAAAAATGTAGTGTTTTTTGTTGTTTTTAGTTAAAGTGATTCACATTTGACTTGAACTGCCAAATCCTATGTAAACCACTGGCTCTTTAACTGATTGAAATCGATTTGCCCTCCATAAATGACACAGTAGCCTCAATGACACAGGCCCTCCTCAAAACTACATAGCTCCCAGTCTGTCCTGTTTTTTCCATGATAATTGAAGAGATCCTCCTACAACTCGGCATCATAATTACATTGGTTACTTTTTCTGGGAAGCAACACTGTGAAAACTAATCCTAAATGGGGTTTTCCCTGCGCTCATCTTTTACTTCAGCAACTACACTGACATCTGAGGTCATTCGTTTAGTTCTTTTGTTGTCGTAGAGTTTTATCTAGAGACCTGTGGTGTGCTAATTTGTAAGTAAAACTCACGGTACTATTCTGAGCATGTTTGGTAAGTTGCATTTTGCGTTAAAAGTGAACCTTTGAGCCATGATATATTTCTATGTTGAATAGAAGATTGTTATATGTTTGGAACAGTGAGGTGGTTCACCGGCAGGTTTCACAATGAAACACTGGACTTTCACAACTCTACCACAAAGTGCATTGTGAAATTACCCTATGCATGTAATGTCAGCAAGGATACATTATAAGTATCTGGTGGCACATACAGTATATAGATTATACATTTTATATCATTTCTACACACACACACACACACACACACACACACACACAGATATACACAGGCAGACGGACAGACACACTGCAGACGGACAGACAGACACACACACACACACACACACACACACACACACACACAGATACACACACACGGACAGACACACACACACACACACAGACACACACACAGATACACACACACACACACACACACACACACACACAGACAGACAGACATAAAGACACACACACACACACACACACACACACACACAGACAGACAGACAGACAGACAGACACACACACACACACACACACACACACACACACACACACACACACACACACACAGAAATAATACAATAATATAAAAATAAATAGATTTTATATTCACATAAATATTAAATTATTATTTTAAAAATTCATTTAAAATACTATGTTATTTATCTACTATGATTCTATTGTTATGTATCTACTTTGGTTCTATTGTTTTTTATCTACCATGGTTCTATTGCATTGTATTTTACTAGGTATATGTCATGAAACTATTTCATTATTTATTTTTTGTTTTATTTCTAAACCCTTGTTAGCCATAAACAAGTTTTGGTTTGTATGGATCCCTTCATGAGTCCCTCGAATTCTTTGAACCTGCTATATAACAGCCCAAATACAGTGAAAACGCTTGTGGCAGAGGTCATTTTCTAAGAACTCACTTCAGAAGAATATTTTCCGCTAAACAAACGTTATACCTGACATGCTCCAAATGGGGAACCATGTAAAGTGCACAGTAACTGTGTCTCAATAGTGCTTGAGATCACAGATAATTAAACATATTACATAATAGTTTATCTTGATATACAAGGTAGACTAAGTGGTCAGTTGTGCTCGTTCACACCATATCTGTTGATGGAGGTGGTCAATGCTTTAGCCTTTTTGAAAAGCATCTTACCTTGGGGGGGCTTTGTATCCCATCGGTTCCAAGGGTGGGCATGGGTGTGTTGATAGCGCTGCCCTTGTGGTTGGCACGTGGGGCTGTAGAATGAGCAGAGATCGTAGGAAAGGGGATGTTGTGTGGCGGAAGCTCTGTTGAATGCTGATAAAGGCTTGTCTAGGTGCTCCTGCAAACTGCTGTGGTTTCTGCCTCGAGACAGGGTTAAGGGGAGCTGCCCACACAATGGTGATATACTTTAATTCCCCCACGGCCTCCACTGTTGCACAATAAACCATGTACACTGCACATCTGTGAGAATATTACACAAATTATTTTGTCGAGAGGTGTTTATTAATTTAAATTATCCTCTTGTTAAAAAAGTTTATTTCCAAGGGTTAAATTTTTACAGCCAATGAGGTTCAGAACAACATGGTACAAAATGAAACTTTTAAGTGTACCAATCCAGTGATGGCTGTGATGACTTTTTTGAGTTTATGATGTTTCTCTGTAGACAAACATTAAGGCAAGGGTCAAGTTTATAATGAGTGTAGATGTAAACCCTAAGTTTGAATTGTGTTTGTATGACAACTGTGTTTGTTGTAAAAGTTCAAAGTGTGTCACATATTAAAAATGTTACATTTAGAAAATCTAAACGCTTCTATTGGGTAAACAAATAGTTTGTTGTTTTGAAATATACTTTTTCCATTTTGTGCATTTTGAATTGCTTATTTTTGATAAATAACTCATTTATTTTATTAATTATTTGATTTGATTATTTCATACTTTCAAGCAAAAGTATATCAAAGACTTGGATATTTAATAGCAGGTTTCATATATTGTGACAGGCTTTGTTAAAAGCAAGGTAAGTTTGTTAAATGAATGAATGAATAAATGAATAAATGAATGAATGAATGAATTAAATAATTAATTAACTAATTAATTATTTTTGTATTTCGCCATGAGCACTACAACATAGACTAGCTTCACTCTTAAAAACAAAAAGTTTTTCACAGTGATGCCATACACTGTAAAAAAAATGGAATAATTTATAGAGTACTGTCAATTGTTTTTGCTTGATTGTAATTTAATGCATTGCTAAATTTAGAGTACAGGTAAATCAGGAAATATGAAAATTCTTCATATCAATATAGTACATTGTGCCCTATTTTTATAGATGTAAAAAAATGTTTTTGCATAAAGAGAATAGTTTTCAACCTTCCTTCAGAAGTAAAGTTATATTGTGACCTTACCTATACCTGATAAAAAAAATTGTACATTTGTAAAAATGTAAATATTATTTGGCAGGATAAGCCATCTATTTCATTTGAGACCTAATAGAGTAGTTCAAGTATATACTGTTCATTACTCATACACATATTTTCCACTTTTCCCAGCAGTAGACTAGGATGTTTTTTCCCAAAGAGCCACAAACCGAAACACAAATGCTCTCATCGTAGGTTTCTCTTGAGGTTTTTCTGTTTATTAAAACATGTCTTTGTGTTTACTTTAGATGTTACCTTATAAAAATTAAAACCATTGTAAAAAATCTAAAATATATTTTAGGCTTAATTAATCCTATAAAAGCAGAAGGATTAGAAGTAAGGGTCATGGTAATGTAAATGGGGTTTCCCTTCCTGTGGTCAATAGCAAACCAGAGAATAACAGGCTCTGGTATGGCCCCAGAAGTGTGATTGATTAAAAAATAAAAGCATAAATATATATATAGCGAATAGAATAAAAATACAGTGCCATACACTGTTAAACATATGTGTAATAAGACTCTCTGACCCGAACTATATATGAAGGGAGAAAGTATTTAGATTGGAATACGGCACATCCCAAGCCATTGTGGTTTATGTAATAGCAGGCTTTTTTATGTGTGTGTTTGTAGGTGGTTGAGTAGGGTGGGTGGGTGGGTGGGTGCTTGGAATTAAGGCTTGGGAAGTCCCGTTTCTCTGGTTCCTGGCAGGCGCCCACCTCTTTGGACGATGTCAGCCACCTACGTCCACCAAAACGTTGCATTTACATACAAACATATTAATGCGTGGGAAGAGGAAGGCCGCATTTTCGAAGATGAGCACCAAGAAAACCAGTGACAACCGACACATCAGGGTACGGTTTTTAGTCATAACTAACGATTTGAAAATAACTTCATCGGTGGTAAAACAGCCTTCGATAGGGTGTGTTAGCAACGATGTACACACACTTGTAGGACAGATTGCCGGCACACGCACATGACTGTGTACAATCAGGATAGGTTTTGTTAGGCACCCGTCAAATAAAATGAAGTACTCAAAATGAACAAGGAAAACACAATCTCGTCCCAGTGTGTCTGAACAATTGTGTGGATTGTATATGGAGGACTGTGGAGGGACTTCAGCAAGACTCGGATGGTCATTTGCAATGTAAGACATGCTCTCCTCCACCCTCTCGTACCCCTGCCCCCTTCTGTTTCTCTTTCTCTCTACCTCTCTGCGGTCGTGCTGCAGATACACGAACAATGTGGCCTTTCTTACCTGTCGAAGGTGTACATTCCATCTTACTAAACCAAGTACCAAACAGTACCCCCCTCCACCGCACAGCGATCCCAGATTTAACTCCAGGTGCGCCTGATAACAGCGTCTGTGTTCACACCACATCCTAACAGTGGTTTTGCTTCACATGATTACCTGGTCATTCTTCCTTTAATGAAACACAAAAGTGACACCAAGGAAATGCATTTGTGTATCTGATGAGACTTTGTGCATCATGATTTTTAAGGACACGTGCACAGATCTGGACTTGAACTGCACTTCAAACCGCAGTGTTAGGTTCGAGATGTCAGTGTCTATATTTGATCAGGGAAGTCCACAGGATTCGTGGCTTAACCGTTATGGGGGAATGATAAATAAGACATACTACAGTAGAAGATGAAACAGTCAGGAGACAAGAGGGCAACAAGTGTGGGTGCTTTACAGGAAAGCCGCTTGCATCGCCCATAGACCCATCCCATTTATTTGAGTGACAGCCAGTGCAGACAGGGTGAGTGGGAGAAAGAGTGAAGAGACATAAGGACAGATTGAGCGCATGCACACTTCAGAGCTATTGGCTCAGAGCATTCAGTGAACTGTTTCACTCTTCAGTTCAACACAGGGGTCAATGGTCTCCGTTCGCAGGATAATCTCACTTTGGGAAGACCTTCTTCTGAGCTCAAGGCGTCAAGGAAATGCAAATAAGGTATGGTTAATTTTTTCATTTTCTGTTGTTGGGGGTTTGTTTCGATGTTTCTTGGACAAGTATGTCAGACAGGTGTTCTCCAATCTTGTTTCAGTTTAAAAGAGTCAGTAGTTTTTCAGTGGATATTCAGAGTTATTAAAACTTTAATATCTATATGCATACACTTTTTGAACTTAATTTATATAGAAAAAAAAATGGGAAAAGTGTATTAGTGTTTTGTGAACATTTTACTGCTTTAAATAATACTGAAATTGACTTTGAAATTATTTTAACTTAACTTATTTTAACTTCAGTGTTGCATTAAAATGTTTACACAAATTCTTGAAATGATAAATCCTTACGCATTACAGTTTATGTAGTTTAGGGTCTATATGTTTTTCATCATATAAAACATTTAAAATGTATAATTGTATTTTATTTTTCCACATGGTGAGTGATTAATTATTATATAAGTTATATTATTATATATTATTATTTAAGGAATGATTCTTAAATGTTTTGTAATATTTTAAAATAATTCTTGAGGGTGAAGAATATTTTTGTGGAATTAATTTCAGGTGTCTTTTCTAAAATGCTATGCCACAGCTGATGACCACAACTCCTCTCAGAACTTGAGAAACTAGTTAAAGGAAATGTGCTAGACAATGCGGTAAATGCAGGATATACTGTATTACATCTATATACACAAAATCTAACAAAAATTAAAGGTTTTAAGTTTTATGAATTATGAAATACTGAAAAAACAGGTTCACACGTAAAATACTAAATCATTAGATATTCTACAACATTACTGCCACAATGACCAGTCAAACTAATATATTGCGTTTAAACAAATTATAACAATAGACTGAACTACTCTTTAATTTGCACTTAATCATTACATACTGTTTTGAAAACTTTTGTGCAAACACTATTTTTCATCAACAAAAGAGGTCAAACCATCTGGGAAACATCAGAAAGCTGACATTTAGGATATTTAATAATTTAATAATTAAAACTGCTTTATTAGAAGAACCTCCAAACATTTGGATAAACTATGACTGATAAGCATTAATATAGATTTCAGTTATGGTGGTAAAAATGGCAATAATATAAGACTTAAACACGGTATGATCTTTTAAATGTAAGAAAGTCTTCCTGACATTCTGATGTTTGTGGTTAGGCCTCTGTCTTCGTTTACTGGAGACCCGGCTGCCTCCCAAAAGATTGTCTTATCATGGGCTGACATTACCGTTCAAAAAAACAGCTGATAGGAAAAATCCAGCCTACCGAAACTTGACACACCATGGCATTTGGAGCATATTGGAATGAAGTGTCAAACAAAAAAACGAAAATTTTCATTTCATTGTGGCATCATCCACCGTCGGAATTTCTTAAGGCTGAATTGTAATTCGTTTAATCCCTCTCTGACAAAAATATTTCAGAGCTAATTAATGAGACCATTTCATTTAGTCATCAACGGAAATATAACCAGTTTAACTATGAGAACACTTAAGCTGTTTATGTGTCTATTTGCTCAAATATATCACAGTTCAAAAAGGGTCCTATCAGGTTGATATTGCTGAAGTTTTGCGTCACTTTGACTATATAATGTCTCCATATAAATTTGCATAAATTACAATAAAGTTGTTAAATGATTCTTCTAACGTTTTAGACTGATTCACTGCATTAGGGGTCTGTCCTGAATGTGTTCTGCAGTCAACAGTGTACTTCCCCAGAGGATCACGGAGGTGAGTATCTACATGACAAAAACGATTGCTCACCACCTGTTTGTGTTATTGTTTTCTGCACAAATCAGAATTTACTATGTTTATTTTTGTGAGAAAAGAAATATAAAGATGAACAAACTTTTGCTTTTTAAGGGACCTGCAAACCCTAGAAGACTGCATGGGGAGTGGTCTATGCCCACCAATGCCACTGGATTGCGGGCACATCGTTCCCCCCAGCATTTGGAGATGGACTTGGCCTGGCAGGAACTGATGGCAATCACAGATTTTCAGGTCTTTACACTACTCACCTTGGTTCCTCCTACTATGAAAACACATGTTTCACATTTATCTGCTGAAGTAAAGCAACCAAATTTTGTTAAAAGCCAATTCTTTTTTACGCAAGGTGTCCAAACACAAAGTCAGTCATATAACATTTTTCAAATGCAGTTATCCCTAGACACAAACATTGTGTTAAGACTTTCAACAATGGGCCAATTGAGTGATGCAAGAATAAAGGCAGACAAAGAAAGAGGGTGAGCTGTGTATTGCTGACAGCCCCCTGCATAGCACAATGACCATCTGTTTCTACATGAAACTCGAGCACCCCTAAGTAAGACCTGCATAAGGCTACGGGTGGCATGCTCACCAGGGTGGGCTGGTCCAGCAGTTAGCAATCAACTTATGAATGCAACTCTCGCTTTATAGCATATACCTAAAAAGGGACATTTTTTGTAAATGGAGTTTAGTTAGAAGCATCCCTAAAGTCATGTTTGAGAAACGTTTCGTTCTGTTACTAAAACATTATGTTGATGTCGCAGGAGTTTGAAGTACCCAATGAGAATCCATTTGAGGCCGTTCCATACCCCTCCATGGAGCCCATGGTTTCTCAAGGGGGATTTGGGATGGGTCAACCTCAAACTGAACCAATTCAGGGAACGTCCGACGCCCATCCCACAGTGGTTTACGAAAACTCATATCCTGAAATGATGCCACCTTATCAGCGTCTGAATCCTCATATGGATATGCACTATGGAATACCTGGTGGTCACGTTTCATCCCGAATGCTTGCAAATACGCAAGCTCTCCATCAGCCTTTTATGAGTTTTTTGGAGCATATGAACCTACCAACACGCAGCCATGAGGCTGTCAACCTTCATAGCTCAGGACAAATCAAACAAGCCTCCGCAGACGATCTGGAATCAGACTCCGGACTCTCACTCGGTTCAAGCCCGCCCTTAGCCTCACCAGAAAACGTGGGGCATGGAGTACCTACCTATATACCTACAGATAGAACAATGTGCTATACTGAAAACGACGGTATGGGTGAACAATTTTGTATGAGGCCTAATCTGCCCAGGGTGGTAGACTACCAGCAGTCCTACAGCTCTTATCCCGGAGCTTCATTTTCCACACCTGCGAATATACAATCTGTTACCCACCAAGGCCATGCACAGCAGCCACTTACATCAATGAAGCATCAGATTTTACCCACAGCCTTTCATGACCTTCTACTAAACGGATCGAGTCTATCAAGAGCAGGTTCATATCAGGCCCCTTATCCGAAGCCAAAAGCGAGCAGCATCCCTTCATCAATGAACAGAGATGAACGGCGAGCTCACGCTCTAAAAATCCCATTCTCTCTAGACAAGATCGTGAACTTACCAGTGGATGACTTCAATGAACTGTTGACCCAGTTTACTCTGAACGATGCACAGTTGGCACTAGTAAGGGACATTCGCCGCAGAGGTAAAAACAAGGTTGCTGCTCAAAATTGCCGTAAACGCAAGATGGAGAATATTGTGTATTTGGAGAGTGAATTGGGACAGCTTAAATCCCAAAGAGAGCATTTAACTAGAGAGAGACTGGAGTTTCAGCAAAATATAGCCATTATAAAAAGTCGTTTGTCAGATCTTTACACTAAAGTGTTTTCACAGCTGCGGGATGAGAATGGACATCCTTACTCACTGGATGAATACTCACTACAACAGACTAATGATGGGAACATTTATTTGGTACAGCACAACACACTGCCAGAGAATAAATGAGTTTTGTATTTATTTAATGAAAGATTAAAAGTAACATTTTAAGAGAATGTCACTCAGAAATAAAATCATTTTCACTAATGCTTTCCTAAACATTGACTTTATTCTTTAGAATGCAATATAATATTTTCAATGTTTGAATTGAATATAATAGAAGTTAATGAGGCAAGTGACAATAATTTGTGACTATGTTCTTAATTTTGTGTTCTGCAAAGGAAAGTGTGTTGGTTGGAATGACATGAGGTTAAAGATGTTAATTTGAGGAATTCTCTTCAAACCTGTGAATTTTATGAAAGGGGACAAACATAAATTCCAAAGCTGCATACCATGTATCATTAGTATTTTAAGATCTCACTTACATTCCACATGTTCTTATGAACCATGATGCAGAATGACAGGTGTTTTGTGATGCTAGAAAAACCAAACTGTTCAAATAAAGAAAGAACATGAGGTTCCCCCAGTTCAACATTCACTTGACTTTGTCCAGATGTTTCATTGCAGCAAGTTGACAATAAGACAAAACAACATATAACATTTAAAAGTTTTAATTGTAAAAAGGGTAAAAAAGTAACAAAAATAAAATCCATTTTACTGCAGCATCTTGGTCCTAGAAAGAGAAATACAAAGTCAGGACAAGTTCCTGGAAACTTAACTACAAAGCAAATCATGAGTACCTTTTATCACTTCACCAGTTTAGACAGACAAATGCCCATCCGTTAGATTTTCACACAGATCCTAAACGGGAAAAAAAAAGTTACAATCAGAAATTTTATCACACATAACTGAGCATGCAATAAAGTTAACTTGAGAAATCATGTGCACTAAAAGACTATACTAACTGCAGTTACACCTCCAATCACAACACTGAATGGGAAGGTCAGTTACTGTACATCTTGTCAAATAAAATGTTTTACAGTTACCAGCGGTAATTGAGAAGTCTGTTCTTACCTACAGAGGTTTTTTAAGCCATTTGGTAGATGCTGCCTGCTAGTCTTTGAGAGGCGACCTGCACTCCCTGTTCTCTGCTTCGTCACAGGGCGATGATCTTGCTACTCCCTCAGTTTCCATGGCTACACTGCTTTGCAGACTCATGTACACTACCCTTGCAATGTACTTTTGTCACGTTCGATTACTACTTTACAGTTTAAATGGTTTTAATGGTAAGGCTCTCAATGCATGTACTTGAGGCCTAATTTATTTTGGTTATAAATGTTAAAGATCCACAGCCCATTGTTTAGGCTACACTAAACCCCAGAAACCCAAATGACTAACACAGCAAGCTTTTTAAAAAACAAAAACGATGTTTTATTTCACCTTGTTTGGTTACATAAATCAAGTCCATAACTGAAAATTCTACATAAAACCTCATTGGAATGCTTTTCCATACACAATATAAAACAAGTCTGCATGATGACAAAATTCATGACGTCCCACACATGATAGCACTACTGTACACCTCTTCTGATGGCAGTTTTAACCCTGCCACACCTTTTCGCTGAGCAGATCTAGGATGTAAACCTGCATCTGCCCTGTCACCTCTCTCGCTCTCCTCTCCTAAAGCACTCAGTCCTGTTGAACAATACGAACAAATGTTAAGCTGCAGACTACCTGAGGGTGCTTTCTACACCAGACATACATGTATAGTAAAGACGATTTAGTCCATGACTTAGTGGTTGCTATTGTTACCCTACAAACTAAAGTAATCTGGAAAGTCTACATATTCACTGCAGACAGGGAAGTAAAATACAAACCTTAGACCAACTTAAAACCGTCTTCCTCCAGAGCCACCTCCGTATCCGCCCCCTGAGCCGCCACCATAGCCACCTAAAACAGATGGCAATTAGAATTTATGTTTGAAAATACTTAAAGGGTCACAAAAAGACCCTTTGAATTAACGAACCTCCATAAGGGCCAGAACTCCTTCCTCCTCCACCAAAGTTGCCTTTCATGGGGCCATAGCTGGACTGCTGGTTGCTGTAGCTGCCACCAAAGTCATTGTAGTTACCACCGCCTCCACCACCTCCAAAATTACCTGTACAGTAACACACGCAAAATGACTTGGGAGAAACAAGTTGGATTTAACAATTTAAAAAAAAAACTACTCACCACCAAAGTTTCCATTGCCATTGTTGTAATCGTTATATCCACCGCCGCCGCCATAACCACCACCCTGGTTGCCATAACCATGTCCTCCTCCGCCGCCGCCACTACTACCGCCATATCCACGGTTACCGCCATAACCACTAGGACCGCCACCGCCGCCACCACCACCACCGTAACCGCCTAGACACAGGACAAGCAAAATTGGGATACACTACCAGCAAAAAAGTATTTTATGGAAGTGGTTTTAAACAACTAATTACCTCCAAACCCATTGTTGTAGCAGTCACCACCTCCATAACCACCACTGCTGCCTCCCCCTCCACCACCACCTCTTCCTCCTGCACAGGAACAGAAATAGGGTAAACATAAATTGCAATTAGCTCTACAACATGCCTACAAAAACATATTAAGAATTTGGATATGTACCTCTTCCACCAAAGTATCCATCTCTTCCACCTCCACCTCCACCACCAAAGTCATTATTGTAACCTCCATTGCCATATCTATTGAAGTTACCGCCGCCGCCACCTCCTCCTCCGCCTCCACCACCACCACCACCTCCTCGACCTAGGGCAAAACAGGCATTTCAACGACAGTCTAGGAACAGCATTGGCTTATTTGAGGGAGACAAAAAACCAAGGCAAATATTATTCACCTCTCATATTCATACCGGTATTCTGCATCTCTTGTTTGGAGAGCGCTTTCCTGACTTCACAGTTATGTCCATTCACAGTGTGGTATTTTTGAACTAGGGAGACACCAATGTTTATTTCACTTAAACGAGAAACTGCAAATAAACAGAATCGGAAATGCACTTACTGACGATGCGGTCGACCGAATCATGATCGTCGAACGTAACGAAGGCAAACCCTCTCTTGTTTCCGGTCTTATGGTCAACCATGATCTCGATGGCCTCGATTTTGCCAAACTCATTGAAGTAGTCGCGAAGATGGTTTTCTTCCGTATCATCCTTGATCCCACCCACAAAGATCTTCTTAACAGTCGTGTGAGCGAACGGCTTGTTGGAATCCTGAAACGCAAAGAAATTAAGCAACGTATGATCCGAATAAAACATCTTCGAGACTGAATTCGGATAAAACCTCACCTCTCGGGATACGGCTCGCTTCGGCTCCACGAGCCGGCCGTCGACCTTATGGGGACGAGCATCCATGGCAGCATCGACTTCATTCACACTGGAGTAGGTGACGAAACCAAAACCTCTGGATCGTTTGGTGTTCGGATCCTTCATGACCTGTACAGCACAGAACATTAGTATAAAAAAGTATAATTTGTATTGAAACATATAGGATCTCACACTCACCACACAATCTGTTAAGGTGCCCCATTGTTCAAAATGTGCCCGCAGACTATCATCTGTGGTTTCAAAACTGAGCCCTCCAATGAAGAGCTTCCGCAGCTGCTCGGGTTCACGTGGGGGGCCCTGAAAACGACACACAGCGTTACATCAATGCATTACTACACCAGTTAACTACATAGTCAACGCAAACGCGGACATCTTTGATATCGGCTCAGTGGGTTAGGGGGAGGGGACGCTGCACCACACATCCGCCATGTTGGTACCAGGCCATATGCGCGAGACAATCGATGTTGCGATTCGGAACAAAAACGGGGTTACCCCCAAATTTCTGAGGAGTCGTGTGTGCAGCATTTCCGCAACTGCTGTTACTCGCGAGCTTAAAACGAGTAACGCGAGTTTGAATTAACGGTCGGGCTGTACAAACGGTCAGCGGTTTTAAAATGGCGGCGCTCGCACGCTTTAAGCGCTACCGAACGCACAATCAAACTGTAAGTTTGACAGACACCCGCTAAATTCTTGCACGGAGGCACCGACGATGCCAAAATCAAACAATAATAACATTAAAAATGATTCTGTACCTCTTTAGACATTCTCCCGACTGACCGTCTGTGCTGCGCCACTCGCCTGTCGGTGAGAGAGACACTGTGGGAGAGAGTACATAGCCTAAATACGTTACGTAAACGCAGAGCCCTCCCACCGAAGACGCCGATTGGATAACAGTTCCCGCTAGCTGTTTTGTTATGAAGAATGCTGGCGTCCCATTGGTTTAGATACAAGTCAATATCGCGTTCGGCCAATCGGGGGGTCCGCATGGGTTTTGCACTTGACGGTTTAAAATAACCGCTATATTATTTGAATCCAGCTCGTTTGCGTTTGTGTAGCAAGGAATTAAATTAAATTAAAATTAATAATTATGAGTTTGTATGTCTAGGTGATTTTTTACTCATTCTTATTTCTCAAAACATCAGAAAAATATTAAACCAAACAATAATATTAAATATGTATAAAAAATGCTTTAATAGTCACGAGTAGCGCGTGCGCACCCATTGTGAGGTTGAGGTGGATTTTGGCGCGAGATTGTCACCGCTAGGCGTGCTCTGATTGGCTGGCCGCGCCGCTGGCAGATGCGCGCGCACGAGGCAGCGAGCTCCTGTGTGCAGGGAAACGCCACCGCCGCAAACCAACCAACACGAACACACACAAAACACCAAAAGCCTTAAAGTAAGTATTAATACTCGGCCAAATAAACACCAGGGCTCGTGTTTGTGCGCCGCTGTAGTGACGTAAGCTATCTGCGGTTGTGTACTAGGATCTCAAATGAGCGCGGCCTGTCCTGTTGCTAAGCAGATGCTCAATGTGTTAGCACGACCGAGCAAATAAACGTGCTAATGCGTTTTGAGTTCAATCATGAACGCTAAATCAAACGGCTAGTTTGCTAGCTGTCACGTGTGTACGTTTGTTTGTTGTTTGTTTGCAGGAGGCTCCTCGTTAGACTCGTTGCTGCATGTCTACACAACAACACAACACTGATTTGTGCTGTTGTGTCTTGCTTGTGTACCATGAGGGTTTATTTAGGCTAGCAACGACAGCCCTTAGAATTGTGATGCTAGCACACATCTTACAGTGTGAGTATGGTGGTTGTGTGTTTATTGGAGGAATTGTGTGTTCTACACAACTTTGGGGTGTGTTGTGTTGTTTGTCACCTTGTGTCTGAAGAAGTGATGATGTGAGCTTTTCTTAAAGACTTTTCTTCACCTTGTGTGCCTTCATAGTTGCTTTGATATTTAGTTGAAATGTGTAAGATTAAATAAAATATATGTCATGAATACAGGGAACATAAGTTGATTGCCAATTTTTATTCTGAGCCAATCATCCATTAGTTTATTAAAAGACAGCATCTTATGTTGTGTCATAAGATCTGGATCTGCACTTGTGTGTGATTGTGTTAAATGAAGTGCAAATGTTATGCAACATCTGATGTTGTATTATAATAAAAATGCATAGAGACTGATGCAAACACTTTGTTTACTACAGGAGTTCTGCGTGAATGCTTTAACCGAAAGATCATCTCTGTGCAGAGGTCACTGCCGAAACACTACAGTGTGAGTGCCGAAATCACCATTATTCCAGTTGTTTCATTTTATCTAAAACTTAATCCTGTGCCTTTTTAACTTTGTTTTAGTGGGACGGGTTTCCTCTGTGAGCTGGAAAGCAGACCGCCGCTGTTACTTGTAAGAATTTCGGGATCGAGGACAGACATGGGAAAGAAGAGCCAAAACCGTGAAGAAGATGGATCAGCTTCTTCAGATGAGGAAGAGTACGTGGTGGAGAAGGTTTTGGACAGGAGAGTCGTGAAGGGTCGTGTTGAGTATTTCCTCAAGTGGAAAGGCTTTTCAGAGTAAGTACACAATTCCCCAGGAAAAATTTTTTATATTTGCTTTTGTCATTTTTGAATATGCTTCAGATGTAACGGTTCCTCTCATACACAGAAAACACAACACTTGGGAACCAGAGAAGAACCTGGATTGCCCAGAACTTATTTCAGAGTTCATGAAGACATACAAAAAAGGCAGTATTAGTAGCACACCCACCAGTAAGACCTCCAGCACAGGCTCCTCTGCACCCCGTCCCAAAGATAGCAGTAGCAGCACCAGCAAAAGAAAAAACTCAGAGGAGGAGAACGGCAGTAGCAGCAAACCCAAGAAGAAGAAAGAGGTAAGTAAGATACATTGCTAGAAACAAGTTGTTTGTCTCCGATGTTTCACACCAGTAAACACTGGAGCTGTTTATTGGCATTGGCTTCATGGATTTAAAACATTTCATAATATATTTGACACAATACAAACGTTCTGTATATTCTAATATTTTGTTTTAAAAACAAAAATGGGTTGCAAAACACATATGCACAATCTGTAGTATTCAAGATCTGGTATATGAATCACATTATGTTGATTACTCAGTTGATAAACAAAAATTATTTATTTTAAATATATATACTATACGTTGAAATATTGATGCATTATGCTGAAAATATTCTGTATGTATTTTATTCAGCTCTGGTAAACACATTATGAACTAGACTGTCAAAACTTAATTACTAAAGTATAACAACTTAACTTATTTGC
The DNA here is from genome assembly GCA_033220385.1 of Triplophysa yarkandensis. Taxonomy (NCBI): domain Eukaryota; kingdom Metazoa; phylum Chordata; class Actinopteri; order Cypriniformes; family Nemacheilidae; genus Triplophysa; species Triplophysa yarkandensis. The sequence goes on along the minus strand of CM065671.1, from coordinate 1,159,117 downwards.
TAAAGCCAGGTAAGGCGAGGTTGCTTGGTGTGTGGTATTTGTAGACCCTGGGTATTTTATCAAGATGTGTTTTAAATTGTCTTTGAGCATTATCTTTGTTCCTCTTAGGATGAAATCCTTGTAGCAAGAGGTTTTGAGCGAGGTTTAGAACCAGAAAAGATTATCGGAGCAACAGACTCCTGTGGAGACCTAATGTTCCTTATGAAGTGGTAAGTACTTATATAAAGTGTTTTTATCTAAACTTACTTTAGTAAGCAGTGGGATTGTATCATTGTAGTTTTCTATAAACCTCTGCCCTAAACTCGATTTTCTAGTCATGAAATGTGTGTTTCTGTCAGGTGTGGAAAGGGCAATCATGAAAGTTCACATTAAGTCTTTTGTCTTGTGTCTGATATGCATTAGACTGCCCTGTTTTCACTACCCGTCTTTGTCTTAAGCTTGCTTATATTCACACTCCTACCCTGAGTGAGACTCAACAACTCATCCTCAATCAATAATCTTTTGGGGTTTTTTCGGCACCTATTAACACTTGTTAAACTACCCCCACACATTTTGTAACTGACTGTTTGTCTTATTGTAAAAAAATTCATAGCACTTTTAAACCTTCTATATTCTATTAAAATAATATTCACAGACAATATTATATTATTTATTATTTATTGGCTATTAACTAATATATTATATACCAAGTTAATACATCATATTTCATTTATTCCATTATTGTGGCATTCAATGTAATTGATTTACTTTGGTGTTTCATTACAGGAAAGACTCGGATGAGGCAGATCTTGTGCTTGCAAAAGAAGCCAATCACAAGTGCCCGCAGATCGTCATTGCCTTTTACGAGGAGCGTCTGACCTGGCACGAAGATGGCGAGAAGAAAGAAAAGAGTGCCACAGCAGTTTAAAGGACATATGGGGTGAAGGGATAAAACTTAAGTCCTCCAAACCTCATCCCCTGTGTCACATCAGTGACTCTCTTATAGCCAACTTTTAACAGACCATTTAAAAGAGGAACAGCCAGGTAGTGAAGGAGGTTACTGCCCATCTTGACGGCCTCCGTCCATCCTTCATGACAAAACATCTCGATCCAGACAACTTCTCAAGGCATCTTCTGTTGAGCTGTTGAACAGCTGATATGTGATAGATGCACCAGTGGTGGAATGTGATTTTTCTCTTATTCTCTTGGATTATCCTTTTGTTTTGTCATGATTTGTGTATTCGTGCCCCTACAACTATGTTCTTATGATGTGTTGTGTGCTAGTATAGATGTGGAATGTTAAATCCCAAACATGTAAAGTTTTAAGTATTCACAGAGTTGATTTTGTAGTATTGCTCAACATGACTGAGTCTGTAAGTTTTATATGTATTAGTCTGGGTGAAGATGTGATGAATTTAGAATGCTGTTTCCCAGTTGATGTTGCTTTTTTCACCTCTCCATTTTTCTTTTGTCAAATCAGGTAGAATATATTTTCAACTATGCTGATATTTGATCTGGGACAAACTTCTTTGATTATTTGCATTTGGGTTTAGCAAAATATTTTTTAAAGCGATCATCTGATTTTGAGGTCCAGTTTGTCAATAGTATTCACATAGTTAAATGAGTTCTTACAAATGAAAAAATTAGTATTAGTAACATTATTTCCGAAGAGTCATTTTTCACCAAATCTCACCTTTTAACTAATCAGTGTTACTAAACAAGAAAGACAGACAATTGCCTTCATCAAGAGTGAAAAGGGAGAGGATTATTGAGATGATGGTGTGTTACATCATGTTTCTCATGACCTTTCTTCTAGAAATGAGTAACATTATACTCCCTCTCGTGGCTGTTTCAGTGAACACATTCCCATCATGACCTCTTGAACCCAGATCTGTGTCCTCGTTTATACTATAGTTTCAATGTGTATTGAGTTTTTATTTTACTTTTTTATTTGAAACTATAGTTGAATCAATAAAAGTGTTTATCATGGTCGATTGACAGAACTATAGTTCTGTTCTCATAGTAGGTTTTGTTTCTTTTAAAGCCACTTGACAGAAGTTAAAACTGATGACAATCTAATTGATTGTACATTTATTTTTGTTCACGGAAGGTAAATGCTTTGAATGCAGTTCACTTTGACAACAGTTATTTTCAAAGGCCTCTCATGTGGATTTTGGAGGGAGAGAATGTTTTAAAAACAGGGTTAAACAGAATTCACTGTGTAGTTTTTAAGAGGCATCTCTTTTTAGGGGTGTTCTTCTCTGATAAGATCATTTATAAAGATTACTCACTTCTGGTAGTTGTTTTTAATGTGTGCATCATTAGATGTATTTTACTCTGTTAAGTGCAAATTCTTTTCATGTCTTGTACCAAATTGTAGGAAACATAGTTTTCAGCACTAGCCGTTGAACATTTCATGGAAGCCTAAACCCTGCATCTTTGGCTCTGAATTCATGTGAAATAAATTTCATCCTAACTGTATGAGAGTGTTTCACTCTGTTAGAACACTGTTCATTTTTGTATCAGAGTGATGTAGAAGCATAACCATAACTGAAATGAATTATGTCTGACCTGAAAGCAGTGCTAATGTGTACCAGCAGATGTCATAAAAGAGCAGTTATTATTTGTAACTGACCAAGCATTCTTGGATTATTTTCATTGTTTATCAAATTATAACAGATTTTTACTCTCAATTTTAAATGATTTAAAAATCATGTTTAATCTTATTTAATTTAATTTTTATGTTATTTCTTTTTAAAAACAACACAACTTAAGTTCGATCCACAATTAAAAAACATGTTTTTCTGAAATTCTTTAGAAACTGTTATCTGTTTGTGCAGATAAACTTTTATTTTTTACTGTAGATGCTTTTGAATCCAAAATTGCTTCATATATGTAAAGAAACCACTTTTAGCATTATATGTATCAAATGTAAAAGGGATAGTGCACTCAAAATAAAAAAATCTGATTACTCAACCACAAGCTTTTCCAGAACTTTGACTACCATACAGAGTTTTTACATATCAATCAATCAATCAGACCACATCCTCCTGCTAAAGATTTGTTTAAATGCATGTTCTCCAAGTTCATTAATTTCCGTCTTAAATTTAGATTATGATATTCCCATTCTTCTGCTTTCTTAAGTTTGTGCCCCTTTTCTAAGACTCTTATCATTGTAAATTATTTTGTTGCTCCTCCTTGGCCTCAGCTCCAAGCAGTCCAGATCTTAAAGTAAATCCCTCCTTTAATACCGGCTGACGGCCTCTTTCTCGACTACCTCAGTGGCAGTGGAATTTTCCATAGGGGAAAAAGGGAAGGCAGCTTAGCTTCAAAAAAAGGAATGCAAAGGTCACTAGTAAATTTGCAGTCCTTGGAAGAAGAAGTCTATGCAGATAGCTGAGAAACTGCCTTTATGCTTTATGGAAGGCTGGAGAAATGTCACACTCGGGCCATTCTACCAGGGTCATGATCTTAAGGGAAGTGTTCATCCAAAAATTTAAATTCAGTTGAATAGAAAAATTCACGCTTATCTTCTTTCAGATCTCTTCCTTCAGTGGGGCATGATATATTTAATATTTCTTGAAAAAAAAACATTGCCTAAATGTATTATGTTCCACTGAAGAAAAGATTGTCACAATTGTCCAAATTGTCACAATTTACTCACACTAGTCAACTCAATCCTGCATGAAGATGTTTAGGAAGATAGGATTTAACAAGATATTAAGAGAAATGTCCACTGAAAGAAGACTTGTTGAATAACTCAATTCAATCATGGGTATTGGTTCCACATGATTTAAGATTTTTAACATAAACACTAAATTTCAATAGTAATAATGCATAAAAATATTTAACAGTTCTGGAACTGAGGTATCGATTTTTTTATAGTTTTAGTTACTGGAAATTATTTATTTGCATGACTTTGTTTCCATTCAATTAAATGTGGATGCCACTGCAGGTCGGTTACCAGAATAAAAAACTAATGACAGAATTTTATTTTGGGGTAAACTGTTACTTAAAAGTAGATTGATATATAAGTGGGAATAGCCAAAACGATTCATGTTTTTTTAAAACTTTAAGTCCTTTAAATGGAGGACTAAAATCACTTTTGATTGGAGAAACAAAAAAAAATACAAATTTGCCCAACTTGTCGAATAAAAAGCAGATCTTGCATGCTCAGAATATGTATGCTGAAGCAAAAAACCCAGCGTGTGTGATTTCCGGGATGAATGTGGTCTGATGGGTTTTTGCTGTGCATAATCTCAAATAAATGACCGTCAGGGGGACCACTGAGCAGCTGTGGTCGAGGGCTGAAGTTTGGGAAGAGAAGACTGCAGCAGTGTGTTCGATCCCCACTGCATCACCATCCAAACCAACTATACCCACACACCAGTCCTTCCTTTGGATCAGTGAGCAGATTCTGTGGCCCTCGGAAGAACAATTTGGAAGATGTGTGGCGGTTTTTCCACGTCTCTTTGCCAACCTATAAATGCCTGAAGTACCAACCAAGCCCCATTACACCAAAATTTTGCTGAATTTTAGTGCAAGATTATGTGCACCATCATTAGGAACACAAGGTCCTGTCGTTACACATGACCTTTTCGAGACGCTTATCGCCCTGCTGTTGTACATTGGGTCAACGTTAGGGCCGTACACCTTCGATGACTTCACTCTGCAGATTTTGTGCACACCAATCAGCAATGCCGCAGCGACTGGGTTAAATGTGCAGTGTTGAGACACAAAGCCCGGTGTCTACCAGCAGCCCCCACCACGGCTCGAGCAGTCTGCCGTTGTGTCCAGTCCTCAGCCACCCCCATCTCTTCCCCTAGCCGGGGGAGCGAGAGAATTATGGCAGCCATAAAAGGCAGATAATGCATTGTTAACTAATTCTGTCTGCTCAGAGCTGATGTATCCACAGCACTAAATCTCCATGCCTCCAATAAAATGCAAATGCTAATGCTCGCCCTCCACGAGCTGATATCATTTTTAACAGGCCGGAGGTAAAAGCTGTGATAGGGTGGGGCGGCGGACGACATCCACGGCAGGGCTTCGGTGTCCTATAAGGATGCTCGGCAGGAGAGAGGAAGATACAGTATAGTGAAAGATCTTATTAGAACCTGAAGGTTCTAGTGCTGCAGCTTTGGCAGATGTGATCCCAGAGTACATGTCAGTGTATATTGCTTCATGAACTGATTCATGGACTTTTTTAAAATTAGCTTTGAGCAAATCCTTGCATTACTTTGTATGTATTATTTACAACGTGCCGCACGAGGAGTTTCAACTGAAATATGACATCCCTTAAGGACATTGTAATTATAAAAATCTAGGCATGTAAATCATAAATATTCATTTGAATAGGATTAAGATTGGTGGTAGCCGTGTGTTGGATAGGAAGTTGAAATCTGCATCTTTGTTTTCTTAGGAAATCAAATGCTTTTGTCATGAAATACTCTTCTTTACATAAAAATATATTTGGAAGAATGTCAGCAACTGACAGGTCAGTAGATCCATTGACAGCCATGTAAAAAATAATAGAATGGTAGTCAAAGGTTAACCAGAACAGTTTTCCTAAATATTTCAAAAGTAGTCATTATATGGTAGTCATTTGTGCCCCAGCAATTTCAGTTGCTAACATTCTTCCAAAATATATGTCTTTCTGTTCAAAAGAATAAAATGAATTCAGATTTTAAACAACGCTGGGGTAAGTAATTCATGGAAGAATTTTCATTTCCAGAAGAACTAGCCCTTTAATGCAGTTTTGTGCAGAACTTAAAAAAATTGATGCTTCTTTCTGCCATTGACGACCAATAGAACAGTGCCATCGTGCCTGAAATCCACTCAGAAACCTACTGGGACTTTTAAATATTGATTCAGATCTATACTTCAATTACAAAATGGCAGTTTTCTGCAATTTGTAAATGATGGCTGATTTGTGCCCGTTCAACGCCTGCCGTGTTCTGTAATTAGACCGTAAATTCATTTTCACTGGGGACATAAGGAAGATGGAGAGACACTATGTCGCATAATGTCAGGCCTTTATTAGCTGAAGTTGTTGAGTTAACAAATATTTTGGAGATTTTTTTCAAGTGTGTAGACCACTTTATTCTGTCACCCTAGAATATTGGCTTTCACAATTGCACATTCTCAGTTATATATTTATTTCTGTGATTTATGTAACATCTGTCTTTAAATGTGGCGTGCGTGACCTTCTCTCGCATAAAAATTGACCACTCTGCTTATACGGCCCATCATACTAGAACAATTTCCCATCTCAATGTAGGCTTCAATTGCTTTTCACTTAGTAGTATTACACTGGTTTTCTCTGATGACGGTTATTTAATGCATATTTAAGTCTGAACTGATAGTAGGACGTCTTAAACGACTAGCACAGTTTAATCCCAGTAACCGTTTTAGTTCTCCATTCTGAAATTACACACTTGTGTGTGTTTATGACGTTGGAGATAAAGTTAAACTCATTGAGTCTGCACCATGATATCAAAAACAAAGAGGCTATAGAAATCACAACTAAAATCATTTAAATGTAAATGATAGTCATGATTTCTGCAACAGCCGTCTCTCTATTTCTCCCGCATTATAATACTATAGACCCCGGAATGTAAAAGTCAGCCAAATGTGCCCACCTGCTGGCCTCTCCTGCAGCCCATCATGACCCTGGACTAGGAAGAGTATATTGCATTTTCGGTCAGCATGTGTCCTCTAATTTATGACAGCGACTTATCGGCGCCTATTTTGCTTCAAAAGTCTTCTTGAGTTTCCTGGCTAAACTAGATGTGTGACTAGATGTGTGGAGAGTGCTAATCCACTCACATTCAAGAAAGACACGTTCAGACCCTGGCTCGCGGCCACTCGTTTTAACCCACAGCGTGCCGCCCACAGCACAGGCCGCAAAAGCGTGACACGGCACAATAGAGATATGAGTTACAACAGAACACTGTGTGATCATCTGGCAGAGTTGGGCTCTAAAAGCCAGCACACACCGACCATGTGCAGACCAACCCAGCTGGCAGAGAAAGGATCGGGCACATCTGTCTGATAGAACGCAGAATCATCTCATGCATCTCAATTGTGAAATGTCAAAAGAATGACGGATTTGACTTTTAGAAGGTCTGATGTTTGAGGGAAGGATTTTTTTATTAAATAACCGTGTAATCCGCTGGCTTTCGGGGCAGACACACGGAAACTCTCAAAATAACTTGAAAATAAAAGGCTGTCAGGAAATGTTTAGATAACAGAAACACATTTTGCCTCGGGGTAAAACCACATTTTAAAAGTACTTTTTGTAAAAGTTATGCCGTATAATTGTATTATTTATAAAACAATACCTATAAATATATCAAGCTATAAAGTATATTATACAAACTAGCATATTATTAAATCCGATAAACATATAGATATATATTTTTTAGGGCTGTCAAACTATTAATAATGATTTATAACATGTAGTTACGATATTTTATTGTATGACCAATACATCATTATTTTGAATTTATACACATATATATATATGCTATTTTTGAAAACTTCACTTGAAAATCGCTTTGGATAAAAACGTCAGCTAAATGACTAAATGTAAACGTATGTATTTAGGAAATTTGGGAACTTTTCATTTATATTTAACAATCATTTAGATTTAATACAAACATTATTAATTTTATCTGATATATCACATATTGGTCTTAAAGATGTGCATGTATGTATGATTATAAATAGAAAATGAATATGCACAGCACACAGCCATATATTACTTAAACACAAACTTTTCTTCTGGATGCAATTAATCACTTTACAATCTTTATTAATTTAACTCATGTGAATGGTTACACTCCCCCTTTCGCAGTTTAACAAATAGCACAATGCTTTATTTTTTTAAATAATGGAATAAAATAATTGAAATGGTCTTTTCAACGGGAATTTACATTTTGACAAGCTGTTACAAGATTCCACTAGCAGGGCTAATGGGTGTAAAATGTGCAAAGGTGTTTTTGTATTTTCGTGCTTATATAAATATTCCCTTCAAAAATAAACCGTACCAGAGAGAACAAACTCCCCTACCGCATTCAAAGTCACAGTAGAGAGTAGTTGAAAGCTCCACCAGATGCTCCTCTCTCCTCTCTCTCTCTCTCTCTCTCGCTCACAAAAATCCCACTGAGCATTTTCACAAAGAATTCATATTCCACCACAGAGTATATTTATTTGTTTGGAACAGATGTAAGTGTTGCCCTGCCGGTGTTCATAATGTTACGAACCGCTTCGGCACACTGAGTTTGATTAGTAATCTTCAGAAGAGCGTGAGTAAAAACAGTGCATAAAAATTTGTGTTGCATGTTTCCATGACTGACCTTTTGAGTTCAGCGTGTGCACACCTGGTTTGCTTTAGTCTTCTATGCAGAGCCACGCATTATATGGGAACAGACTCCAAATGGTTAACAAACACATGACGTTATTTAATGGAAACCCATGCAGGCAATACCGAATGGTGCGACATGTTTATTTTTTTATACTATTTACACAAATATGTTACGGGGTCATCATGTGTGATAAGCAAACTACAAAATACACTTGCATGTTCATGATCTTCAATTAGGAAAACAAAAACATGCCAAACATAAAATAGTGTTCCAAATCTGACCTGGTTTTATGAGAGGGTTTCTTGACTGCACATATATTAAGTCATAAACAATTCAAAAGAGTCTCGGGTACCCTAAAGGATGCTTTTAAATGGATGCCAAACGATGTGAAAATGTACGACAGATGTGTTACCTTGGCAACAGCAAGGTCACCAGAAGCTTGGCTTTACGGGTAGAGCTCATCAGTTTGCTGCCCAATGGTTTATGCCCGGTGTAGGATATGGACATGGAGAGAAATGAAGGGCTCTAGGGTGACCGGAAACAACAGTGACACTGCTGGTTCCACTTAGTGCCCTGCTGGAACCAGACTACTGCTTCTGCAACATCCCGCTGGTTTGGGTTCCTCGTCATAAATACAGGTAAGGAGGGCCCTTTTAGTCCACAGGGCTAATGTATAGGGACATTATATGTTGACTGGGGCAAGTTGTCACAAGGAAAGTTGTTACGAGGGCTATTTCAATAACTGCTGAGATGGGTCAGAAGTCCAGATGGGAAAATGTTTGTTAATCCTGTTACTATTCGTGCATGCTTGGATGCAAAACATCATGCTTTTGTTATTGCCATTGGAAAAAACAAATACAATAAATAATACTGCAATAATACAATAAATAAAAGCACAATAAATTGGCATAAATTAATTAAGGAGGATTGAATGATTAAATGCTTGGTTTTAATTTTTAACAATTTATAAATGAAAATATGTGATAGTTTTGTGGTTGTGCTGTTAACGTATTTTTTTTTAGGTTGAATCCAAAATAGGTTTAGTGGGTACAATTAGGAAAAATAGGAAAAACGTATTTAATAAGCTTTAAGTATATCGGCTATTTTAAACATGAAACTTACATTTGATCAGAAGTTTGCAATTTATTTGAAATATTTTTGAGAAAAATGAGAACCATAATTGGGCTCTTTAAGAAAAAAAAGGTCATAAAATTATGCAATTTTTTAGTATTTCATATTAATACCGAAGTAATTCCACTGCAGCATCAGGTATGATCCAAACATGTGCATGTAAAATCTAACAAACTGAAAATGTTACAGACTTTATAAAAGTTACTTTAGTAGCAGAAACAGTGAGCAATTGGTCATGTGATACAATATGGCGTCACTAAGTGGACTCAGGTATGTGGAATAAATTCATCCATTAAGTTTGACACATTACATTTATCTCAGTTTAAGTTTGTGTGAATTCATTTTTTTTAAAAATATATAAACATGTTTTATTGACTTATATGTGATGAGTTTAAAGAAAAGGTTTTTTTTAACTGCATCCGTGGTGATGTCATGTTCAAGTGACACATTCATGATGATGGATGTGTTTTTGTGACTGTACTTTTTGTTAAGCCAGAGTTATTCATACACTCCCAATGTTTCTTGTATCATTTTTATTTTTTGCAACATTTTTGACCTGTCGAACAATCAGCTTATTAACAGGTTTGTCTGTTTTAGAGACTGCCCCCCTCTGGCTCTCCCAACAAGACCCCCATTCAGTCCAATTCTCGGATCAGATCCCACCAAGAAGTTATGTCCAAACCTTTTTGAAAGGTAAAGTGAAACACAAGTTTCAATGTGAATATCAGGCTGTGTGATTGGTCCAGGCCTCGTTGACAAACGTCTGTTGGTGTATGAATGAGTTGGCACGGTTGGGACCGATGCCAAATGTCTCTCTATACAGAATTATGAGCCTGTGAATGAAGACAGATGGGTACTAAGGGCCATGTTCACTACTCCTATTTTTATTTGATGTTTGCAATGCTGACTTTTAGGACTTTTTCAACTCGGCATTTGTCTGGGGAAAATTCGAAGCAGGAAATGCTTATAGGTTGAGTTGAATATAATTTGCACAATTATTAATAAACATTTAATTGATTTATGAAATTGTAATTATTTTTCAGTTCAAATCAGAGTAGAAGGCTATATTGAAAATAAAAGCGTATCGTGCGAATAAGTGATCGATGTCGTTTAATGCAAATTTGAAATGTATTATCATTTTTATTAATTGAAGTGGATGTTTTTATAATAGTTTGATATTAGCTGAAGTTATGAATACATGTGTGCTGTGTGTGGCCGGAAGAGGGCGCTAAGACTTTCATTGTTGCTGGTTTTGTTATAATGACAATGCAGAGTTGTACATTTGTTGAAACTTTCTAAGCAAACAAACTTCCAAAACTTTAAATATTGTTACTAAGTTGTGAAGTAAATGGTTTTTGTACATAGTTCAAACTGAAGGTCAAATTTTTAATTGTCAAGTTGTTTTGTACCGTATTTAATTAATCAATTGAATATAATTACAAAGAATGATAGTAATAGTTTCTCCCCAAATAAATAAAGTAGCTTAATAGTGCATCTATAATAAGGCAAAATCATTCAATTAAACGAATTACAGATTTGTTTTGCTATTCTTAGATGCACTTTATTATATTTTAAATATGAGTAGTGTATCTTCTTTTTTAACTCACTTAAATAGTTTTAATTAAAAACAACTTTAAATTCTTATTGAAGTATATTGCTATTCTTCAATACTTAATATGTGACCCTGCATATTAAAACACAGCTGAAAGTCATTTTTGTTATGTAGATAAAGCATATAATCTACATATTCAATACTGATTTAGTAAGGCCATGTCAATGATGAAATTATATTTAAGTCTAAAATCAAACTTTGAAGCTCTTTAACTCAGAATTAGATCTTCGAACTTTAGCCTGGTTTTCACAGGTCACATGAGTATTTAAGTATATAAATAGTAAGTAGTATTTGGTATACCAATTTTTATAAATGTTTATTTTAAATGGCATATAATTTTAATAAGTGTGTATTTTAAATGCCATATTATTTTTTATAAGTGTGTATTTTAAATGTCATATAACTTTTATAAGTGTGTATTTTAAATGTCATATAACTTTTATAAGTGTGTATTTTAAATGCCATATAATTGTTATAAATGTTGTCAGATATCATACATCAGTCACACATTATTCTGATGTAATAGTAGTGTTGTGGTGAGAGTGCTGCCACCAGAGGGCGCTTGTAGATCAGTGAGAAGCACATGCCAAACCCTTAGAAGGGTGTGAAGGCTTTTTATTGTCCCCTTGTGCTGTTAAATTATTATTTCCTTGGCAAGTTAATTAAAGAATAGCACACGAATTCTGGTCTCAAGTAAAGATGAATAATGATTGACTTGCTATATTTATTTTTTTGTGATAGTTTACACTCTTAAGGCATTTTGGTAAATGGTTTCTGGAATTGTAAAGGGGATAAATACAGGTTTCAATTTATTTAGTCATTTCTGGCACATCAAAATAAAATAAATAAATAAGCTGTTTTTAATATATACTTTTTATTTAAAAGCCTGAGTTTTGTATTTGAAGTAACACATAACCTTTAATTTCACCTTTGTCCCGCAGAAATTATGCTGAAACAATAATCTTAAACATTCACTTCTAATCCGTATAACACAGGATCAAAATATTGTTACTGGTTATTTTAACCGAGACTTTGGTAAGCCTTAAATCAAGGAATTTGTGTCTGATCAGCATAGTCAGCATTTTCATTGGCCTTGTCTCCGTGTCTCCAGCACGTTTTGTATTTTTGGATGTCATGTTTTAAATAAATGTCTCTTTCTGTTCCAACTAAGTAGCACAGCTCACCTAGTCTCAAGCCATAGGTATGTTTGTTTTTATGAAGAACATTTCCAGAGGTGGGGGTCGCCTTGTTTATTGACGCTGAGTTGAAGGTCCGCAGTTGGCCAGATGCACCGTCTGGGAATTACGTCCGTCCTCTTGGCATCCCGGGACGGTGTGTTTGCTCAATCTTCACAATGACACTGGTAAAGGGGAGGGGGGGCGCTCAATTTGTGATTTTTGAATCTCGTTCAAAACTGGATATAGGAATTTGTTTTGGATGGACCCGACCCAAATGTTCCGCTCTCGACCGGCTGACGTCCAGCTGTTACTGATGGTGGACGTTTTGGATCAGGCTTGACAGTGTCAGGTCCAAGGCTCTGTTTCTCAGAATTGAGTCTCCTGTGAGGAGGCCTGGTGTTTTTCTCTGCGCTGCGGAGAATTTCTCACTGTAGACATTCAAGATGGTCTTGTGGCTGGGTGGATCCTGTCATAGCATTCATCTCTTTGTGTTTTTGAGAGTAGAGGATGTGCTGGGTGAGAGGGGGGGAAATTGGAACCTTGGGTTTTATATTTCCATTAGTATGAGTGACCCAACCAGGTGTAACGGATGGGTGTGTTTCGATTGTAATTTTGCTTTGTTCTTTCCATCACAAACTTATCAAAAATGATTTTTGATTTTTTGTGATACTTGATACATGTGGGACATGAGAGGAAAATTTCCGTGGCTTGGTGTGTCTGGGTTTCTTTGCGATTCAAAGAGGGTCAATGTAAGTAGTATAGGGAGAATGTTATAGGACAATATATAATTTAGTGCGTGTCATTTATTTAGCCTTGGGTTTTCCATTCATTAACCGTTTTGTAATTCAACTCTGACATGTAACCCACAAACACAGCTTGACATTGAACATACATTTTTTCATTTCTAACTTTCTAAATATCGCTGAAGACTCCTAATCAACCATTAGCTGCATCAAATTTAAAAGTGGAAAAATACAGACTGCAGGTCAAATTGAACGGTTATACCCAAACATTAATTGCTATGTAATGTCTTGCTTCGTCTTAAATTAATAATTTGTTCAGGATGGGTGCTCGGTAACCTAGCAACTACCTTCAATAATTTCTATTTTCAGCGGTGGCGTTTATGCTTATTTTCATGGCGCTAAAGTGGCAATTGGCAGTAAAATGCTTTGAATTAACACGCTCGGTTCAGCAGGTTTAAAGGCCTCATGCAAATCTTAGGTGTGCAGCGTTCTGCGGTTTTAGGGTCTGGTGTGAATGTGACTATCACAGGGTTTTATAACAAACCAGGGCTTGGTCAAGATGTTCAGTCCCTAATTCATCCCAACCTAAAAGTAAAAAAGCCCAAAAATTATTACGATTTAAATTTAGTTTTCAAATATGTTTTTTTTTCACCTCAATAAAATAAATGGAAAATACTTCAATTTTTATACAAACACAATAAATATATATAATAATCACTGAGAATGAATAATGGGTTTCTAAAAATAACATTCATTGTTCACATTATGACAATTATGATCATTTGTTTCACATTTATTTGTTTGGGGTTGAATTGGAACCTTCCCAATGGGTCTTGTAAGGTTTTGAAGTGCGGTCTTTGCGGATTGAGGAGCACTAAATCTCTACAAATAAATTCTTTGTTAAAGGTTTTATTTGACATTGTCATGGTCTCACAGCTGAGAGGAATATAAGCTGTACTGTACAAGCATAAGCTTGTATAACCTATAAAAATGTTTTAAAGTCTCTCTCGGGTCTCCTATATTTGTTAATGTTGCAGTTCTGAGTTCAGCCTCTAGGTGGCATACCAGGTTACTTGTCCAATTGGAGTAAGTGACACTTTATGGACATTTACTTGTCTTATTAGAACCAATGGTACTTCATCACATGCAGTTATGCATTTTTTCTATCGCAAATTAATTGTTTTAGGATTATAACGTAAGATGCAGATCATATCGATGTTACTCGTAACCAGGTTTACATGTTTAAATTGAATCCAGACTCATGGGAAGATTTGGCGTCTGCAGTTCTCCCTTCCTCTTTTAAACAGCATCCCGTGCTGTGAAGTGACTGGTGCAACTTATAGTTCCTCCGGAATAAATCACCCTTATGGGACAAAGATGCATTTCGCCGCATGAGAAAAGAAGAATGAGGGCAGGAGGATTTATGACGGTTGATGTGAAGCCTTGATGCTGCTGTCAGACATCACCGCAGCTTGCTTTAAGCCCGGAGCGCTTTCACAGAAGCGTAAGCCTGTCCCGGGCCTACCAGCCAACATGGCCACCGCATCCAAAACAGATCCATTCGAGGGCTTTGAAGTTCACTCGCCCCACCCCTCATAACTGCACATTTGCACTCTCTCTCTATCCCCCTCTTTTTCTTAATGCCTGTCCAGCTCATTCATCTTTTCCGGGCGGGTTCTCAGTCTGTGGTGCTGAAATATGGCAGATGAACCTGTTACATGTTAGTTTAAGAGATAGTGTAGGTGTAAATTACACAGGAGGCTCTGGCTAACCTTATTTATGAGAGGCCTGTCATGTGTTTAGGTGTTAGAGCGAGACGTGCAGCTTAAATCGTTTACTTTGCTGTAAATCACGGCGTTCGGGCACGGGGTAAGCACACTTGTTTACACGTGTGTGCCTTTCGGTTTTTGTGTATGGACGGTTGGGGTATACTCGGAATGGTTGGTTTAGCCTTGATCCGAGGTCACCATAACGTATTAGTTAAACGTCATTTAGTCAAACTGGCTTGCACGTACGTAATAATGTATTGTGTTATTCAGTTTGTTTCCATGTATGATTTACAGCTTAAGGACAGTTTTTCAATACAACATTAAGTATATTTGACATTAAGGCTGCATAGCTAAATTTACTCTCTTGGCTCAATAAAAAAATGCATTGTTATTTTGGATGAACTTAACTGTGTTGCAAGGAAAATATATTAATAAAACATTTAAAACAGGGTTTAAATAAATATACTACTATATATATATTAGATAGCTGTCAGATGAATAAACATGATTAATTGCATCCAAAATAAACTTTGTTTTTACGTTATACAAAATTAAAAATTTAGAAACAGTTTGTTGAATCAAATACAAAGCATGTCTGAAATCTGTAACGCTAAACATAAATATCCCTGCATTTGGAACAAGCATGCATTTAAGGAATTTACAATAATGTGCTGTCCTATGGTGTGAGCACGACAATTTTGAATAAAATTAAATGTTTTTAATTAATAATATTTATAAAAATTGTATTAGAAAACCGCATAGAAAGAGAAAAATTCTATTTTTTTGCTTTCACCTCAAAGGACAGCACAGTATGGTATGTTCATTAACTCATCATTCATCATTTACTCACCCTCATGTCATTCCAAACCTGTATCACATTTTGTCCCCACAGAA
Source organism: Triplophysa yarkandensis (assembly GCA_033220385.1). NCBI lineage: Eukaryota > Metazoa > Chordata > Actinopteri > Cypriniformes > Nemacheilidae > Triplophysa > Triplophysa yarkandensis. The sequence goes on along the minus strand of CM065671.1, from coordinate 1,143,445 downwards.
CACAAAAGAACAATGTTGTAGACTGTTAAAGTAACCTGTTTGTCAGATATGGTGACCCAAACCAGAGATGTAACCTCTGCGTTTAACCCATCCAGCAAGTAGTGAACACACACACTGCATTTCATGAACACATACAGAGCAGTGGGCAGTGACATTTTTTAAATCTTTTTTGTTGGAAAGGTCATACAGGTCATGAATGACAAAAATGCTATTTTTGGGTAAACTTTGTTAAAGGTTAAAACAAGACCTTATAAATTTAAGTAAAAAGTGCCTTATGCCAATGTCAACAGTTTTGTATCTGGAACCCTCTGCTGGCAATAATAAAGTTATGTGTATATTGGCTCTATTGTACATCTCTGATGGATGTACCTTGATTTTCGTCCATTTTTAGATAAGTGAAAATGTTACCGAATACTCTCCGCTGCCTCAAAGGAAGTGCACCTGCGTTTGACCCGCTGAATGAAGCCGAGCTGATAAATCGCTCAGTGATACTGAAGAGGACATCCTAACGCATCCAGAATGAGTCATTGAAACTTTAAACCCACTCAAAGCACTTAGACAGTCTGGACTTGAGCACTGTCGGGAGAAGTGTTGATTTTATACCTGTGGGCGCTTACCATCCACCCTCCATTCATTCTCAATGCGGCCCAGAAGTGGGACAAGAACGTAACTGTGAAGTAATGCGGTAAAATGCGATGTTCTGGTTTCAGTAGGTCCGTGTTTGGCTCTAATATTACATGAGAGATAGCGTAACATTGGAGGCAGTGTGTTCTTCCAGTATTTGTTACAGTTGTTACATTGTTAGCGTGAGCCCAACGCATTGCAGTGGGAGTCTTTGTGGGTTGCTTGTGGTTGCCTTCAGCCTGCTGCCTAGAGCTCCAGCGTGTCTTGTGTGTCATGGAGAGCTCAGGTATTGTTTACCAAGTGGTTGAATGTCCGGCTCTTTGAAGAGGAGGCGGTGCTGAACCCCTTAGCTGCAGTCAGGTACATCTGTGCCCAGTCTAAACACACCACATGTCTGTCTCATGTGTTTTTGGGCCCACTTTCACACCTTAAGATTTATGATTCCCTCTATGTGGATCACATTGGCATGATTTGCATAAAATAATCACACAGACCAGCACGCACGCACGCTCGCATGCACACACCGAGCACGCACGCACACACACACACACACACACACACACACACACACACACACACACACACACACACACACACACACACACACACCAGGGATTAAAATAGCATCGAGAAAAAAAAATTGTTTGGTGTTTACAAAAAAATGATTAAATAATAATACATTTTATCAATATATAAAAAAACTATTCATATTTCAATAATAATAATAATAATAATAATAATAATAATAATAGTAATGATAATTTGATTAATGAAAATATTGAAATTTGTATCATAATTTAAAACTTAAAGCTACTAAATATGAAAAACAATTCATAATTTATAATTAAATAAAATGTGCATTAACAATTATTATTAATGTTAGTATTATTATTGTGGATAATAATATAGACATCATTATTGTTGTTGGTAATAATAATATTTTTAGTATTTATAAATAATAGCATGTATAAATAATAATTTTAGACATTTATTTTTACATTTATTTTAATCTCTTAATTATTTTGTTCAATATCTTAATTATGTTTTAAAATATTAAATACCATAAATATATAATATTAATAATATTAATGTTGTTAATTTAATAATCCTTTATGATAAACCGATTTTTATTATATTATTGAAACATAATATTATCATTACAATTTTTATGGTAAAGTATACAATACAAATCTTTGTTTAAATGTTTAATTAAAATGAAATACAAATTTAAATTCTTTAAATATGATCAACATAACTAGACAATTAAAAATCGGACAAACAATACACCTGTGTTTGGTCACTTCCAGGCAAATGTGCAGTGCAGTCCGAGGGTTTCAATCTCTAAACCAGGTGAACTTCAACTGTAACTTGTCTCTAATCGCTATTCTGCATTTTTTACGGGGTTTGTGTTTCTGAATCTCTTACTGGGATATTCTTGCTCTCTCTCTCTCTCTCTCTCTCTCTCTCTCTTTTGCTTTCTTTCAGTAGCTCATCCTTTCGCCTCTCTCCCCCTTTTTCTTCTTGACGTGAGCTATAAAGCACTCTTTTTAGGGTGGGAGACATAAATAACGGCTCACACTCTCTTCGGTTGGGATTTCCTGAGGCCCAGGACACAAAATCCAGTACAAGCCAAAGTGAAGATGGAATCCCAAACGTGAAAGAGGCCATACGAGAGAAAGCTCGGTCCACGGCTCTTCTTAGCCACTACTGTGAAAACAAACAACAACTTTTGCTCTCACCAGTTTGTGTGAATGCGATTGCCCTTTTCTTCTCACTGTTTGGGGCAAAAAAAGAGGGCACTGACCCACCCCCTTCTTTCCCCCTAAATGGTCGTCCAGACGGACTAGTACTCTTTTGTTTCCTCTCCCCCCTGCTCTTCCAGTCTGGTTTATTGCACTTGATTCCAAGCGCGGTCATTCCTGAGATGGTGCAGATAGCAGCTGTAGCTGAATTGCCCACCATAAAGCATCTGCAAGCCCGGCAGTGGGGGTGGGGCCGCACTGTGCATTCATTTCTCCACGAATTTCTCCACTTAAAATTTAATGGTCGTAATTTCTTGAATTCGTGACTCGCTTTAATTCAAGTTGGGTTTGCGGGAGACGGTTCGGTGTTCTCTTGTTACGGAAGTTTATGATATATTGGGTGAAATAAAGAGGTGGAATTTTTAATGCCAGCCTTTCTCTATGCAGAAGCTTATGCTTGTATGCTGGGCAGGAGGAATGTGAACTGTGGCATAATCATTGTTGATCTGCAGGGGGCAGTGTTTAGTCAAAGCAATAATTGCCTGAGAGTGAATTTGTGTGTGTGCTTCCTTGCATGTCTTTCTGCACAGATAGAATAGAACATGCTTCTTTCTATTTCTGCACTTTGAAGAATGGATGCTATGCACAGTATGCGTGTTTTCTGTGCTGCATTCAATGGAGGAACACAACCACCACCTTGCCCTCTTCACCTACTATTTTGAATGTGATAAATTAACTAAGGGTTATCAAGGTTTTTCATCGTTCATTATGAATCCTGACTTTATTTTTGCACAAATTTGGTTGAAAGTACAAATGTTGTTTCACTTCAAAGGAAACTAAATGGGTGCTATAGATGTTGTGGACAAATGCTCTTGGTAGGAAGGTAACTTCCCGTCTATGTTTGTTAATACATCTGGCTAGTGGCCAGATTTATATTTATATTAATAATTTATATTGATTCATTTTAAAAGTTTATTGAATTACATTTTTAATTAGTGTTCTGACTATTTTTTCTGCAGAACGCAAAAAAGAAGAATGTTGGTTTCTAAGCAACATTGAGCCTATTAAATTAATTGTATGAACACACTGAGACGTTTCTCTTAATATCCTCTTTTGTGTTCCACAGGAGAAAAAGACGTTTCAAAAACATGTTTTGAACCAAGAGGCAGAAATTCCAATTAAAGATAACTTATTCCTTTCTAATAAAAGGAATTAAACAGTTTAGGACAATTTAAACACTGGCACACATGTCTGAACTGCCAAAACTAAAAATTCTGGAACCGCAGCCAGTTTTACTTTTGTTGCAACTCGCTCTTTGACCTCACACATAGCTGATAAATAATCCCCGGGTCCTGCGGCTTCACCCCGTTTCATCACGGCCTGTAACTATCATGATTCCAAAACACACTGAGCGTCGTGGAACAGGTGAGCAAGACCGGGCGGCTTTGTTTGGCAGCCGTTCCCGTGTGATCCCGGTGGTAGGAGGATCGCTCGGTGCCTCGCAGGTACAGCCACCTCCCAGACAGATGAGGCTGGTGACAGGGGAGACGGAACAACCTGCAATTCGACTGTCTAACCTAATCTGTCAATGTCCCCCGTCACCTCGCGTCTCACGCAACATAACTCTCATTTAAAAGATCATAGCGATTGTGTTTTGAAAAGTTGGCCTGCAGGAATCAGTGATAATAAGCACATTGGCTTGCACCTGTGGTGGCATGTACATACTTTCAAAAATAAGTCTGAGAAACACTTTTTAACTCATTTTCACACGTCGATGACTAAGAGCATGAATTCCTTTTTGGCAGCGTCAGACAATCTTAGGAATGCGACTTCAGATCTCTATTCTGATCTGTACAATGTTGTCTCATGATAAATGACTGTCTGTTTGTTTTATTAAGGTTCTGCCATTTGGGAAATCAGATTCTTTTGAACAGCACTATCACACAAGCGGTTTCAATCCAGAGTGTCTCCAGCAGATGGCACTCACCCTCAACAAGCAAGTTCACAGAAAGGTTTTTCACACTGCTATGCCCATGCTGATGTATCATGGTGCAATGAAAAGCAGGAAATGAAAGAGCGACATAAATGTGTTTGGTGCATGCAGGGACTAATGGAGTCTGCCTTTGCCAGTACATTAGGAACAAAACAAGAGAGGAGAGAACGCCACCCGTCCGAGAAAGAACAGTGTTGGCCTAATGGAGAAGGGAAATAGAACCTGGTGTCAGTGAAATGTCAGGCCTCTAATTGTGTGTTAATACATTTGTTTCCTGTTAGTCCACTTATATACGGTCAAAGGTTTCTTCTTTGCTACACACTGATTCATTACGTGTAAGAGTGAGGTCAGGAGACAGGTGGAGGCAATTAGTTACCTTTAAGCGCCATTTTATGCTCTTAACCTGATGCGGTCACGTTCAGTGTCTCACCCTCTCAGACTTGATATCTGAGATACCTCTAAACAATTTCAATGCAAATCCATATGATATGTAACGTGTGTTTTGCAAGTGCATGCAATTTGCTCAGCAGTGTGCCACGTTTTATAGGTCAAAAGAACGTGCGCTGATTTATCACATACTTTTGTGCTGATTTCACATATTTCCCACATGTGAACGCAACCATGTACCCTCAGTGCCCAGCGCCCGGATGGGAATGGACCGGTGCCGCGACGCATCTATTTGCATGCAACATGCAAATCTCACACCGGGCCCAAAGAAATTGACGACCTTTCATATTCCCCCTTGCCCGTTAAACACGCGCTTACGAGCGAAATGCGTTTGTTGTTTCCATGTGTTTTCTGCGCCGTGGCTTGTGGGGCTGTTGGAGACGCTGATCGATGCTACTTTACTGCTTCCCTTGGATACAGCCGAGTTCAACGGGAGGGGAAGGTGATTCATCAGCGCGGAAAGAGAGTGAGAGAACGTGAAGGTGGGCGAGAAAGGAAGAGGAAGGAGACAAAGAGAGGGAGTCGAAGAGATAGAGGGAGGGAATTAGAAATGGAGATGGAGAGCGTGCAGGGGTAAGAGTGAAAGAGAGAGAGCGCCCAGCTACAAACACATTAAGGATGGTGGTGGAGGGGGCGATACACAGATGCAGCAAAGGGGTGCCAAAGATATGCTGGGAGAAGTGAAGCGTTATATCACAGCGATAAAGAGAAAGTTAGAGATAAAACGGTCCTGGAAAACGAGCTAGTGGCAGGACAACCCAGGTATGACCCGAAGTATTCCCACGTGCCGTGCATACCGAAAACTGTTATGTTTTCCATTACGGTGTGTCTCTCTGCCCTGCCGAAAGCACAGCCTGTGTGCATGAATCATGGGGTAGGAGTCTAGGGGACTCTCCCACCGCACACCTGTTTTAACTACACGCTATCCATCAAATGGCCACTACCCCGCAGCCCGCCAGACGAGGCAGCTGTCCTTCAGGTCTTCTTGTCTGTGTGTATGCTCTGCAACAGGTGATTGCGTAAACATGACCCACCGGACAGCGGGGCTCACGCCTCTGTGTGCCGGTGTGTTCTAACAAAACAAGAACAAAAGGGATGTTTGCACAGAAGAGGTGCTGAGTTTTAGTGGAGATGGTTGGCATCGTCCATGTGTCGAGGGTCTTTAAAAGTTCGGAATAGATTCATCCAAACACTGGAGTGGGGTGATAATGTCATAATAGGCAATCATAGATGTACCAAAAACAAGACTTTTTAAACAGCAGTTCTGCATTGCTGTTTTTCGTAAAACTTGAGTTCAAGCATATACATCTGTACATTTGGAGATTTTAAGAACACTCATTTAGCGGATGCTTTATCTTAAGCGACTGAGAATGAGGTTTACCAAATAATCAATCAGTACAAGAGGCAATAAAGCATGCAAAAATACAGTAACACTACTCCTAGTAAAGTCAAAAACAGTATACGCGGATCCTCACTGATGCAAGTTCTATTGAAATGGAACCATTGTGAGTTATATACGGGATCTGATTGACTTGAGGTTAAATAAGCGATTGCAGAATTTAGATTTTTTCCTTCGTAAAGAGCCTTTTGGCCGATCACTTTTAAATCCACTAATCATGACAAAAAACTTTTTTAGAAACCTTTATAAGATTCAAGGTATGGTTTGGTGCTGATTGCCAGTTTAGTTGAAAAGGGCTTCGGATGATCTTTCTTTCTACCGCTTTCTTTCTTTTGCTGTCTCTCTGTATTCTCTCGCTTCTCAACTCTCTCCTGTTTGATGGATGGACAGCTCTTGTACTTCCAATCTGCTATCTCGCCTGATGCGGTTAGGGTCTCTGACGCTGCTGCAGGCGGAGAGAGAGAGAGAGAGAGGGAGGGTAGCCTTGCAGGACGAGGACAGGGTGATATGGAGGACACGACATCTGGAAAACAAGCAAATGAAAAAGAATGGTCGGGTACCACGCTACAGCAGGCAGCACGTGCTGCAGAAACAAACAATCTCTGCTTTGTTGCCATCAGCCACAGTGTGTGTACGCACACACACAGCTCCATCTATACAGTACTGTCACTAGAAAGCTTTTGATAGGAATGTCATTTTGAAGAATGTCATATTGTGATGGATCTGAAGTGGAGCATTGATTACAGATAGATTTTTTTGTGTAGAACAGTCTCAGGTGGCTTGTGTTGTAGATGAAGTGTAAAGAATCTCCAACAGAGGGCATTGTTTGCCCTCAGTCAGACACCATTGTGCCTGGATGCTAATGAACTGCCTGATGGTAATTGAATAATCTGCAGATCTCAGTTTATAATCTAAATTAATAGATGGAATAGATGGTGCTTTGCAGACAAGTACTTTGTTAATATGCACAAAGTAGAGGATGCATTTTTTCTTATATATTTGAGTAATTCAGAAATATTACAGCTTTCATCTGTTTCGTAAGATATTTGCTTGCAGGTTTGCATTTATGATTTATTCTTATATTTATTTTATATCTTGACTAATTGGCTCATCTCTGTCAGTAGTAGTTCAAATACAGGTATGGTAGGTACATTTTTAATGTATGGTTTTATAAAATCAGTATATATTTGGTATTTTTTACTATTAATTTAAGTTTACAAAGGAAAGAAATCCCCCCATAGTAGTAAAGAATTTTCTTTAATTCGATTTTTCTCCGTCAGGACAGAAGATTGACAGCTTAAGATCACAAATATAATACATGATTTAACATCATGATGCTGTGACAACAGTGTTTCTTACAACCAAAAAGTATTTCCGACAGTCTTTTAATTTCACAATTTAGTAATAAAAGGTAATATTGTATAATTCATATAAATAATTTCTCATTTCATATGATTCAAATTTTCCCTAAATGAAGAATAGTCACTTTTTATGTTATGGTCATTTATCTTTTTTTGGGAAAAATTTTTTTCTTAACAATTTTGACATAAATCCAATTGTTTACTTGATTAGGTTTCAGTATTAATATAGGTGTTTAGGACAGTAAACTGATAAATTATAGAATTTTTATTTTTCTAAAAGATCTTAGCTTAAGATCTAATTCGTGATTCACGTAATATTCACTTAATAATGTTTGTAATGCTATATGCCAGTATTAAAGTAACAGATTTAGGGAAGTGGTAATATTTATTTAGTGTCAAATAGCATGTTATTTGCCCATGTCAAACAATCCTGCATTATATTCAATATTTGCAGTAATCAGTGTTTTACGTGTGTCACTTCCTCTGTGAAACTGTGGTCAGATTTCAAGGAAGCAAAATGTGATCGATAACTACAATTCTGAAGACCTTAACATCTAACATGTGTAGTTTGGGCATTACAGTAGCTGAATCCATCATACCAATGTTCTTAGAAGTTTCTTTGATTTTCCAGGTGAGAAGAACATGAAATGTTATATGTAGGACACTGACCTAAACTGCTTGACCTCTGGCAGGGGCAGTCAAAGGTCAACTCACTTGACATCTCTGGCTATAACACAATCGCCAACACGCTCCCTTTGACACACATCTGCCCACGTCAGACAAACAATATCAAGTCCACACCTTTAATGGCACATGAAAGTAATATGTTTGTCTCTGCTCTGGGCATTTTTTAATTTCACTGGAGGATGAAAAGCCAACAGCGGAGCTCCATCCATTTTACACGCTGCCTTAATTTCACAAAGCCCACAGAAAAATTGGCAGTCGATTTGTTTTTTGAAGATCCCTTCATTGATAGTAATTAAATTTGCTCTTGTCTCTCATCCCCCCTCTTTTTTTCTATCTTCTCCTCTCTTCCCATCTGTATTCCGCTACTCCCTCCTCTCATTCCCATTCGCTGTCATTCCTCACTGTCATGCGGCTGCTCCAAGCCATCGACCTCTGCTCTCGGCCCCGGTTCAGCTGCGGGTCAGCGGAGGGAGGGGGGGCTCATGTTATTGAGGGTGCCAGCTTCCTTCCCTCACCGCAGATACAGCTGCTGCTGCCATGGCAACTGGATTGCAGACTGCAGAGACACTGGCGGGCAGATACTTGGAAAGCGAGATGCAGAGATTAAGATGCTTAGGTGTGGCTTTCAGGGCCCTGCTGTCGGGGACTTATGGTAATATTTTCCTTTTTTCATGAAATTAACCGGTTGACTCAAGTGAAAGATATGGGTCGAATAACCTGAAAAGTTTGAAAACATTGCATAACAATGCATAACAAACCACCTGACATAGCAACATCATCTCATCCAGTGGTGTACGTTTAGGGCGGGACTAACCCTTTAAAAGCCAATAAAAGTACAGGTGGGATGTTAAGAAAATGTGTCTTTTCTGAACAATGTTTTGTGCTTCTTGAAAATATAAGCCATCAATTTTAAGAATCATGATAATTATATTGCCTGTCTAATCTTTACACACCCGCTTGACAAGGATGGATTTCCCTAGATGCTTGTTTCTTATTGTGATAGACCATCTGTAAACACACTTGTGGTTGTGATCTCCTCAAAACTACTTGTAAAACTTTGAATCGATTTAAGCGCAATGCTTGCCAAACTTATAATCCAGGCCCACATGGAGATGACAGACACTAGTACAGTAGGAAATACAGATGAGACACGTCACGCCTGCAGTGGAATGTACAATAAATCAAAACCAGATTCATGACATGATGTTGGCATCTGGGCGCAGATGATAAAGGGTAACCCGAGCACCGCGAGGTCAAATGAAGGAGAGAACGTAAGACGGTAGGGAGGAGAATTGGAGAAATCGCTCGAAGCTAAGTTCCAGATCTCTCCAGGTGTTTCTGCACGAAACGGACTTGGTTCATTGGGAGAGCCTTGGGCCACGAGGTTCAGACCAGGTGGAGGTACTACAAAAGAAACTATTAATTATGACTTGAGCTCTGCCCCCTCTCTCTCTCTCTCTCTCTTTCTCTCTTGCCAAACAAATATGATGGATGGGGTTATCAGTGTCTTGCAGAAGCATGAACGACTGTCAGGTGTGCTTTGATGTCCGACAGCTTGAACGTCCTGCCTTGCGCTTTGATGATTTGCTTGAAATCCAGATGAATTGACATACCGTTGTTCACACTCCATACAACACAGCAGGCCATTAAACCCACTCCATACAAGACACTTATCTGTACTTTGATAGTGACAGAGTTCTACTTTCTTTCAAGAGCAATTCCCTACGGAGCAGTGGGATGAGCTGTGGCCGCTTGCACTAAACATAACTTTATCCGTTTCACTTCAATTTGTAATGTAACTTGAAAGCATTGGTTATGTGTGTCCACTCTCCTAACTGTTTGTAGAAGTTTATAGCTCTCTTGGAGGTCTCGGAATTGGGTGATGTGCTTTGGACAGCAGTTTAGGGGATTTTTATTTGTGTGCTGTACCACTGGCAACCAAGAGGTGGCGCTGCTTACATTAAACACAATGACTGTGGACTGTTGAATGAAGGAGTGAGCACTTGTTTCTTTGGGTGCCAGGGTAAGGTTTCAGTGGACTTTTCATGTTGTTTGCCTTGTTTAGTTGAATGATTGCAGTTTAACTTTGTGAATACAAGAATAAAAATATATTGTAGTTTAATGATTTAATTGTAATGTTGGTTAACAATTAATTTCTATTTAAATCCATCAAACAAGAATCACTTTGATTGACACATAAATAAATAAAACAAACAATATATGCACTTTATTACACTGGATTCATTTAGTAAATTAACATTATGTAAATATTGTTTATTGCTGTAGATCAATTTATAAAGCATTGCATTAGCAACCTAATGTCATATGCTTGAAACTCAGTTAATCCAAATACTAATTCAATTAAAGTTTTAAAAATGTTAAAATATATATACGTATTTAAATATATATTTAAAACTGCATATATGTAGATTAAATGCACTATACGTTGCTTTAAATAAAAGTGAGAGTTAATTCAGGAATCAAAATTCTGTCATCATTTACTCACTGTTGACATTCATTTGACATGACTTATTATTCTCAAACACGCAAGATATTGTGTAGAGTGTTGGGAACTGGCACCCATTCACTTAATATTTGTTTTGTGTCCATACAATAAACCAAAATTGGTGCCACCGCTGTTTGTTTGCCAACATTCTGTAAAATATCTTCTTTTGTGTTGTGCAGAAGAAAGTATGTCATACATGTTAGAAATGATAAGAGGGCAAAGAAATTATGACAGAATTAAAATATTTTGGTGAATTATTACCGTAACAACGCTGTAATCTGCTAGACATTAATAAAGTAAAACTTAAACTGTATTTTTTATTCAAACTGGAGCGGACTGTTCTGGAAAAACGAAGCTAAGCTGTAACATACCATAACAAATTGCTATATGGCACATCTTATACAATATACATTGTTGAGCTGAATTTTTCATGTTGATTTGACAAAGTCTCCCCAGCATCCGGTGAATGGGCCGAGGCTGTGCTGTTAATGATGGTCCTCCGGTTCAACTGCCCGTGTCCCTGGAAGTCAGGTCTTGAATGAATCATTTACATTGTTTTAATCAGGGGAATGTGAGACTGGCATGCAAAAATGAGCGCTGGAACCTATTTGCACTTAGTTTGCGGGGGAGAGCCGTCTGAAGTCGTCGGGGAAATGAGGGGCAGTGCGCTGGAACGCTAAATGACCAGCCACTGTTTGGAGTGCCCTTCAAACGGGAGCGACTCAAGGCGCCTCGGTCTTGTCTCTGTTCTTCATTAGCTCTCGCCGAAAAAATTGCGCAGATGCCTCTAGGAAGAGTGAGAGCAGATGCCGGGTTAGAAGTGACAGAATCGGGACAGTTTTTTTCCCAAGCTCAGGTGGGTGAAGGATTGGCACCATAAAAGAGCGACAGGCCAAAAGGTGCACGTGCAAAGCCTGGGGAGTCATTACCACGATACAAATGTTAGTTTGGGCCGGGTCACGGATCGCAGAGGTGAAATGCTCTGCGCAGGAATGACAGAGGCCTAGAAATGGCTGTGCTTTCACCGCTGCCAGAGCTTTCCAGTAAATGAAGCCTTTAAATGGCATTACTGCAACGACCTTTTCCCTTCACTTAAACAGAACAGAGCCTTCACAGAGCTCTCCCTGTCTGCAAAATCCAGCTCAGCCAACTGTATAACTTTTACCGCATTCCCTGGGATGGGGTTCTACAAACACATACCCAAGTCCACCTTCCTCCTTAGGTGAAGGATCTTGGGTTGTTGGATCAGCAATACAAACAAGTCGATAGCAAGGCAAGGAAGCCCTCCCGAGAGTGGCATCCATCTCGCCGGTGACTGGCATCTCTGTCAGATGGGAGGCTCCCTAATGCTCTGGCATTTTGGAGGAGTGGTCCTGGTGGGGTTCTAATCAACACTTAATCTATTAATAACAAATGAGAAAGAGGAGCAGATAAACTCCCCAACAATGAGCCAGTATTTTGTCCAAGATCAGTTTCTTTTTACAGTAACTTTCAGTCGAGTTGGCCACCCTTATAAAATTACCATGGTTTTACTTCATTTACTGCATTTGACATATGCTTGGAGCTGCAAACCAATGCTTTGCCAGCATACAAGACAGTAATGCAGCATTACATGTTATTTTCTATAGTAAACTGTGGCAGATTGCTTATGTAAAATACTATAGTACATAATAGTGTCTAATGGTATAGTATATAACAGGTATTGTAGTATTTTCTAGATTTAACCTTAGTAAATACTACAGAACATACTGCAGTATTATTCATGGGTCTTGATGGAACTGTAAGTTTTAGTATAGGATAGGATAGGATAGTAAAAGAAAAGAATAGTAGTTTTTACAGTAAAACCAAACAAATGCTTTTCCAAAATACACGAAAAACACAAGAGCTTCGTTCAGATTTTACTATAGTAAACTATAGTAAAATGTGGTATGCTGTAGTAAAATATTATAAATTATAGTACTGTACATAATAGTATATTATAATATTGTAATATGCTAAAGTCTGTACTGTTCAAGGTTCACAACACATTATAGTATCTATCTGTCTTCTCTAGGAATTTTACCACAGTTAATTGTAGTATATTATACACTGATGCATTTCTTTTATAAATTAATGGTACAGTTTGTTAAACTAAAGGATTATCTGCAGTAAAACCAAACCAATGCTTTTCCAACATACATGAAAAAAACATATCATACAGGTTTTACTATAGCAAATTGTCGTTTGCTTTCATAAAATACCGCATTACATAATATGTGACATAGTATAGTATTTAATTGGTACTTTAGTATGCGGAAGTATATACTCTGGCAAGATTTAATACACTATATCTGAAGAATTCAGGAATGTTACTGAAGTTAACTGTAGTAAATACCTATTATTAATCATAAGTTATAGCATATTATTCACTAATGTAAACAAAAAGTCTCCCCAAAGAATTTTAGCTATTTAATTTGTAGATAGAACATGGTTAATAGTAATCTTGCAATATAATAAAATTGGTACAAGTATTTAATTTCATTAGTTTTTTTTATTTTCTTACACATGTTTGATAAAATACATAATGTAGACATTGAAGTTAATCTTTGCATTTGTTTTTACCGTTAAAAGATATGTATTTAAAAATATACATATGATGAAGACCATAATCTACATTTATATATTCATGTGTGCAAAAGAGAGAGTTTAAATGTTGCTGTACAGCTTTGCAATGAGATTTTGTTTACTACTGACCTGAGGGAAAAGGGAGAAATATGAGATCTTATCATTTGCAGTTACAATAACAAAACAACTTTTTTGTTTTATGATATTTAAATTATATCCAGAACTCACCACCATGGATTGTTTTGGGCAGTTGCCAGGGTTTTCTTGTGCAGTAGCTAAAGTGTTTTTATGTGCTGTGTGTTTGCTTATTGCCCCAACCCAAGTTTTCTAATACTATACTGGTCCCTAGATATGTCTTGGGTTCATTTTTCAATGGAAATGTTTTTGCTGCTTTTTAAATTTTTTGCACCACTTACAAAATAATAACACACCTGCCCTCAATAAACTGGTACAAGTTTCACAAAAAAGGATAATAATTCAGTATAGTTCGTTTTAGTATAATTAGTATGATTGTTCACTATTAATAATATTTATAACATTACATGTAATATTATATTTACCATGTATATTATAATTCGATACAATTATTGTGATAAATGTCTGTGGTACTATCCATACTTTTAAAATATCTCAGTCTTAGTAATAGCAGTTACATCCTTAACAAACACTGCATTTGGATGACAAATGCATAAATGTCAAAAGAAACTTCTAATGCTAGAAATTGGACAAGTATCGCCCAGGTGGGATGGTAACTGAATGGGTATTGGTTTCTGACCCAGCTAGGCCAAACAATAATTGTGCCTTTGAGCATTACACTTTATGACCCCCAGTTGCTCCGGGACAATTATCTCTAAGTGTTCCTGTAGTTGTTTATAAAAAACTTTAAACATTGTGCAAATTACGAAAAATTACATTCCCTGCTCATTAACCTTATTCCCACGTTCGTTTTCTAATCATTTCCCGCAATCCTGTTTTGCAGTCCCTGTACTGTTTTGCAGTCCTGCTGTATAGACCTGCATTACATTCCTGGCAGTCTCTGAGTCCCCAGAGTGATATGAACTGGTGAGTAATCTCCCTGCGAGTGTGCCTGAGTTTCCATTGATTTTGTCTCAGCTTCTAGCTCCCCCAATTACCTCCATTCAAGCCTGTAAGTAGCCATGACGTCAGGGGAACGATAGTGTATCCTGGTCTTTCCTCTCTGAAACGTTTGTTTACACAACTAATTCTTCCTGCTGCTTCCTTTCATTAGGAGGAGCTGAGCTATTGGCTTGTCTGGATCTCTAAGTGCTTGTTGTCTAGTGTGCTGGGACTAGATTAAAAGGCGACTGCAGGAGGTTCAGGCGACTCTGTGCCATGTTGCAGGGCTTAGTAATGAAAGTTTGTAACCTTTGCATATGCAATTGTGCATTGTCAACTAGGTTGCCACCGTATCTGGAAATGTGTTCGAAAGAATTGAATTGTGTCCGTCAGTGCTGGTCACACTGTATGTGATGACATCATCAGGTGCTGTGTCTTTAAAGCTGCAATATGAAACTTAAACATTTTAAAATTTAGATAAGTTATTGTGCAAGTACATAAAGAGTCAGTGTTGAAACCTGCCTTGAAAGCATTTGACCATTGTAATGATTTATAATTTGAGCTGTCAGGTTTGATTTTGCCGATGTCATTTCAATTCAACACAGATAAAGATGAGGCTATAAAGGAACATGCAATTTAATGTTTTTAATATGAAATAGAGATAGAGAGGCCAAAGCTAAATTACAGCATTTTGTTTGACTATTAAACCACTCTCATGTCATCTCCAACCTGTATAACTTTCCGTCCTTGGCAGAAGACAAAAGAAGATATTTTGAAGTGTATTGGTATCTGATAACATCAAACCACACTGGTTAGCTTTGGCTTGTCGCATGTTTCTTTTATGCACCTTTTTCACTTTCCTTGTTATGATAGTTGAGAGAAAATAGAATATTTGTGATGATAGAGAGAAAATAACGGGGAGAAGGGAAGCATCAGTCATTGCCGAACTGTCCTAAATCAATTTATGTGTTAAATGTTTTTAAAAAAACATTATAAAATTATAAACCTATTATAACTTTTAGTTTCAAATAGTATGTAGAATAAAATTCTATAAATAAAACAAATACGTTATAATTGTGTTAAAAAATATGAAAACATATTAACTTGTTGTAAAAAGATTACAAAATAAATGCAAATAGATTATAATAAAAATGAATACATTTTAAAACATATTCAAATATTGATGGACAAAACATCCATCAATCTCGTACATGACTGGCGCACATTCTGAAGGCATTGCATCTTTGACAGTCCCCAGCTGCCGACATGGACAGGGTGTTACTGTAAAACAGGGTAAACTCTGTCTGCAGTCTTTCATTATGGTATCTAATGGCATTATAATGTTCTACGATGCTCCGGCTGTAGCTGCCCTTCCTGCAATGGTTTAACATTTCTGCTGTTTAATGAGACCACTCCAAACAAATCCTTACTGTCTGCTAATGAGGACAGGAAGTCAAAAAGACTCTCTCTCATTTCCTCTGAGCCCATCGCACACTTATTTAGTCTGGCCCTGGCCGTCTAAGCGCTCACTTGCCTCTTGTGTTTGTGTGAGGCTTTTTCCCCTTTGATAAACTTCATCGTAGTGAATTATGTCTGGGAGGGTTGTGCGGGCAAGCAAGACCCTGCATCTGCAGTCCCCCTCCCCCTTTTTCCAGCACACGGCAGCAAGAGGATAGAGGAGAGCACAGCCGTGGCTCCTTAATGACTCCCATCCCTCTCTGTGCCACGTTATTAATTAACTCAATGATCCTTGCCGATGGGGCCTGGGCGGCGGATTAGAGCCCCCGGCACACGCCCGCGGTTGCCGTTGTCGGAAAGGTGAAGAGGGACATGGTGGCGTGCCGCGCGTCTCTGGAGAACCTGGGCTCTGCGGCCAGTATCGCTCTCAGGGCCCGGGGGACAAGGTGTGTGTGTGATAGTGAAAATGCAGAATGCAGAGTGTGTGTATTTGTGAGAAAGATGGAGCGATGGTATGTAAGCAAGCATGTTAGTTTTGTATGTGCTTGTGATACAGGGACCTCTCGATGTGCTCGAGGTGCTCGACCTCTCTATCAGCCCCTTCTCACTTTTCCTAAACCTTTACTGTCTTTCCCTTTGGCATAGAATTCATTTAGTTTATAAAAGTGCACTTTCCAAAGTGACATCAACATTCAGGGCTGAAAATAATCATTCTGCGTGTATGGAATACAGAAATAACTCTGCAACAGAGCGTAAACGTTTAATGATTTAGACATTTGAAGTGTTTTGTCATAAGCAGGGATGGATCCGCATCCAGCAACTTTGAACAGACTGTCGTTGGCAGAGGCACTGTGTTTAGCTGACACTTTTTTTTGGCAGAGAATTTAAGAAGTTATTATCACTCCATTAAAATTAAAGTCTGGGTGTACACAATGGAATTAAACACATCTATATTTCATTGTAATGTGTAAATAGTGTTTTTATAATATACTTGTTAACATAAACTATCAGTCAATAACTCTACAGCATTTATATTCAAATATTGACCATGTTAGTTTAAGAGTGTATTTTACCATTAACTGTTGAAATATTGAAATTTTGTAATAATTTTCTCATGTATAGTGTGACTATGCTGTTGACTTTGCTTCCCTGAAAACAGATGAAGATATTTGGAAGAATGTTGCACTGAACAGCAGCTTGACAAAATGTTTAACCATACGCATAAACATATTTTGTTATTTGGTGGAAAAAAAATTTGGCATTCAAGAACAACTAGTCACATTTCGTAGTTCTAGTGATGGATTATAATTATTTGGAATTAAATCATGGGTGTGGTTTAGATTCTACATTGTTTATTGGAGGTCAAATAAGTCATAATGCACTAGTCTTAAAATTATGCAGCACAGTGTAAATGTGCAAGTTTTTGTTTGTGGAGAAAGTTAGCTCTTCCCATCTTACCTATTTCAGTAAATATAAAGTCGCCTTGCCCTCCCATAAAATAAATTTGTTTATCTAAGGTCCAGCGCTCACAGCTCATACATTTGCATTGGTCAAAATGAAAAGAAAGTGTGAAAGCGAATGGGATTGGCCGCTCCAGATGCCTGGCTGTGGCACGGAACAAATTAACATAAATGTCATTGTCAAAGTGGAATGAAGACAAAAATTGGGCCTGCGAGCAAGCTGTGCTGCCAGCTGATGACAAGGAGACTCATTTTAATGCACAAAGAGGTAAAATAAACAATCATAGGAGGGCATGTGTAGAAAATATGATGATCAGTTGGGTGGCGGCTGTGAGGAATAATATCAAAAGTCTTGTCATGTTATTTAAAGATGAATACCATCATTACCTACCTTATGCTTTCACTGTTCAATGTCTATAAATAAACCAAACTATAAATAAACCATTTATATTTTGACTTATAAATGTACATTTGTTTTTACCTTCTTAATAAAATTGTTTACTTGTTACAATTTTAAATAATTATATTGGCTTACATTAACTAATAGTGAACAATATTTTTTTGTTTTTGTTTCATTTTTGGTTTGAAATTCTGACATTGTAACTTTTTTAATATCTTATTTTTTATCCTTTTAAATTAACTTTGTATAAAAGCACCTTATAAATTAATATGTTAAAGTGATAGTTTTCCTAAAATTAAATTTCCTTAAGTTGTTCCAAACTGATGAACAGAATTTTTTTTTTACATTTATGATTTCAAACTTCTCTAAGTGTCTAACATTTATCCAAATGTCCATTTTTCTGTTCAACAGAACAAAAACTGTAAAAAGGTTTGGAACAACTTCCTAAAATAATTTTTATGTGAACTGTGCCTTTGATATATACATAAATGACCAAACCATCTAAATGTGCCGCCATTGTTCTGTTAAACTCTGTGAACTTATGCCAATTTTGTGGGTTTAGGGCGTGCATACCTGTATTCAGCAGAAAGTAATTAGTTTTATTTTCATAGAAAATTATTGCAATTAAACTGGGTGCCAAGCTATTCAAAAATGATAGAGTCACTCCTGAGGTTTGATCAGAGCATTCAAGGATTCGTAAATCCTTAATCGCCATCTCTTTTGGTCCAGCATCACATGCAGCCATTTGGTTCTTGCCTGACAATTGGCATTCAAATAGCATCTTGCTCACAGACCGTTCCTGGCGGCTGTGATAATGCTAATGTGTGTTGGCGTAGCGTTGAGACACTAGCTCTCCGGCATCATACGTCTCTATATGGCCCTCAGCGTCACCAAGGTGACAGCAGCACGCAGCCTGTGCGATTATTGACTGGGTGAACTCGGCACGACCTCGCCGGTGTGTGAGTAGAGGGCAGGGAGTTAGTGTATACTGCACTGTCTGTCAGAGACGTCAATACCGTGATGAATGGGTGGGCTGGTTATTAAAGCAGAATTAGAGCAGGGGGCATGGGGGGTGGGTTTGGAGGAGAGCGATAAATGATGGTGCAAATGGCTCTGCAGTCAAGGGCTGTAGTGCCGGATGGCACGGCATCGATGTCATCCGTCTTTATTATCCTCCAGGGAGAGGAAAGAGAGAGAGGGAAGGTTAGGAATCGGTCAGGGATGCAAGAGGCCTGTCACCGAGGCACCAATCCCCCTGCTGGTTACTTTTTCCTCATACCTCTCTTTAAGAGTTTTCTCTTTTTCTTCTGTCTTTGACTCTTCGTTGCCTTCTTTCCCCTCCATTTTCTCCAGCAGAGAGGGAGTGGAAGACCCCCTGCTGGTATTAATCATTGTGAAGTCTCAAAGCCCAGCGGCCCGGCATACTCATGAACACGGACGCGCAGACATCCATGGGTGGAATGGGCCAGTCGGTGGGTTCACTGCACAGTCAAAGAGGGTAGGGAGAGAAGATGATTGGATGAGCCATCGCTGGGCCGGCCCCTATGTGACATGTTGCCATGACGGCAGATGAGGGCGGAGGATGCTGCTTGTTGTTTGTGTTGTCTCCTTGCGCGCCACCAAACCCACAGAGAGGCACTTTCCTTTTTCTAATTAGTGCTTTATTTATTGATACCACAGTTAACATCTCTCCTAATTTTGGGATGACTGTGTCTCCATTACTGGAGGGGGCTTCTGCTTCGGTTTTGGTGCTCCAGAGAACACGTTAAGATGTTCAGCTCGTCCTCTGTTCTTTGCCAGCTGCCTCACTGACACAAGAATGTTTTCATTTTTATTTTCAAAGCAGTTTTTACTATTCAAATCATTCTTTAAGTTTTGTTCCGTTTTATTCTTCGGAAGACTTGTTTGAGTTTCCTGCTTTCTACTTACAATTCATTTTTTTCATTGTACTCTATTTTACTTTCACATTATTTGGCAGGCGCTGTTTTTCAAAGTGGATTTCAGCATTACAGTACATCTGTGCATTGTGGGACCTAACATTTTAGTTTTATTAATGACCAAAAGAAATTAATTTTATTTTAGACTGTATGAATTTTAAAGGCGTTGCTGGTATCTGGTGCTATTTCCATATTTAATTAAAACATTTGGGGAGGATTCCCATTTTTATCCTTACATTCAAGTTAAAATTCATTATTTTTGGTTGAGTGGCATGTTTTGGAATATTAAGTTTTAGTTGAAATCAGTTACCTAATTAAGTTTTTTTATATATAGTCATTGTCAGCATTTTCTATAGCTTTGCAGTTTAATTCATTAAAATACCACCACATGTCTGTAGAAGAACAGGCTAATTCATGCATAACTTTTTTTTTGATAAAGGTACATATTTAACTGTAGTGTCCGGTTTTACATTTCAGCTGCTGTATTGCTCTCGCTTGTCTTGTTTTGGCAGGCTATCCCGCGCCATCTGCGTTCTGTCGTTACGCCACTTAAGCGAAAGTCTGGATCATTGTTGCAGTAGACAAAACATTTACTCAAGGGCTTTAGGAACCGAGCCAGAACACTTAGAAGGATAACTGTGTTTGAGATTAATATGATCCTAGTTCTTCAGTCAGGGTCACTTGCATAATCTTAGAGAGACTCTTAACCTCAAAATCTTTTCTCCATCCCTTTACATCTAAGAAACCAGCTCAGCGAATCCACAATATTTTGACGTTTCCTAATTACCAGACACTCCCCTTAACCAGTGTGATATTCACTTGTATTTATGTCTTTGATCTTAGTGTGTGGCCACCGAATGGCCATAAACTGCAGATAAACTCCGAGAAGAGTAGGCGAGGGAACCAGCTGCGATTTAGTGATGTTTTATTGATGTGTGGGTCATGATATGATATTATTGCTTTCGTGTTAGTTATTTGAAACTTGACATCTTTTCACTGTTATATCTTGTTCATCTATGTTGGTCTTCTGTGTTTTATTCTGTTAGGTTCTTAGCTTGTTAGTTTGGATTTTTACATACTTGCTAAAAATAATCATGTTTTTTTTTCTTCTGAAAAACCATAAGGTGGAAAAGGTAACAACATTTTTTGACATGACATTGATATGATTGATGCAGTATAACGAAGTGAAATATTTCAGGCCTTTGAAATATCAACCTTTAACCAGTGTAATACAAAGTCATAGGTAATTTTTTCATGCTTCATACTTACTCTTTTAAGAAAATAAAACAAACTATACGATTTGTATTATTAAATATAGTGTAGGCAAAGTTATCAAGCACTTGGTACCTTTTTGATTAGACATTTGCAAGATCCAGTGAGAAACAATAAATAATTAATAAATAATGAAGATTACTAAGTTATATATAAGACATTTTCCCATGCTTCATATATTCTTGTTTTTAAGGAAATAATAAATTTTCTCAAAAGCATAAAAAATTAATTAAATGTTTATTTAAGGCAAAAATAAAAATCATGAATTGCGGGGTTTCAGAAGGAAAGCTGGAATATATTATCTTATATGTTATTTATACAGTACCAGTCAAAGTTTAAACATCTGACTGAAATATTCTTTATGATCATAAGAATCCCTTAAAGCTAAATATCTGAATTACTTTTGTAGACAAATACAAACATTGTGCCAGCTTATCATTTTTAAACAAAAATTGGATTTCAAGAATATGAATAAGAGCCCTGAATATAGATTCAGGACTCTTTCATAACTCTTTAAAAGCTACGCAAGGTGATTCAGCTTAAAATGCTTTAAGATTTATTCAGTAAATTCTAGTGAAAGGGTAGCATCTTTAAAGATTTTAAAACAAAATAGTTTTGATATTTTTTAGATGCTTTTAGTCACAACATTACATCTGTACAAATGTAACATCCAGTTACATTTGTCCTTGCCATTGAGTTAACTATTGTTAAAAAAGGAGGAAATATCTAATCAAAGACTCTTATTGTCGAGACCACCTAAACAAAGAACAGACCAGCCCTCCTCAAATTCATCTGAAAGAATAACCAACATGTCTAGTAATTTAGCTTTAAATTAATTTAGCATACAAACACAAAGAGAACAAATTAACATGATTTTTCTATGCTTATTTTCCATCACTTTTTCATTACCTTTAAAAAAAAGTCCGAAGGGTTGATTATAACAGATCATGGTGCTATAGAATATAAAAACGCAAGAAAGAAATGTCGCCTCTAAGAACTTTTCCCTTCTAAAGCATCACTGTGAAGAACCCTTAAAAACCAAAAAAGTACATGCATAGATCAATTTATTTGCACTCTAACAAACTAGAATTTTGTTGGCTTTTTTAGTTTTAGTTGACATTTTCTCTACATTTGAAAGTTAGTAGAGTATGTGGGTCCTAATTTAGCATCACTACAGTCTGCATTAAAGAGATGATCATACAAATGTGTCATATAACCCCGCTGTGAGAACCAAGAAACCCATTGGTTCATTAATTACTACTACATTAGCAGCTGATTTTCTAAGGTGATCAGTCAGCGCGGCCGTTTTTCCAGTCTGACGTTCTGGGCACTATCTTGCCCAAACACCTGCAGCCGTCGGGCCCTCATCATCTCCATTTCATAACCGCTCTCCTCTTTGCTCCCTTCCCTACCCAGACGGCTGGAGACCCACGTGTCACATCAATCCGAGCGTACTGTTTATATTTATGTATGGCAGAGAGAGGGAAGAAACCATGGCACTGTGGGGTTTATTGACTAAGCATTAAGTAGGCATTATCAGACGATAGGGTTGTTATTTATGAGGCAGAGGGAGAGACATTGTGGCTGAGTTATGTGAGAACCAGGTGGAGGATGAAAGCTGCTTACACACAAGACGGTTGATAGCAGACTGCCTTCGTCCCCAAACCTTGGCGCAGAAACGGGCTGTGACGTACACGGTCCAAAAATTGCAAATTTATGGAGGGCCGAGATGTGCCGGCCCATAGGTCGCTGACGGTTGTTTATCTGCATCTCACTGTCATTGTTTTGGTCAGGGATCACCGGCACTATGCAGAACAGATGCAAATGCTGAATAACAAATCTGACACTTTGTGCTGGAGGTGTCCGTAGGAGCATGCAGCACAGTGACCTGTGGGAGATAGAAATGCCGATGTTGGTGATATATGGTTGTGATTTATTTGTGTGAATTTATGATTCTAATAATACTTGGTAATGTTTTGGAAAGGTGATAGAAAGGGGCAGAGATCGAACTGTTTCCTACCGTATTGTTTTCACACCCGTTTTGGAAAGGGTTTACTTATTTAGTATATAAATTTTCTTAGGTAATTTACTTTCATTGCCAGTTACTCATTAATAATATGAGTTATGGATCAATGTGAAATAGGGGCTGCAAACACAAATGCCACCTCTATAGAAACGGATTAGAAAAATCAAGCAGAGCCTCTTTTAAGTCGACATAATAATAGACTACTTATTTCTTTAATTCACATTTTTAGACTTTATTTGCTTGATTTGTCAGTGGACGTTGTTCCAAGGAAAACCTCATTTGTATGTGAAAAACCTTTGCTTTCTGGTTAAACATTTTTTAAATGTCTATGAATGTTCTTTTAGGTTAACCTGCAACAAATAAGTTCACCCAATAATGAAACTTTCATTATCTTTTACTCAACCTCTTGTCATTTCAAACCTGTATTGCTTTCTTCCAAAGAACACAAAACAATGTATTTTAATGAATGTTCTATTGAACAACAATAGTACCTATTCGTTGTTCAGTCACAAACATTCCTCAAAACATCTTCAATTGTGTTCTGCAGATGGAAGAAAGTCATACAGTTTAACAATATCAAGAGGATGAGTAGATAATGACAGAAATTATATTTTTCAGTGGTTGAACTGTTCCTTTAAGGCAAATGAGTGTTGAAGAAAAAATGTGAACAACATTTGTGAACATATGATGAAAATCATTTATCTACTGTATTAATGTACATTGTGCAGTTTTACTTTCATTACAGTGCAAATATACTCATATCTTCATCATTCGTAGATAAAAAATAAAGCTATGAATGCCTCTTAATCTACATATTCTCATCTTAAGTTCCTAAACAGCTTGTGGTGGTTCTGCCCCTGAGAATGTGCACATTCTTTGGAGACCATCATTTGATTCATGTGTGACCAAATCCAAGTACTGTTTATAGCTATATAACAGTTTAAGTGCTTTCTGCTGAAATATGGCTTGCTTTAAAGAAGAATGGGCAGAAATGAGAGGAAAGAGCGCTTCATTTGCCAGTGCTTTAGTTTATTTCAAATTACTTATTACAATCACAGCTGTTGATTCTGAAAGTTTGTTGCAGATTTACACATCTTGTGTTTAACTCTCGATGGTCAGGGCGCCACATAAACATGAGGAATTATCAAATGCACTTTGAAAGATGAAACAAAATTCCTCTCTTCCCAAAACAATCAGATGGGTCGGCCAGGCCTTTTAAGGATGACGCTTTCTTTACACATCTCGTGTAAAATGCCAACATGCCAAGACACTCACACTTCACCTACCTACAGCCATCTTTCTCTCCGGTAAACCAGGTCAACAAACAAAAAGCAATTATGTTAGGCAGCTGCCGCCTGGGAGCGGGTAATTACAGTGCAGTGTGGACAGCTTCATTCTAAACAGGTACTAAAAGCATCATTAATCATTTCCATCAAGATGCCTCAGTCCGTTAACCGTCACGTGACGTGCCGCCAAGTGTCCGCCAGGGATGGAGGCAGGCCGCCGAGGGAGGCGTCGGTGCGTGATTGGCTGCTGCCAGAAGTCCTTGTTCAGGTCAGCCAGTCAGCTGGGCTGACCCGCCAATGACCTTCTATCACTTGACCTTTGAAGGGCTGGGGATCACGACTCGATATCGGCCGGTGAGGGAGAGAAGGAGGGAGGATAAGATGAATGGTGGGGAGACCGAGGCGTAGAGGAGAGGAACGGTAGAGGGATGTATGAAAGGATAAAGGAGGGAAGATGGAAGACGGTTGAGATGAAAAATAAAACAGTGGGTTGACTGAGCACCAGGGTTTTCCCCTATGCATCCACTGACAAATAGAAACGCATGTCATTATTATTCAGAATATAGCTCTTCTTACAGATGCATTTGTAGGCCAAGAGGAGGTCTATGAACCTTAGGTGTCACTCTTATTTTTTTTAGATTTACGTGATATATACCAATAAATTTTTTATATATGTGTTCTTACAAAGTCTGCCGTATAGGTTTCTCAATTAATTTACCAAATTAACACAATTAATGAACCTCTTGTGCACATCACTGATAATAACATGCTTTCATCCATCTTTCTGTGCGAAATATCCGCACAGTGACTCAATTGGGGTCGTTCAACATGTAGAAGGAGACACAAAAGCTTATCTAAAAGACGGACAGATTTCTATGCTCCTCTCATCTCCCCTCCACCTCTTCTTTCTCCTCTGTGTGTCTGTGAAGCTGTCACTATGGCAACCTCACCATGGCAGCAGGGAAGTGTGCGTGATGGGGGGGTTGCGGAGCTAATTTATTCTTTTTGTTTAACAGAAAATATGAACACGAAAGGTCAAATGTGCTTTCGTTTGCATATGCGATTTGCAACCGTGCAGGACATGAGGTACAGTGAATGATCCATCTGATTAAAATAATAAATTGCACCATGGATCTGTTAGAAAGAAGTTGAAATATTGCATATCTGAATTGCTCTTTACAAATATTGTATATCCCCCTTCTTTCTTTTGCCCAATAAGTGTTGCGTGTTTCTTTTGTTAGGTTTTCATAACCCCAAGATGCCCAAATGTCTGTATCAGCAGAATCTTCACGCTCTCGTTGTCTTGATTTTAGGTCCCGTAATGCTCGTCTGCAACTTTTCAAAGGTCATTCCGAACCCTGAGAGTCCATCTCACAACACCGTAGAGGTCAGAACTGCTTCCCAATAACCACACATAAAGGCCTCCTTTATTTACGCCGTAGGAAGAGCCCAACACTAAAGTGGGTTGGGACCATACGCTCAACCAAATGCACGTGGCTCAAGTCACAAACCCATCAACCCAAGCACCTCTGGGCCTCGTGCCGATCTGAATGTAAAAGACCTGAGAGTAACCTTGACACAGTTTCACCTTGGTAAGCGTGCCGTTTCTCTGCCTCATTCTGATTCTTAGACCCCATCTCCCCTCCCCCTTCTAAGAGAGCATGATTTCTTAACCAGCCAGAAGTGCTGAGTGCTGCTGTTTGCTTTGTACACAGAAATTTCGCTGAGGCTGTAAGCTGTCCCCAAACATCTGTTCTCGGGAGTCGTAAAGGCTAGGAGAAACCAGGGCTAGAGAATAGCCTCCTTGCATGCGCCCTGCATGCAAGGTGCCCAGAGACCTTGCCTTTATTGGCCACAATTTAAGTGTGCCGCTGACATGCAAACAAATGAACGTCAGATCTAGATTTTAGCAGCTGAGGTTAGGAGTCACACAATGACAACACAATGACACTTTTTATAGATTGTGCTTGTGTGTGGTACTGGAATGTAAAGGGGTGTTGAAAGCTGTGTGTCTTTTTTTGTTAGTGTGCAGTAACCAGACATTTTTGGGACCACCCAAAAGAACCATTCGTAGGTGAAATGAGCAGTTGATTTTAAGAGAGGTTTGACAAAGGACAAAGGAATATTTGCATGGAAACACTTACAATTTAACAACTAAACTCCCTGTTAAATGATTTTGTAATATGCATAGCTATTAATGATGAATATTTTTATGGCAGTGAAATTATTTTAATAATTATTGAGAAGGGAATAATATTTATAGCCAAAGAACCAAAAACCTTGAAGGGAATTTAGTGCAAGCATGTAAATACAAAAGCAAATACACAGTAGTTACATCAACTAATTAAGAAAATACAAATCGTTGGTAAATAATCAATTAATAATGAATTATAAAGAATCTCAAAATAGATTTGAAACAGTAGTGCTTGAATGAGCCAATAAATCAATAAAAACATGATATGTGGACTTTTAAAGCATCACCAACCAAATACACCTTCTAAATTCACTGTCTTTGTCCTATTTATTACCATTTGGAAAGTCATGCTTTGACTAGAAATAAAATTGTACAAATATTAATGTTTTTATTGTTTTATTTTAAGGAAAATAGTGTTGCATCTTTACAAGGGATGAGCTAAATACAACTTGCAAATATTGCTTAATATCCAAAAATCTTTTAAACCCAAAAGTAACTGTTATCTTTTTTTGTCGTGTGAACTCCTGGAGGTCACAAAGTCAGATGTGTTTGTATCTACAGTCATGCTCAGTCACACGCAACTGTTTCATAGGCCCCTAATACCGAAAATAACCTTTGTCTTCCTTCATCGTTTGAAAAGCATTGCGAAGCAAGGTAATGCGGTTTGTTCTGAATTACTAAGTAAAATGTAACAGCGCAGTGAGGATTATCCTCGATCCTATCACATTATCTATTTCTGCACCCACATGCCATAACGTGGGCATTAAGCCCCTGCGCACGGATGTAACAGAGCTCAAATGCGCATCAATGTGTGTAGGTAAATCTAATGAGCTATAGTGGAGAAAATCTTCCTTCTTGAACGCTGTCAAACATCATGAGTCAAATGCTCACATCTTCGTGTCGAGAAGGAATACATTACTGTAAAAGGGTTTATGGGTTTTTTAATTTACCAAACCTGAGAATGCAAAGTAATACTAAGCTGAAATAAAATTACATAGTTGTCAAAGTTTGAAAAATATTTAAAATATGTAAATAGTTTTTTCGGCTTTAAAAAATAATATTAAATAGATTTTTGTTGATTTTCATATTGTTTCTCGCTTGTTAAAACCTCTTAATAAAAAACAATTAAATAAGCAACAATGTCTTATTAATTAGTGCCTTGGGCAGCAGGTAAGGAACAAAGTTTATATATATATTTTCTTTATGTTTCTATGTTTGTTTTCTTACAAGTTAGTTCTTACAATAGATGCAATAATAGATAAAATAAAATAGATTTTTGTTGATTTTCATATTGTTTCTCGCTTGTTAAAACCTCTTAATAAAAAACAATTAAACGAGCAACAATGTCTTATAAATCAGTGCCTTGGGCAGCAAGTTTATATATATGTTTTCTTTAAATGTTTCTATGTTTATGTTTTCTCTTTAAGTTAGTTCTTAAAATAGATGCAATAATAGATAAAATAAAATAGGTTTTATTTTTCAGATAAATTAAAAATATTTGTTAATGGTGTAATTATCGTTAATGTTTTTATATCATCTTTACATGCCTCAACCTTTAAAAGTGCGCTCAAAGCCCACACTTTAAAATAGGATCAAACGATTTAAAATGAATGTAAGTGTAAAGATAACGCAGATTAATAATGCAGCCTCCTCTCTGAGAGCCACTGACCGGGTCACTGCTGTCTCGAGGCAAAACAGAGGTCAAGAGGTGAAAGGTGAACTCGGGAGTAACTGCATACATTAGCAGGCTTAGGCATGCAAGTCGTGTTTTGTAAATAGAACTTTTTCTTATATGACAAAAGGATATGGTTTCAGTAGGCCATAAAAACGTGCATTTTACAAATGTAATATATAATATATTATAATTTCATTAATGCGTCCATAAGAAATTTCGATCGAAAGTCACTTTAAAATATTTTAATAGTATGAAAGAGAAATATTTGTTTTTATATTAATCACGTATTAGTAACTGGATGATGTGCAAAATGATTTAAAGTTAAACTTGAAGTTGTAAAGAACTTAATTTTTTAATTCGTAGTTCCTTGTCATTAAGAATTATAATTGAGATAAATACTTTTGTCATGCAGATATTTTGTAACATTTATTGAACATTCACCGTGCTGTTTTATGTGCATTGTTTTAATATTCCTGAAATCCTTAAGAAAAGAACGACGCCTTACATTTAAACCCAGGAATTATTTAACACATCAAATCAAATCAATTAAAATCCAATCTACTTAAATCCACCTTTCAATAAATCGATCGGTTAGAGGTGCTGATAATCGTTTCCCTCTTTCAAGATAATTCCAGCAATTATTTCTGTCCATGCCCATCGAAAATCCCCATGACAGGGAGGAAATTTGGGATTAGAAAGTGCAAATACACAACCCGAGGAACAGATGAGGAAACTATTAGTCGCCTTTAAAAGTGGATAAATTATTTTGATTAAGTACGAATTAAGCATACAATCTCATAGACACACATTTAATGCGTTTAAAAATAAAATGAACCTTCTGCCAAGAAATATAACACAACATACATCCAATGCATTCCTCCTCCAGCACCGTTCATCCTATCTGTGCACATCAGTGCTTTGATGCCATCAAAATGAGAAGTTGGTATCACTGGAGGTTCAACCCGTGGCACTCGATTTAACCTCTTACAGCAATAAATTGGTGAAAATACACGACTAAGTGAAGGCACTTTGTACGTTGACAGCTTTTAGCCATTATTTAGAAAGACGAGTTCCACCGATCATCTTGCGGCGCTCTTTATTTGCAGATAAAAGCATGAGCAGCATGGCTGTGACAGACACAGTATGTCTGTAAAGAGCATACAGAAAATAAACTAACCTGTTGAGTGTGTTGTTCTGAATGTGTATGTTGCAATAATATTATTTGTTTCTGAAGTCTAATATTTCAAAAATATTAGATGGGAAATTATGTCTTCAGGTTTTATTTATCTTTAAAAAAACTTTTATTTTAAATGAGTGCATTCAATCATATTTTATTTAATTGAAAAGTACTTATTTGCTAGTTTCCAAAGTTGAAAATAGACGAGGATATTATGATTAATATATTATTATTAATGTAGGATAACTAAAAATAAGCTGGATTGTTTGTGAGTTTAGGGTAATAATCAAATGACACTTATTTTGTTTTATTTCTGATGTTTATTAAAGAAGATGAATCGACACAATATCATTATAATTATGTTTATGCTCAATAAAACAATACATTTTATATGTAGGTCCTATTTAAAAAATTAAAGTGCATTTCGATTAAACCATTTTACTTTTCTTGACTCAACAGGTGAGCAGATTATTTATGTATAATTGTGGAATCGTTACTATTGTATTTTATTAAGATTAAAAAGAATTTTGGACATCTTTAATTTGGGATATTCAATATTATTTTAAGGGATTTTAACTCTCATAAAAATGCTTACTTGCTCTGTCATGTACAGTTGAGCGTCAGGGTTTAGTCCGTCCATTAATCTTAAACTTAAATTATTTTCTCAGAAGAAAAACAAGTGTTTATATTGTTTGATGGTAAATTCTCACCACAACTTAAAATCATCATAAATCCTGGAACCAGGCCCTCACGTAGCATTTTCTTCTGTTTCATGCGTCTGTTCTGAAACCAGATCTTCACCTGAGTTTCGTTTAGATGGAGATTGTTGGCGATTTCCACCCGTCTGGCTCGGGTCAGATATTTGTTAAAATGAAATTCCTTCTCTAGTTCTGTCAGTTGTTTGGTGGTAAAGTTGGTTCGCGGGAGTCCGCTGACAGTCTGTCCGATCCCGCAGTTCTCATCAGGATTTCGTGCGTGGTCCGCCTTCGTCTCCTGGTCCGAGCATCGCCCCATTTCTGGGTTGACTGTAAAATAGTGCAAAATACATCATTTAACATTTAGCATTTAAAGGAAATGCGGCCAAAGTTCCAAATAACATCTTAAACACTTCAACAAAAATACGTTTGTATTTTCTTATTTTTAAATACAACATTAAAACGACTCGTTATCAGAACGAATCAAGTTTGGTAATTTGGCCTGAAAACATGTAAAAATAATTACTTTTTTAATGTTGTGAAATTATACATTTATTTATGCATTAAACATTATTAATAGAAATTATTAATATTATACGTTTTAATAGATTGGGTCGCTCAAGCATTAATTAAAATTGTACCTACATATATTCGTGCATTTTTTGTGCATTTTGGATATGAATTATGAATGTTGTAGTATGCATTCAAATACCTTACAATCAATGCTAAAAACTACATATTTAACGAAGTTAAATAAAAAAGGATGTATTAACACCATACAACCATATAACCATTTTTTTTAAAATAAGTCATTTGAAACAGTGCTTTCATGTTGATTTTAATTTATTATTATAGATACAGTGCTGTTCACTAAAATATTTGCATTAATTTTGCCAATTTAAAAAACACACAGTTAAGTAAAAATTACTAAACACACACACACACACACACACACACACACACACACACACACACACACACACACACACACACACACACACACACACACACACACACACACACACACACACACACACACACACACACACACACATATATGTCACACATATATCAAAGCAATGACCTACATTTCATTTAAAATTATAGAAATATATCTTAATAATGCAAGCTGACCATGCAGTCTGCTAAATGTACTTTTTTATAGCGTTTTAGGAATTTGCAAAGATGTAACTTTGACCTGAGTGCTAGAATCCTGTGAGCTGCTGATAGGACTGTCTGTTTTTTGTTACCTTGCAGATGTCATAAAACATGCCAGAGATACTGCTGTGCTGTGAATACTGCTTCTCACAAGCTTTAACTTGCTATAAACAGCACTAAATATAAACCTGAATACAATAAAAGCCATTCACATTTCAGTTTTTATGTCTTTTACTACAGTGTTAATTTTAGAATAGGATTAAAACTTCCAGTTTTATTGAGCCAGTCAACCAACAGCTGTTTTAATGGAAACCAAAGCCGCGTTTTGTTGTTTGTTTGTGTTGTTTGCTTTTTTCAGCACACAGGAAGTAGCACATTCTTTTACAACAAACACACACATGGGTCGGACAGGAAAACCCCTGGAGTGATAGAGGCACACTGAGCCCCTTCACGTACTGTTACAGTTGGAGTGTCTTTCTAACCTTCGTGCCATCTGCACAACATGTGTGTGGCTGTGTGTGTGGTCATGTCATTGCCATTTAGGACTTACAATCTAACAAATGCAATCCAAAGCAATCGTAACATAGATGCAGTTTATTGATAATGAAAAATACAAATAATATATTTTTAGTCTTATCAATCTGTGAAGAGGAAGATTTTTAGCGTAAGAACCCAAAAAGAAGATGATACTGTTGACTTTGAGAGTACCATTAAATCCCATCTTAACATCATTGAAAATAGACAAAAAGATGATAAGGCAACTATGAGGTCACCTCTTATATTCAACGGGGACATTCACACATTCAGTGGATTCACAGTCAAATACTAAGTAATTAAGCAATTTCCTTAGGAAATAAAAACTGCGTATGAACACCCTGATGAATGAGTGTCTGGATAATAGAATTGGCAGTCGCCATGAGGCATATAGGACTCAAACTAAATATTTGAGGAATGACTTGCAAACTTGAAAATGGCCAGCCAGCTCGAGGGATGACGTGGCCCGCTAAGCCTAAAAGAGAGGGGGTGTTTTGAGGTGGGATCGATACAGATTGCCTTGGTCATCTGGGCATCCAGCCCACAGTAATTCAGGTGCTGTCAGGGTATAATTGAAGAATGACGCACAGGGACTTTGTGGACTGTACTAGGGAATACAGTTAGACACTGTGTAAGCTTTTATTCACATTTCGAATAGGAAACATTTTGATGTCGCCCAATGAAACAATAGACTTTACAATGGAAAGAGAATTGTTCGCTCATCTTCTATTAAGCTGACTGTTAAACAATGAGCTACATAAGCAATGATTGACTCCTCTACAACTCCAATCTCTCTCTTTGCATTGATGGATTTGAGGAACAGTTGAGGACATTATGCAGTAATCGTGGGTCTTATGTGATGAGAACATATTGACCTCTTATGAATGGCTAAGAAGTGTTTTCAAGAAAGAAATAGAATGAAGATACTTGTTATGACAAACACAAAGCGTCTTTCATCTCTCCCTTTGATTGCCAGAAACAAAAATAGGCCAAGCTCCGATAACAGTTAATAGATTGTGAACTCCTGCAGCTGGTGGCAAAAAGTTTCAGTTACTTTCATAAATACGTGTTTTCTTAACTAAAGGGGTTTCCTGCAACCGGGCACTGGCCATGCGCCCTTCAATCTTTCGTTATTTGATAAAGCAGCACCTTCTGCTCTATTTCCTGACCACAGCTGTTGTTCAGACACCGGGCATTATAGCCTGAAATGACCTTTTCGTGAACATATTTGCCTGTGAGTTATTTTACATCATCAGTGTGGCCCGAGAAGACATCCTTCTCGCTGACACTTGGAAACATACAGCTCTATTACTGAATTTAAGTAAAAGACAAATATTCTTGGTCTCTTCTTGGTTTTGCCATCAAGCCTATTACAAGTATTGTGATTTATTGAGGGAACAAGTGATTCACAATTTAACACTCGGCCCTCACAACAAACATGAAATACTTTGACATAATACAGGTCAAATGTCACAGAGTGTGACATTTTATGAGCAAACATCAAGTAACTCAACATTTGAACCGCATTAAACACAGACCTATCCCATCATTACTCTGGTTAAGGATTACACAAAGTTTCTGACAGACATTTTCCACCATTCAATATAGAAAATTAATTGCGCCTTGTAAACATTGGTCTGTATTAAGATTAAGGGCTCTGTCTGGGAAAGAGTTCCTCTGAAGTTTATTTGGCTCTGAATAGGGAGCTAGGGGGTGCTGGACTCCTTTAAATATGGTCAGGGCTGTTGCTTGTCAGTAAGAGGATTTTAAGAGGATGCACATATAGAATAGAATGGAATTTGCTATTAATAAAATGTCGGAATTGTGCCAGCCATATTTCGTCTGACCTATTTAAAGACCAGAGCAGAGAAACAGATTACACACCCCTTCAGTTTTAAACAGTCCTCTAGTTTGTTGATAACAGATTGATCTGAGAAGCAAAACTCTCTTTTTCCTTGACACGTGCCATAGGGTGGGATGAGTTTCAACAAGAGCTTCAAACTTCTGCTACTTTTAAATGTGTAAATGAGGCTTCTTTGGGTAAACAGAAATGTTTCAATCGTAAGTTAATATTTCTTTAAACTTTTATTTTATATTATATTTAAAATAATTTGTTTAGTTTTTAAATATATATTTTTCCTGCAGCTAACCAGATGTCCCTGGAGAATTCTTATTTTAGACTCATGTTAAGCATCTGATGACTTTCTAAACTTGGAAAATATATATAAACAATCCCCCACATAAAGCTATTAAGTTGTCTATGTCTCTGGTTTATTAAAACCCCACCTTTAATATCAGTCTCTTGGCTCAAATCGTTTTTGTCCCTCTTTGGTTAAACCATAATGACAAAACTCTATATCTCATGACAAACACCCATCAAAGCATGACACTGAATTGAAGAAGCACATATGTTTCTTGTTCCCTATGGAGTCCACCGGGCCATTGCATCACCTCACCGAGGGGTGCGTTATACAGACATTAAAAGTTAAACTTTCAAACATACCTGCACGTTGCTGATTCCTCCTGACTCTCATCCAGTCGAATGTCTTTCCACCTTGCCATGTCTCATTTAACGTGTTAAGAGTCTCGTATCTAATGTTGTCCTTATCTGAGTGATGATGTCGTGGGCCATCGAGGTGTGTGTTGACTGGGCCACAGTGCGCGTCGGAGAAACTTCTCAAAGTGTCTGAAGAAGGAGAGAAGCCCGTTCTGGAAAGACCCCGTTCACAGCTTTGGAAGGAGGGGGCTTGGGGTCGAATAGGGTGCACTGGTCTATAGAAATCTTGATTATGGGGGAAGGGGGGTCTGGTCGAGTTTGTATGACCGGGGTCTTCACAGGGCTTTGAACAAGCGGCTGTGGCCGAGGCACTGAGATGCGTGAAATGATGCTGAAGAAAATCCACCCCGGCGTGGCAATGTCCCTCGCCTGTGGTCCGAAAGTCATCTCCGTGGTCCTGATGCAGGCGCCTTACTCCCGTAGCATGAAAGCCTTTGATGAAGAGTGACGTTGTGTCCCCGCCGCCAAGTGACCCTTGATAAGAATTCATAACTGCATGGTATATATTCCAAATTGTCGTCCGAAACCGCAAGCGACAGACAGTCCATCCGCAGACGGTCAGTCAGACAACACTCACCGAGCTCGTAAGGACAGAGGCACCGATCCAGACAGCGACATGCCTTGTTGAAACATTGGATCGGTGATGGATGGGGATGACGTGCCCTCTAACTCTTGGCCAATAGCCGGACATCTCCTTCATCTGAGTGAGCGTTAATTTACCAAAGCAAGCAACTTTAGACTACTTACTTGACCTGCTAATAAGGTCCCGTGGAGTGTGTGTGTGTGTGTGTGTGTGTGTGTGTGTGTGTGTGTGTGTGTGTGTTTGCGTGCGTGCGTGTGTGTGTGTCAAGAGTCAAAAAAGTCATATTGATAAATATGTTTTTTTAATGTGCTCTTCCACATCCTTTTCGTCTGAGATTTTACAAGGGAAGTGCATTTAAGTTTAATAAAGTTTTTTTATGATCGGTTTTTGTTACGTGCCTCACTTTTCATTTCTAATTAATTCCAGCACCTAAAGATTTTTGTTTCCAAGCACACACGGTCGATTTTTTTGCTTAAATTGTGCTTGTTTGCTGGATTACAGAAGGCCCACATCCGAGTTTCAAATTAGCAAGCACAAAAAAATCGATGGAGATGTTGGTCAGGTGCCTTACTTGACCCAAAACGAATGATTATATTGGTACATATTTGTTTTAATCTGTGACATTTGTAAATTAAAAAAACATAACCCCTGTGATTTATACCTTAAATTCACATTTCGACTTTTTTTACTTAAAATGACACAGAAGTGTTAAGCATTCTTAACTCTCAATAAACACATTTATAACACAAGTTAGAAACTTCTTCCTTGGATACTTTAGAAACTCTTCAACTTTCCACACTTGCTTGTTTTATGCCCTTTCTTTAGCTTGAATCTTTCACAACACTGTTATGACCTCATTCTAGGGACAAACGTAGCCCAAGACATGGTTTGAATTCTAGGTCGTATGAAAACTAACCTAACAAGTAGAAATGATGTTAAAGAGGAATCATAAGGTCATTGTGTAAGGAGATCGCTGAATGATGATCTGGGCTTCCAACAGCTGTCGTCACAGAGGTCATCCGGCGGCCAAATGATAATCAGCAGCTGCCTCCTCTGCCGCAATGAAACGCTTCAAATAATCAAAAAGATTTGCTGGATAACTTACATTTTTGCAATTAAAAATATGAAATACATTTGTTAGATATAGCTGTTTTATAATTCATTATTTGAATTAATTGTTTAAAAAGAAAAAAAAACAAATATATATTTGTATAAAAGATGTCAAGCAAGACAACCTGAAAATATGCAAGAAGGGACTTTTTTAAATTATTCAAGTTTTACTGGTGAGTTTTTATAGTTGTTGTAGGCCTTTTTAAAATCCCTACTGATAAGTTTCCTCTCTATAAATGGTTGTATTTCTACATCCTAAAATGTTTATGTGGAGAGAGATATTATTTGATTTATGTTATGTTTTACAGAAGTCAAACAGAGAACGACACTTGTATTCAGAAGTTTTAGCACTGGTTCCGTTCTGACAGGCTTGGTTTGCACCTTCAATGGTTAATAAAACTATATGCAAGTTATTATTGGGTCAATATAATCCCAGCACTGCTTCAGATAAAAATAGAACGTTAGGAATCAAATTAGTTTACGTAATAACGCGTTTAGACAATCATTCATTTAACATACAGAGTAATACAGAGTGACACCAAGCACATTTGTTATATTTTAAATGTTTTTCTATTTATTTATTCAATGCTGACTCTCTCTCTCTCTCTCTCTCTCTCTCTCTCGCTCTCTCTCTCTCTCTCTCTCTCTCTCTCTCTCTCTCTCTCTCTCTCTCTCTCTCTCTCTCTCTCTCTCTCTCTCTCTCTCTCTCTCTCTCTCTCTAAAAGTTAAAAAGTTAAAGTTCAAAGTTTTAACATGCCTCATCACTGATTTATTTCCTCAAGAAGTCTTGGATAGTAACAAATACAGTGAGCTTGTGTTAAGAGTAACAATATATAATTGGCGGGCAGCATTGTATTATATTTAATCACAGCACAATTTCATAATCATGTTTTTATGTTTTTATCCGGTTTTTGTTAATGCATCGGTCATAAAGTCGCGTCATCCGACACCAGCTCACTGAGATGCGTCTTTCGCATTTTAAATGCAAACCCCACTTTTTTTTGGAAATCATTTTTTATTCTGTTTATTACCTGGTTTTCGAATCAACAACAAGTGCGTGACAAGTGTCACATTTAGTGATCTGGAATAAGATAAAGACTTTTAAAAATCTTTAAAAACTCATATCAGGACTATAGACCAAACAGCCACGTGTTCTGTCCATTACAGAAGGAGGAATATTCACTTCTATGACCTATACAGAGTTTCACTACAGCCCTGCAGTGATTAAAAAACAATCTTAAATAATCATCAATGTATAACTGTGCACTCCCAACCCCAGAGATCAGGTCCCAGCTGGAAGAATAAATGGAATTCTACAGGCAGCAATGCACTGAATGACTGAGTGCAATATATCCCTTCCCTCTGTACATTTGCATGGTACACTTATCCATCTTTATGTCAGCTGTGGGGTTACCCAGGGTTCACACGCTAGCTTGTTTCTCTCCTCTCCGCTCAATAAATAAATCTCTGCTGCTCTCTGTTTACGGGCTGAATATAAATTTGTTTGCAGTCGATCGCGGGCCTGTGTGAAGGCATTAGAAATTGTATTTCTGTAATGGGTTTCAGCATGAAGGGGGGGGGGGGGGGGGGTTGTTGGGGAGTTGCAGAAGTGTTTGGCTGCAGGGTGTATAAAAAAAACAGGTGCGCAGTGCTTCACCTCAATAAGATTATACACTTTTATGGTCCAGATAAGATAAATTTGCCCCAGGCTGGATTTGCAATGGATTTGTACTGAATTTTAATGTTATTCACTTTCATTTTATAAATATCAAATATTAAAGGTTTATTAGATTCTTGCACCATATGTTCGATTAGTATGAACCTTGATATGAAGCTGTGTTGAACACGTCTCCGTGTGTTTTCATCAGATTTTGACCTTAGTTAAACTGCTCGAGGTAAACAAGTTATTGCAAGCTGCCACCCTTAGTACCCAACAGCTTGTCCCATCAACATGCATATATGCCCGGACAGATGATGGGGAAATAGTCTTGGCTCGTGTTCAGAGCCAGGTGAGACAGTATGCATTTGTTTTTCTGATTGACTTGATAGAAACCAAAAAAATCAACATCTGAGGTATTTATGGCCTCTGTCACATGCTGTCACATGCAAATGTTGGCGGCGTAGAGAAATAAACCATGTGCGCCTCATTCCATGCAAGCTCAATTGTCACCTCCGGACCAAATGACTGTGACCGGTCTGTCTGTAAAGTAATTACATGCATGTTCACCTCACTGTCTCTTTACCCTTATAACTGCAGGGTGATGATAAATACCAGTGTCGGATGAGGTGAGGTTCATTATGATTTCAATGTATCACTCTTCTCTGATAACCTGATCTCTCGTTGGTGATCTTGCCACTGTGCGGTTGGTATTACTGCCAAGATCATATCATTGGTTGATTTTGACCCCTGACCTTCTCGACAGAGCTTTGGAATGATGTAGCTGGTGTTGACTCGTGTCCCTGATTTAACCCTAAATGTCTGTCGGGCCTAATTATTTCTCATCTTTGAGCTCTGAAAATGCCAGGAGTGATACCGTGTTGACAGATGACTGTCACCGCTGGCAGAAAGGTCATTGCTGTTAATGCAGAGCGGGCCTGTCTCAGATGATTGGTTAAGGGCCGGTAATCTATGCATTTGCGTACAACTCTTACTTTATCACTGGGGAACACACCTCGCAGCCAAAGAGGAGCCTGTCTGAGCGGCTTCACGTTGTGGAAAGAGAGGGACAGATAGAGGTGAAAAGAACAGAAGGGAGATCGCGAAGGGAGTCAAGGTTCACTTGTACATGGTGGACGAATAGGCAACATTTAGCCGATTAATGTTGGAATTACATTTTTGTTCTCCAAAGGTGTTTTTTTTGTGTGTGTTTGTGTGTGATTATTTGGTAAAAAAAACAGGAAAAATCATTCCAAACGAACAGCTGTTTTGTTTTAAGGAATCATGATTGTCATGCATGTGATACTTCAAGGGATTATTAAGCATGACTGGGTCACAAATTTCCCAGGTGTTCCAAACTTGTATGCATTTCTTTGTTCTCCTCAACACAAAGGAATATATTTGGAAGAATGTTAGCTACTGATAGTTCCAGGGTACTTTTGAGAACTATATCGCATAAAAAACTGAATTGGAGTCAAAGGTGACCCAGAACTGTATGCATGACTACATTTTTCAAAATATTTTTTTAGAACATAAAATAATACAACAATTTTTACTCCTATGGTAGCCAATAGTCAATACAACTCTCCCCTACAACTGTCAATTTGTTCTACCAAATATCTCACTTTGTGAGTGGCAGAACAAAGATACATTTGGAACTTGAGGGAAGTAATTAATGACAGAATTTGCCTTTTTGGTGAACTGTCCTTTAAAAAAAACGTCACACCGTGCAGGAGAAGAAAGTTTGACTTTCTCTATTGTATAATTTAAGCTTAAGAGAGCAAGCAAGGCAGAATAATAGAGTGTAAACTGATGAAGCCATTGATAATGTCGGCAGCAGAATTGATAGATCGCTGCGTTGACAAGGTGATTGTTTAAACTTGCACTTATGCGTTTTACTTGAGCTTAGCAAGATCGCTCAGATAACAAAGCGCCATGACTGCATACTTTTCATTAAAGACAATTTGGCAGTCTTTACATTTCATAATTTGTCTGTCTTCCTCAACTTCGCCGCGTTCTCTAATGAACTTCTTATTATCTTTGCCAAAGCCATATTCCCTGGGGACAACACAACAATATGGAGCATTGGCACTAACAAAACTGTTGTTTTTCCAACAGAACAGAGTACATAGTGACCAGGTGTGCGGTAATGGGATGCATTGCTGATTCTTTCAGTCACACAGAGATCCCAGCAGGCGTTTGGAGAAAAAAGCTGTACTGCGCGTATTTGGTGCCACAACCATGTACTTCACTTAGCATAGTGTATGTCTGTAAAAATATGAATGCTTCCGGTCTTCACTTCCTACTTGAGCCCAGCAGGCAACAGCCCAAACAAAGTGACAGTAAACCATCTGTCATACCAGCATAGTCTGCTGTATCCTTTCCAAAGCCTCCGGAGCTCCTTACTGGGGGACATTAGCAGGGTTAACAGTCGGTAGGAAGGAAAGCGCTTGTCATTGCAACGCCATATGCCTCCTTTCTCTGTTCCAGAGCAGTGGAAATCTTGCTTCAGATCTATGAGAAAAGAGTGGTTTGGTTTTGCAGAAAGAGGTTGTGAAAAGGAAAAACTTATGGCCCACCCAAGAATTAAAAAACAGTTGTCATTTCTCATCCTGTTTTCATTTGAAACATGTATCCCTTTGCAGATCGAAAAATAAGAAATCTTGAAAAATGTTGGAAAATGGCACCTGTTCTCATGCATTGTTGAATAAATAACTTCAGAAGAAAGAAAGTCATGCCAAGACAGTGAGTAAATGATGACAGAATTTTCATTTGGATGAATTATCACTCCAAATCATTGTTTCAATAAAATGTGTTATCTGATTAATCCTGAGCATCAGAGTGCATTTTATGGTAATTATATGACCATCATCTGCGAAAGAACATAGTTTGAAGAATGTTTGAAACTGGCATCTATTCACCTGCATTGGTCAATGGAGACCACCTCTGTTCAGTTAGCGACTTCCTTCAAAATATCTATGTGTTCCCAAGAAGAAAGAATGTCATCCATGACCAGACTGTGCAGCAAATGATGACGTAATTTACATTTCGGGTGAAGCCTCACTTTAAATCATTGTTTAAATAAAACTTGTTTTTTAATTAATCCCAGACATCATAGTCTATGTTATGAAAATTATTTTGTAAGACCACCATCCGCAAAATAAGATATTTGGTAAATGGTTGCCACTGCAGTTCAGTTTGCAACTTTTTTCAAAATATCTTCTATTGTGTTTTGCAGAAGAAAGTCAAACACGAATACACTGTGCAGTAAAGATTACAGAATTTTCATGTTGGGTGGACTATACCTTTAAATCATTGTTTTAATAAAACATGCAGTTTTATAAATCCTGAACATCAAAGTGTATGTTATGGTAATTGTTTTGTAAGACCATCATCTGCCTATTTTATTTAATGTCGCCGATCACCTTTAGCTGGAGCGTATTTAAAAAGCCATTGATCTTTATAATGCAGTGCTTTAATATGACAGTAACAGTTGTACGTGATGCAGGGAGTCAAATTGTTCAGATTGATGAGGGCTTGCAGGTGAATTATAATCCATCTACCTGAGTGATGCTTGCGCTCTGTTCCGTACCAGCAGGCCGACAAATAAATAAAACCCACAAAGGTGACACCAGGAATTGATACTTAACAATCCCTCTGAGCAACCGGCAATAAGAGCAGGCTTGACTGAGAGGAGAACTCCCTTAGAGAGACGGAGAGAGAGCGAGAGACACAGACAGAAAGAGAGAGAAATGGCAAAGCTGGGTAGGTTAATGGAAAAGAATGGACTGGATTTGCCAAAGGTCACACATACAGAGTCAGCACCTTGTTTATGATTAGAAGAGGTCTGAGCACAGCTTGTGTTTCAGCTGCCTAATAAAATGCTCGAAATTACTATTGATTAATGCTTTGGAAAGAGAACCGCAAATGTGCTGCGCGGTGATTACCTATGTAAGCATAAGGTCCGGCTGTTTAAATCCTTAATGAGAGTCTGTATGGTAAAGTGTGGTCACGGAAGCTGAGCCTCTTCTTTTTAATTGGTACCAGGTCCTATATTTCACGATAATATATAATGTTGTATCTTCTAATTTCTAAAATTGTAGCTAGCCATGAGATATTTGAAGACAAATTGTGAATTTTAATGTCCGCTGTACCATCTCTTATGCAAATTGACTTTAGAATTAATTGATTTGATCCAATTTCCAGATCCTTAACTAGATTGTGGGATTACTAACTAAATCTGGAATGTGATATATGTTCCTCGTCCGGAGGGTCATGTGGTGTGCGCCTTAACTGGCCATTCCCCCGACTCTTTCCTATAGTTCCCAGCATGAATTTATTTGAAGAGCAATCTGTGATCTTATTCTGTGCACTGTATTGGAATGTGAATATGATGAGCAGTTGATGGAAGTGTGTTAGTGGAGTCTAGCTTAGTGCTTTAAATCAATAAAAGACCCTATTGGAAAATAATGGGGGATTTGGAAGAACTGACCTTTAGATGAAAAGAAAAGGTATAATATACATGAAAAACAGTCAATACAGACTGTTAACGTAGTGTAGCAATATAAACTGTCAATATCAAGGTTGCTATGCTGTAATGAGGATATTGATACTGATGTGTTAAACTTGTGGTGTACATATAACAGAAGAAGAAAGTGTTCAGGGTGTGTGTTTCATTATGTGACTGTGTGTGTGCACTTTGGTTTTCATACTCAAAGAATGACATCAGTCTCCGCATTTTGTAATATTTCTCAATGAAACCCAGATGTATGTGCTTGGCCAAAGCTCCATTATACAATGAAGTAAAAAATTGTTTTCCACTTTATACATTCTCAGAGTAATGAAATTAAAGGAACAGTGTCAGTGGAAGAAACACATGACTGATAGGTGACCTTAAATTTTTCTTCTTTAAGTGTTTTATAGAAATGCACTCAATATATATATCCGTCATTTTGTTGGCCCATATATATTTCATGACAAAAAGGATTACATCAGGGTCAGTTTGGATCAATGCAGCTGTGCA
Organism: Triplophysa yarkandensis; assembly: GCA_033220385.1. Classification (NCBI taxonomy): domain Eukaryota; kingdom Metazoa; phylum Chordata; class Actinopteri; order Cypriniformes; family Nemacheilidae; genus Triplophysa; species Triplophysa yarkandensis. The sequence goes on along the minus strand of CM065671.1, from coordinate 1,100,803 downwards.
GTGCCGTGGGTTTGGGCTGCGCACCCCGTGTGGTTTTAAATGCCTAAAAATAGGCCTTTTTATTGTGTGAGTGGCCATTGCAGGCTTTCTCATCCTCTACGATCTTTCGCCAGGGGTCGTGTAATGCTTCTTAATGCGCTCATAAATCATGGCTGGTCGGCCCATGCACACAAGAATGTAAAGAATCCAATGCAGGCTTTATCTTTCTCTCTTTTTTCCTCTTCGAGTCAGTCTAGTTAATCTCTGTTCCTGAACACTCAAACTAAAGTTGCTTTGCGGCTAATTTTCTCTAAATTAATTACAAGTGCAAGATAAAGGATTCAGGAATGTGGTAGACTTCCTGTTCTTTTCTTTTAATCAAGGCCCAAACTGATATAGCATCTGAATTAGATGTGATTTTTTTCAGTTGGTAGGGAGAAATGCCCCCTTGGGAAACATCAGAGGATCAAGGTTCAACTGGTTACCAGTTAGCCCCTACTGGTGGATGCAGTAAGTACACCATCTGCCTCCAGAAAGCTTCTGACTTTTAAAAAAAATATTCATACAGCATTACACTTTTTTTCCCACGGCTCAAGGTGATCTGACGTGGCATTTACAGCTCAAGCGATTGCCAGCTTTCTCACAGAATCTACTTTAAAACTGCGCTTTCACTGGGTCTCCACCAGCAGAGCTTCTGTCATTGAGATGAATGGGAACATGGGTAGCTTTTTGCAGGTATTACAGACCTCCTTGGGCTGCGTCATGGAAACACTGCCTGGTCTGAGCAGGAAGTCTATTATAAAAACTAGGTCTGATGTTGTTTTGTGTTCCTTCTGTTCGCAGCTCTCTGCTTCATAGCTGCATGGATCAGATGCTTACTGTGTGCGCAAGCCCCTTTGAGCCTGCTTAACTGAGTTTCGCTCTTGTTATATTAATTTAGAGATGCTCAGTGCTGCTTCTCGATATCTTTCTTCCTGCAGAGTTTAGTTCTAACACCTGCCTGTAATTTTCAAACAAATACAAGGATGTTGATAAGATGGGGTTGGTCAAATTTGATTAGTGTTTTGGCCACACTGCAGGATGGAAGGGAAGGTTTCCTGGCTTGAAGTCCCCTATATATTCATTGTCTATATATACTGTATATAGTTAATACAATGTGAGTTTGTGTTTGTATGTACTGTGAAAACACATCACACATGGTAACAAGCATGCGAGAGAGAGAGAGAGAGAGAGAGAGAGAGAGAGAGAGAGAGAGAGAGAGAGAGAGAGAGAGAGAGAGAGAGAGAGAGAGAGAGAGAGAGAGAGAGAGAGAGAGAGAGAGAGAGAGAGAGAGAGAGAGAGAGAGAGAGAGAGAGAGAGAGAGAGAGAGAGAGAGAGAGAGAGTATTGAGTATATGTATATATGTATATATGTATATATGTATATATGTATATGTATATGTATGTGTATGTGTATGTGTATGTATGTGTATGTGTATGTGTATATGTGCATGGGCTGATATATTAGTTCCTCATATATTTGCTGTCTTTGTAAACTATATACAATCTATACAGTATATATATGTCTATGTGTATATACATTTATTGTATATGTGTACATTGCATGTATTTTTCTTAAACATGTACAAAGCCATATATAATGTACAAAGCCGTATATAACTCTTGTACATAGATGTTCTCAAGTTTTGTGTGGTTAGTAACCATGCTCATGGTCTAGGTTAGATACAGTTTAAATACAGAAAAGCACTCAGCATTCCATTAAGTCACTCCAAGGGGCCACAGGGAGGCCAACACCTATTTTGCATATGGAACATTGCCATGTGGTGATGGATGGTAAATTCAGCAGCACAGCACAGAGTTTCATTCTTTTTCGGCCCCTGGAATAAAGATATGTTCACAGGCTTAAGACATAATTTTATCAACTTTTTTAACATTTATATCTGGTTTGAAAAAATGTTTGACAAAATCGAAGCTTTGTAATTCAGCCCCTCTAATAGAATAGTGAATAATTCGTTTTTTTTAATTGGATGAAATAAAAAGCTCTTTTTATCCTCTTGATTACAAATTCTCCATCGTCATCTGTTTCCGGAAACAACCAAGAATTTTAACAATTAGTCCAATGATTAATCTTGTAATGTGTGATAGTGCGAAATCAGTTAGGCTACCAATTATACTAGGTCTAGATTGATTTAACCAGAACGACCAAGATCAAAATTGCTCAATTAGGTAAAATTTTAGCTGAAGGTAATATTTTCGAAACTTGAATTTTTTGCTGTTCCTTGCCTAGCTTATTAAATGACACACGACCATAGCCTAATTAAATATAATTAATCAAAATGAGTCATTGCCCACCCTGCCAGGGGCGGTGCCCACAAGCGTTGCTTCAACACAGATAACCTCGGTGTAGCACAGTTCTGCAAACATGTAAGAGTACAATGTCTTTTTAAGAAAGAAGAAAACCAAATCTGTTCTATCTAGTTGAGCTTCAACTCCCATATTGAAGAAGGATGTGTTAGAAGGTTGGAAGAGAAGTGCTCGGCTGTCATTACGCCCAGCGGGTTGAGCGCTTGTGAAGCTGCTTGGGAGAGAGAGAGAAAGAGAGAGCAGCTTGTCTAAATGATTAATGTTGTGAGGTTGGTAGGCGGGGGCGGAAAAAGGCATATATGTAAGGATATGTCTTAAGAATATAAAGTACAGTATTGCTTAATGCTGAAAGTATCAAAGTAAAAACTAGCGACTCACTTTTTATCCAAATTAAGAGTTACTGCTAGTTGTTGTTATCCTAAGGTTGCTTTTACCAAACCAGAACAGAAGGATAACAAGAACACACATCATTTACATGCATAACATTCACATTTAGCAGATAGATTCAGTCAGACACAAGCACAGTTCAGATGTAAATGCATGCTTTTATTTAGATATGTACCAATTATAATTTGGAATACATTTTTTAAAAATTACATAAGCTTAGGCTTTTTTACATGAATGTAATAACTACACTTGTAAAAATCAAGACAACTCACATTATAAATGCATGGATACTGTAAATTCTGACATTGACATATTATCCTGAAATTGCAGATTAGGCTTGTTGTGTTGCTGGAGTGATTATCTCATTTGTCAGTTCAACAACGAGCATTAATTCAGATTCAAATGAACCGTACATTCAAAATCATACAACAATGGCAGTTCCACCTTTACAAGACGTGTGAGGTCAAAGTCAGAGCATCATTTATAGACGAACTCAGAAATTCAACATGGTTTGAATATTTAAACGCTTCAGCCCATTAAAACCAATACCATTCTGTTGAAAGAAACATCAGTGCATGCCTTGGGAAAAAATCATGTCATTTTGGAAATAAAAGAAAATATGCACGCTTACAAAATCAGAGAATTTTTACCCTGTGATAATGTCCACTCATAGTTATGAATGCTTTTTGGAAATCATATCTTCTGTGCCCCGGAGATAAATTTAAATGTGAAAAATTGCATCAATGCGCAACAAACCTTGAGGCCTTGCTGAGATATAACAGTTTATGCACAATAGAAAGCAGCTATTTTGCCATGTACAGGCTGATAATTTCTGAAAATCTGTTACAGAATGAATTTGGTAATGTGACTCTTTCAATTTATTAGGAATAAATACTGATGTTCCTTTAATACGAGTGTGGTCTAGATTGACAAGGATAACCTGTGACACAATGATCAAGTGTGTGTGATGTAAGAGTTCAGAACTTTAAACATTCCTTATTCAATGATTGACGTTTTAAACATTCCTTATTCAGATGTCTGCTGGGGAGTAGTTTTCACTAGTGGTTCTGAACACAGTTTATTATGGACATGGGTCGTTTCTCATAGAGTTTATGGAATTCTTGTTGTACTGAAGCATCCATTGTCAGGCCAGTCATAGCAGAGAACTGCTTTCCATTGTCCATGTAAGAGAAGGGGACCTTCGTCTGCAGCTTTTCCTTGTGGTCTTTCTTGAACTTCATGCGACGATTTTGGAACCAGATTTTAATCTGGCGGTCAGTTAGCTTCAGTAGTGCAGCCATCTCAAGCCTCCGTGACCGACACAGGTATGCACTGAAATGAAACTCCTTCTCCAGCTCCAGTAGCTGAGAGGCGGTGAAGGATGCACGTGGGCGTTTAGTGTTCGAACAAGTGCCATCACATAGTCCTTTCTTTGAGAAACCTTCTGCGGCTCTTTTGAACCTTGAATCAACTGAAACATGCAAGAAGAAGACATGATGTCAAACAAAGATTGAGTAAAAGATCTCAGTTTTAAGTTCTCTGAGCAGACCGACATGAGAAACTTCTCTAAAATCTTAAGACGTTTTTTTTTAACACAAAGGAGAAATGTCTCAGTGGACATCGATGGTGTTCAGAGTTGTTTGATTAGCACTGTTCAAAATATATTTTCTGTGGAAGTGGTTTGGAATAAAATAAGGCTGAATCAATTTAAAAAAAACTTTTTTTCTTTTTAATACACTGTAAATTAAAATGAAATTGAAACAGCTTGCAATGTATAGCACAATATCAGCACTTCTATCTTTCTGTTTCAAAACAGGAGAAAATGTTGCATGACATCATTGAATATGCTCAGCTGCAGATTTAAACCCTCAGTGATAAATCAGAGTACTGAGAATAAAGCACTGTTGGTTGGAAGACCACTGTTGGTAGACTAATCACTGAGTTAATTATCCATTTCCTATGATTGGTACTGTGGTTGGATTCTTAATGAATTGTGTGTGGATGATTTTTCATCCATTGTCCTAACTATTAATAAAAGATCTTCGAGGGGAGATTTGAATATGGTCTTTATGGTCAAACAGTTGTACTGAATATTTACTGTATAAGCCAGAGTTAAATTCTTACATGCTCATGTGCCATGTCAGTATTTTCCCCCTGATATTATTTGCAAATATTCATCACTACAGCATAATTCTTGTGTTTTCAAAGCGTCATTCTCTAATGTAAATAAAATGTGTCTTTGTGCTCAAGCAAGGGAAGCAGTCTTATCCGTGTGACCCAGAAAAGCTTAGCCTAAGACAATATTCAACTGTCTATTGCAAGCCTTTTTTATTATTTCTCTCTTTAGTAAAAGTTTAAACTCAATCAAGCTCAGGGAACAACTCTTTTCAGAAAATATTACTTTTTTTAGAAGTTCTGGATAGAGAGTAAAAGATTTACCCCTGTTTTTGTACATTATAGCTTGGCACCAATTTTGTTTTAAACAGTATACACAAACGTTTAACATTGAGTTCTCCAATAAACGGATGCCTTCATTAGCATGATAGAGATTTTGCCTATAATTTCACAGTCATCTATTCAGGGGGATGCAAAATCATTGGTAATTGATTAATAACCTAACTTCCCAATGATGTCAGTCATTGACATAAGAGTGTAAGTGACAAATCACATTGACATTCAGGCAAATCTTACACAGCTGTTATTCATTATCGACCAAAATCTGATCAGATTAAGTGGGTATTTCCAAATCATTCAAATCAATATATCTCATTTACTCTAAGCATCTTCTCTCACCTGATTCCATGATTTTAATAGATCTCAAGTTTATGGTTGGTTGCCTCATCCAAGGGTAAAACTTATCGGTTGAAGAGCAGATGGTTGAAACCTTGTTCTTTTCTCTTTCTGTAGTGTTGTCCATTAAAGGTTGTCCGTCTGGCCGGTAATTCGGTTCTTTCGTGGGACGGCCGACATCAAAGGCAGAAATGGAACACCGGCTATGTGAGAGTTGTTTGAAGTTCCACATACGGCCTCCATATTCTGTACCGTGCTGGTTTCTATCGCCGGGTTGTGAACAGCTCTCCTGCAGAACACAACGGGAAAAATGTTGCTCCATGTTACAAAGATGAGATTTGTTCAAGCATGTCTTATGCAAGAAGGCATTGCTATCATAAGGTTCGTTAAAAGAAATGGTATGCATATTTCTATTATTTTAATCACCCAAACCGGATATTTGATCACACAAGGCGTGATGAAGACACAAAAGTACACTCACATGCGTCTTTAATTGTTTGCCAACAAAGGTAAACAATGTGGTCACGTGAGGCCCTCCTCCAATAGACTGGCGAACTCACTGCTCGAGTTCCAAAGTGCATGAAAGCGACCAAACGAGGAGTCCGTTTTCCTCCGCATTCTTCAACTCCTTGCGATTTTCGGCGATTTTCCTGCGGACAAACGATGGAGAAGTGAGCAGGGAACGGAGATGAGCCTGTGTTGACCGAGTTTAGAGAGTTAGGTGGGAGGGAGAGGCTGAGAGATCTATTTGGAAAGACAGAAAATGATGCTTGTAGGGGATCGAGCCTTCTAAGATTTCCCCCAATGGATTGGCAGACTTTATATGCACAATAATAGACTATTTTAGAATGAACACTGTTAAAACCTTGATATACTTGTATGTACTTGTGTGGTATGTCTTTGAGAGACTTGCTTGCCTTTAAATAAATGTTCTTGTACTGCTTTACAGTTTTACAGCATAATTGTTTCTGGTTCTATATTAAAATGTTTGCCTTTTTATATTAGCTTTTTTATTGCAAACAGCTTTGACGGTGTGTTAGCTTCAGGTAATATACGTCAGCAAAAAAGCCTATAGAATATTCTAAGTTTAGGTAGGCTATGCGTTTATCTCTTATGCTATTAAAATTTAAATAAACATTTCATCTAAAATGTAAAAGTAAAACACATGTGCGAATCCGTCCATAGTTGACGTTCATGTGCATGTTAGTGGCATGCCGTTTTTGAGATTTCAGTTAATTTCGACCTCAAGAAACGACATCAGTAGAATTAATGGGTGTGGTCGAACAAAGAGGATTGAGTATCATTACTGTAATGACAATGCACGTCGAAGAAAATCTAAATCGAACGTATCTTATCGTGTAAAGATAAAATGCGTCTTTCCAGTTCATTAGCAGTGCCAGGCCACTTCTAAGAAGACCCTGGAGTAACCAAAAAATGCTTTTCAGTCATCCTGTGATGTTAGAATAGCTTCGTCTATTATTTAAATCTGGTCTGGATGAACAAAGACCATAAACATTACGACTATGGAATCAAACTGGGAATTTCAAGGCAGTTGAGTTTGCTTTGGAAACTTGTTGAAGTCTTGTTACTTGTTGTATTAAAGTAATTGTAAATACTTATAAAGGTATTACTAAACCAAGAAGCTTTGTTTTCACAACGGAATAATGATCCTTTGTCTTTTGATGTGTGATGTCATAGAGCTGATGGAGGGATGATGCTTATAATGTGAATTCAGCACCCACCACACACGGACACAACAAACAGCTGCCAATTTGGAACATTATCTATAAAATGTTGAATATTCCCACAGTAAAAGCGACAGAATCCTGCTGGAAATCCCGGTCCTAACATAATAGGCCTTTGCACACTGAAAGCTTTGAAAAGCGCCACAAACGCTTGTCTCAAACTTGTGATTAATTGTGCACAGGGACTGAAAAGCCAAGGACTAGTTCACTTTCATTAACTCTCCACAGTGCCTTGTTTGAGTATTTGCTTACACACTCAATTCTGTCATCAACATATCAAACGTTATTTCAGCAATAGTTGATTGTTATTAGTGCAGCAAAGATTTAAATATGTGTTCATTATAACATGGACAGACTCGTCATATGAGCTTCGTGTAGAGCGTCTGAGTTTAATTCAAAAACAAAGTCAAGTTTTCACACGTAATATTACTTTGTATAATGTTTTACACGCATGCAAAACGAATGTATGATGACACCCCCACTGAAGCCTAACATTCCAATATTATATTTAATTTTTTCATATTGCACAACAATTAAAAGGCTTGTTTTCCTTTTGGAACACTTCTTTCAACTAGGCAGGCTATAACGAACAGCTAATGTTCTATTTATTAAAGAGAATATCAAGAAGCCACGGGGCTATCCTCTTCGGTTCTACGGCCAAAATCAATCTTGTTTTAACAACGATTTGTTATTTGGAGTTCAGTAAATTGCTGTCACAAGCCTTGTCAAATAGAAGCATTCACTATGCATATTACAAGTCCAGATTCTGCCGAGCTGCCGCGCCATTAACATGAAATATTACTGCACCGAGTGCGCAGGGAATACAAGTGTACTCGTACCGTATCCGTATATCCAATAACTGCTATATATTGTTTTTGCAGTAATTTATTTCTTTGTTTAAATAATAATTCATTAATTTGTTTTATTATAAAAAAGCACTACAATAAAAAATATTTTATATACAGGCCTAATAACCTCCAACTCTTGAAAGTTGACTGTGATCTTGGGAATTTTCTAATTAAGAAGGTTTGTTCCCTTGTCTCATGCCGCTGGGTCCATTCACTAAATCTGAAAAGGAATCTTTGATGTAGTGGCTCAGCAAGACCATAACTCAGCGCCTCCACCGGTACACTACAATTCTCAGTGAACTCTGTTTGAACCACGTTGCTGGCAATAAATCATTTTTCTTTCTCTCACAAAAGCGCGCCGGTCGCTCTGGGTGTCAACCCTTTTATAATTCCTCCCTGCCTTCTGCGCTCTTGTGGTTGCTGACACAAACAGCTGCATAAAACATCGATAAAACATCACTTTAGCCATTCCATGCAAAGATAACCTCTCTAGAGGCAAAAAAACGAATAAAGGGGAAAGGTTGGAAATGAAACAAATGTTACGGGCTGTATAAGCAACTCTATGTCTATGCGTTGCCCTGTTTCCATGTACTCTTCACTCAGTTATGACGTAACCTAAAGTATTTGGTGATAGAGAAAACCTCATTTACTGTCTAATGAGATTAGTTGTTCTTAGAATCAAAGTTATTTATAAACTCATTATTGGTAATGATATTCTCGTTTTCTTATTTCAGATTGTTCTCAATTTCGTGAAGGCATATTTCTGAATACCTTTACAGATTATTTTTTTTGTGGGAAACATAGGAAAAGTAGGAATTACGTCCAGGAAAATTGAAATGAGCAGCTGTTGTTCAGTTCACTGCCAGTCCAAAGCTAAATAAAATTGTACCTGAAAGTTGACTTAGTTTATATTTGTTATATTTGTTTTACAGCTTTTATATTTGTGTTTGATTAGGTGGTACGATGCACAAACCAGTGAGTTTATGGCATGCATCACTTAAAATTTGTAAAAAATAAAATGAATATCAGGGCCTGTCAAAAACAACAATTTATGAGTGTTATAGTGGCTCCAAAGTAACCTCATAGCTTTCTTTGCGTTCAGTTGGTATGTACTGAAATAAACTATAAAACCCATACAATTTTTCAAAATTTTTGATGTTAAGAGATTTTGAATATAATTTGTAATGATATGAAGCAAAAGTTAACATACGTTTTTTTCCAAGTCCTAGTAACATTTTTCTTTTTGAGAAATTAACTTAAAAGTTACATATGCTCATGTAAAATGCATTGATTTCATATAAACGAATGGTTGTTATGAAGCCCATTGGAGCCAAAGTTGTTCAACCACATTTACACAGTGTGATAGACGCACAGAGTTTCCTTTTATTGCGGTAACCTATTCAAATGTTTCAACTATCAGAAGACAAATAATAATCTGTGGCATTGATAGCTTTTTTCAATCACTCGCCGCATTGTACGAATTATATCTATGAATGCCATCTCCCTATAGAGAAGATAACATTAATCATTAGGACGCAACAGTGCGTCTAGTGACCTCCTCATGACCGCATATGTTTAGACACATTGCAGACACCCTGGAGGACTGGACAAAAGCCTCAATACACAATTCTACATCTATACCGTGACAGTGGGAACTTCTGAGTTTCAACTAGAGAATATTTCTTTAATCCTAAATGTCAGTATGTCGACCATTTTGACATGAATACTGAGAAACGGCGTGGGAAGTTGTCACAATGACTGTAGTTTTGTAACTACACGGTTTCAGATAGAAGTCCGAATTTATATATGCATTTCAGCAGATTTATGACCTTTTAGGCAACTTATCCCAAAAGGTCAGCATGTGTTCCACAACGGTGGAGATTTCAGTGGAGGATCTAGCTGTCAATTTTTTACAGCAGTCAACATTTAAAATAATAAAAAATATAGTTGAATATTTTAAAGGAAAACTGAAATTCGCTATTTCGCACGATGTAAATAAAACAGAATTTGTATAAAAAAAAAAACTTTCCCATAATGTAATCGTCATCGATAATGATACAAATTAGCAACCTTGTTAAATATTAACCAATCGCTGTAAGATTGTTTGCAGTTGCAAGCATTGAATTTGTACATCTAAATGTGTATACACGTGGCAGATATTAATGGATTTCCTTTTGGATGAACTACAGATCGTATTTTTACCAGTGTCTTTGTATCATCTCTTCTATAGGTTCTTTCTGTTTTCCTGTGTATTATAAACAAACCCTTAAACACAGCTTGTGAGAGCGTCTCATAAGATAAGGGCTGATAAAACTGATTTTACAAGTCTTCTGAGATACTTTCATTGTGTTGCAAACTGTGAGGAGATTTGTAATGACTTTTGTGTATTAGGGCTAAATGAGGACACATTGAGATGCGGGCTTCTGCACTCCAGCTTATACATTAATATTCTACCTATTATGTTGTCCTTAACTTGATAGAGAGAAAGTGAGATAGCAATTAAAAACCAGATGTTCACAAGTGGCCCTTATCCGTCTACTACTGTTCTCAGTTTTGTATTATCAACAAATGATCCTTTATGTCTCACAATTTTTTGTTCATCACAAACTCAACATGAGATATAATTAGTATTTAATAGTAAGTAACTAATAAATAGTTCAATACTTATAAACAATATGTGCATTGCATCTTTAACTGCAGTGCAATCCTTGTTGAACTGGCAGGTTTTGTTTTAATGGGTGTAAAAAGATATTCTGCTGTTCTGTGAACGACTCTCCTTGTTGCCTAGCAACCCGGACCATCACAAGATAACTCAACTCGCTAGTTAGAAACTTCTCTCCTACGGGTTTGGTAATCCAGTCAGAAATATAGTTTGCACAGCGTTCTGTGTTTCTGACTCACTTTTAATTAACTTAACTTAGCACTTTTAATTAACTTAGCAGCTTAATTAGCCAAATACAGAATGTGATCTCTGTTAATCAATTAGAAAAAATGCAAAGAATCAGGTCAAGTCTAACTACAAAAATAATTAAATAAAAATATTGTCGATGAAAATTGCTTTACACGTTTCCACATACTAAAACAGACTGACTGCGTTTTCTCAAAGTTTCGCTATCATACACTGTTCTTAAGAATGAACATTTTAATTATGCTAGAACGACTGTGCTTGAAAAGTTATTGAGTTGTTATTATTCAGTTATAATTACAATCGAGTAATCAGAAAATATAAAAAAATTCCCGTTAATATTGTTCTCAGGGATCGTTAAGAGACAGACACCTGCAGGACAACCGCAAAATTACATCTATTCTCAAAGCGTTAATCTTTTTTTGTTATCTTTTGCCCTGCTTTTTGATGTACACAGTAATACTTTAAATCGATTGTTTATATTTAATTATATTTCATTATATAATTATAAACACTTTGTAAGAAGTTAATAAATGAATTGGTTAATAAATAAATAACAAAAACCTAGTGGAATCTCGTATAATGTATTAAATTTGGGTTGAGAGTATAGTGAACACATATGCTTTCGTCAATAACATCAGTTTTCCACTTTTTAAAAAATAATTTCGAAACGATGGACTTCTTATTATTTAGGTTATATTATACTAACGAAAAGTCTTTGCAAGCTGAAAAAGAGGGAAACATGTCATGACGTCTCGTCATCCAATGTCATCTTTCTCTTTTCCCACAACCTCATCGTCTTCTTTTCTGACACCCAAGGGCGCTCTTACCACAGTGTTGTGTAGCATAGCTGTTACCTTCTTCACTTTGGGGAGCAAAGAGCAGACATGATTGGTGAAAGTCCCTAAAGCGCAGCTTTCATCTCCTTGTTGTGCATTCTGCAACACTCATGGCAACAAAGTGAACCTTGGTTTATAAAGTATCCTTGTCATTGCAGGATCAGCAGTGGATCAGTAGGTCTTCATATCTTCACAGACCCTAAGCTTGCACCATCGAAACAATTCAAATGCATCCAATGATAAATACATATACACTGACATTAAAGGAATTTAGAAATAGCATTGTGGGAAATTAATGCTGGCGAAGCTCACTTAAAAGCGTTCATAACCTGGCATGTGTACAGAAGTTTAGATTCAACATTATACTCTGAATAAATCGAATATCATCTTGTGACAGCCCTGTGGTGTGTCCTGTAGGAATTAACACAGCTTTTCTGGGCTCCGACAATGTTATTTGTATTAATATTTTAATATAAACACATAGAAAATATGTGTCAGTAAAACCACTTTCTATTTCATGGTGTTCATGACTAGGTTTGCTTTGGTTTGGGCAGCCATTAAGCATAGCTTTCGAGGTCATATTGAGTATAAAGGTTAAAGGCCAAAACATCAGAACAAAGATTATCGAGATTGTTGATCCCAATGCTGAGATTCTTGTTTTGCTCACGGTTTTCGTTATTTTGTGAAATATGCAATAATAATGAAAAAACATTATTAGATTGACACATGACGCACATATTTAGAAAAGTTATTTCTCTTCTAGTTCGCGAATCGAGCTGTCGCATTTCTGAAAAATACACAGTGACCCCGGACTCAACTCTATGCCTTTAAGTCGTTTTCCACGGATCAGTTTACACAGAGGACCACAGAACAATACTAAGAACTGAGACCTTTCATCACTAACTTAATAGCTTTGAAAAGACACTTATCTTATACAAAAAGGGTTGACAAAATGCATTTTCGAATTTAAAGGCAAAATGAGAACGTATGAGTACTCATAGAATACTTCAAACCACAAATAGTTCCATCTTATGATGAGAAAAAACGACTGTTTTATTCATTTTTAAGGATAAATATTATAACATGGTTGAATATACTTAATCTTTCAGCAAAGTCAAGAACTCTGCTTCGGTTTCAAGCTGGGTTTTATGGATGCAGTCCATTCCCATTTAAATAACATAGTTAGATATTGTTTGAATAATGCACCATTATTATGAAAATTACAAAAACGGACTGTATATAGCAGTTCAACATTTTTTTTTCTAAACGTATGGAACCACTCCTTGGCGAAATGTATACATTTTAATCCAACTGTGAACAATACAAAATGTGACGATAAAGGCAATTTGCGGTGTTAAACGCTCTTGCATAAAAACTGAAGTACATTAAAAAATTGTATTGTATAAATTATGTATGTAGAGTGTGCCACACTCATTGTGCACAAATACACAATATATTATTTTTAGATTCTGCAGACAGGTGAAGATCTTCCTTCTTGCTCTTATTATTTGCTCTTATTATTTGCTCTTATCTTACTCATTGTAGGCAGGTCCAAAGTTTGATAAACAAGTGTTGTGCAGTTAGGCGTTTGTAACTTGTATTAAACCAAGCAAACTTTCAATCATCCAGGTGATTTATAAACGCTTGTTAAGGTATGTCCACCTTTCGGTAGAGTTCCCCACAGTGTGGATGTACAGACACCATGTTATAGAGTATCAAATTTTCGGACACAATTATAAGTGATACATGTGGATAAAATCCACGTGAGCTGTTAAAGTCTTATAGTCATTGGCATTTTCTAAATATTCGTTTTTTTTCAGTAGTTTAAAGCTTTTTGGCTTACATGTGTTTACCTTCTGTTTATAGCCAACAAAGTCATTAAATAATGTACGACAGATCGCTGCAAAGAGCTTGATTTGCAACTTTTTTTTCAAAACATGACTTGGTGCAACAGCTGGCGCCATGTTGTTCAACCCAAATACATTACGTTATCGAAATAAATCTGTCTTTTGTGCCCACATATGTTTTGTGCAGTAAACCAGTTTACTAGTAACTGTTTTCAAATGTTTTTGAAAATTTGCTAAATCTTTTGCTGTCCTATACTATAGGTCAATGCCAAATGTTATATTTCTTATATATTCTATAATGGTTCTGGGTAGATATTATTAGCTGGTTTTAAACAAAACACTCTTTGCTTTATTTCGAATAGTTTACATCTTTGTTTAATGTTTGTCTTCCCTTTACCATTGAGTTTGGCAACTAAACAAAAATATGTGTCAGGGTTGCAGAAGAGCACCGAGCAGGTGTCTCTAAAGAGACTGCTTTATCCTGTTTACCCAGATTTTCATGAACATCTCAACTTGAACATTTCAGATTAAAACTTTAATGGGGAGCTTGTAAAGTGTTTTAAAAAATTTATGTAAAGCCTATAACTGTGTTTTATAGTTATATTTAATTTAATAATTTTTACTTATATCAGAAATATTGTTCAGCATGACTCCTAAAGGAACATTTTACATTTACTGTCTAAATGCTACATTTTACATTTCGTATAGGACGTAGGTAGAAAATAATATGAAAGTTGATTGGCTGGTAAGCAGCCATGCTGTGCAATGAGATACTTTGAGTGTTTTGTATATTTATTCTAAACATCTAGATTCAAATTTTTTTGTTGTTGCAATAAACAAAACCTATTTTTATCTATAATTTTCTGACAAACTGACAAGATCCTATGATAAGTTAAACTGCCTTATAAAACAGCTGACCCCAAAAGTAAATTATTTCTATAGGATACTATAGAATAAAGGATAACCTTGTCCTATAGTTTACCGATCCCATACCATACAAAGCAAAAACACACACACGGATGTCCCTTTTCTATTGGCCTATCAATATAATCAAAACCCATTATAAAAACAGGAGCACCGGTGGAACCCTAGAAAGCCTATGAGGGTGCACACAGAAGGTACAAGTTTGGAGAGCTAGTGGGGTCACAGGGTGGGAAAGGTCGGCCGACCCGGCTGAAATGAAACTAATGGGACAGAAAATGTGTCCCCAAATTGAACTCGACTTTTCTCAGTTGCCACAAACTTCAATAAAGTTTCCTTTCAGTCTCGCGACATGGAGGCGAAAGCATATCGAAAGAGACCGCAGGGACGCTATACGATTCAGGCGTGCACATTCATTTTTCTCCGCTGTTCAGTCACACAATGGTCTCTGGGTGCGATTCTGCACCTACTCTTTTCAAGTGCCTTGCCAAAGTCATGGCCAAGCTTAGGTGATGGCCATGGCCTTTCTTCCTATTTAGGTTTGGACAAACTATCCGCTGCAACATATTTTGTAGTGACTCTTTTGTGCACAATTTAGTGGATTTACAACTTAATACATTAGAGATACAATTGACTATTGCTGCTGGACTTGATTGATGGTCTAAAATGACTCACTCCTTTGTGGCTCTCAGCCCCCCACTTAGCAAGCCGTTGTGTAATCTTCATTCAAGTCAGGCCGATTTACAATTAATCAAACACATTCCTTATTATCTAAACATCGTTTTATGTAGAATATGTACAAGCTGATAGTTCTAAATATTTTGTCTAAATCTTAAAAAGTTAGAAGTAAGCATATGAAAAGAAAAACAATCGAGGATGACGATTAAAATCGTTTTGCATGTGGGATCGAATGTCATTAAGGCCAAACATTCACAAAAGAGCGTCACCTCAATGCCGCATATAAATGCAGCAGCTTATAGACGAGCACCTTATATCTGATATGGCGATGACGTTGCTTTCAGGGGATGGCGCCACTTTAAAAAAAAACAATAAACACTAAAAAGTATGAACGAGAACTTTCAGGTGAACACAGTCACCCCAGAGAACATTTCTGTTTTACAAATCTTACTGAGAAATCACAACATTGATTTAAAACTTAATTTCTTTTTCTCATGGTTGACACGTTTTACCTGTTTTCCTCAGTTTGTTTACTTTGACAATGTTTTGCAATTTGTTTCAGACTGCAACTGAATCTAGCGAGATTAATTAGCTTTCCATTTACATGATAACGAATCAAACAACCTATTATGAAAACCGTCATTACTTTATAAAGTAATTAAAACTCAGCATGACCACCATGAGATTTTCAAATACTTCATTAAGACCTCAACATTTTTTGAATATATGACGTATGTTAAGTTAAATTTTATTTTTTTGACAAGAAGAGCATTTCATATTTTAACATATTTGTAAGCATTAAATATTATTCTGTTTTGTCTGTAAATTACGTTTGTTTTCAGTCTGTAATTAGTGTTTTGAGAACTTCATTAGTTTGATAAAGTGCTTGGTAAAGATTGCAGGGTGAAAAGTAAAAAGAAATAGAAGGTCTGTGGAATAAAGAGTGTAGGTCATTTCTTGAATACTAAATTGATTTTCAGGGGCATTTGGAGCCATGTTGAAATCAGTAATGAACAGGAAGCCATCCTCTGGAATGAAGAGCGATAAGGTCCCCGCTGAAAAGGCCCGAATTACGTGCCACGTTGATCGAATGCGGGAGAAAGTGAAGGGTACACAGCCTCCACTAATGGAGTGCTCTGATATGAGAGACGGCATTGGAGAGATGGTTCACCATAAACAAAGACTAGTAATTTTTACAAACACAAATGTTTTGAAATAAAGGACCAAACTGTGATATATATTATCTTTTTGGGCCTACATATTCCGATCAGTAAAACGAAAGTCTTTACATCCCCTGTCAAAAACAATACAATGCAAAAAAAAAAAACGTTAGACGTTTACGCACGGATGAGTAACTTCCATTGCAATTAATAAAATTCACCCGAGTCTAGGTAAAACTAATAGACACTTACGTTTTATTGACCAATATAATTAGCACAAATACACTAAACTGGTTTTATTGCATCTTACAACAATCTGCTGTTCAAAGCCTAAACACAACGCCATCACAACAAAACTGAATGATAATTTAAAAATCTTAACCTTTCCATACGACAGATAACCCACAGCATGATTTAAATTAAACAAAAACGTTTAAAAGATCTATCGATAGCCACGATAGTTTTTTCATTTACAGTACAAAAAACGTACCACCACCTACGGGTGAGAAATAAATAGATAAGTTGTGCACTTCACCTTGGCAGATGGGCAAATAAAAAAAGGCCCACAAATAACACTTAAATGAATGTTCATAACCTAATTCGGCCAAAACATTTCTCCTGAGAAAAAAAGGAAAACAAACAAACCAAAACATTATATTGATTCCGTTTTCGATAAATTAAACCCTGTATCGCGTTAGAAAAAAATCATCCATAGGTATTCTCAGTAATCCATGCTATATAACATGCATTTTATATAACTGTGGACCCCTTTACGCACATGATACCTACGAAAACAAAATATATTATATTTTATAAATAGTCAGTCATTTTGATCTTTCCTTCTCTCCTTCAAATAGTTCTCTTATAACCTTGTAATATCCTCGCCACGCTCGGTTCCGGAGAGATCCTCGGAGGCTGACATGGTGTTGGTGGAGGAAGCTGCCGCCACAGCGCCAGCCGTCGAGCTTGTGTTGGACCCGGAGGAAATGCCCGTCGAAGACGAGGATCTGACTTTGGTGTTTGGCAGCCTATGGTCTTTTTTCCACTTCATCCTTCGGTTCTGAAACCAAATTTTGATTTGCCTCTCCGAGAGGACCAAGGAATGAGCGATCTCGATTCGTCTTCGCCTTGTTAAGTAGCGATTATAGTGGAATTCCTTCTCCAATTCTAAGACTTGCTGGCGAGTGTATGCAGTTCTAGACCGCTTGGGTTCCGCTCCATTGTAACTAGAGTTGACTGGATAGAAAAGGAGAAAGAGGAGGAAAGACAGAAAGAATAGAAAAGAAAAGAAGCAGCGAGGGAAGGATAGGGTAAACAAGCGTGTCTTAAACAGAGAAATGGTGGCGACCGAGCGGAATGACCCTGGGTTAAAAATATCTCAAACTTATGTATAGCTTTCTGTAATACGGCTAAAATCACTTTGGACTCAGCAATGAATTATTAATGCAACATTATAAAGCTTAGTTTTTCTCTGGTCCCAGATCTCCCTCACTCTCTCACACTCATAACAAGAGAAGCCACATGGTGATACGACTGCCCAGAGTATACCTCGGCTATAAAATTTATGGTGGGTGTAATTACCAATGCCTAGTCGTAAATCCGCCTCAATTGTGCCATTTCAATGGCTTCTATCCTATCGTAGCAGAGGCTGGCCAAGAGATGAGTGTAAAAAGAGTGAGGCAGACGGAGAGAGAGAGTTAGGATGAGGGGAGAGCTTTATAGTGCTTAAGAGAAATACGCTCAAGTTGCCTACCGGTGCTGACGTGAATTTTCTTCATCCATGGGTACACTACTGGTTGTTTGGCAGAAGCTGAGCTGTTGGGATGCTCCGGGGTGGCTTGATTGCAGGCGGATGATGCAGCCGGAGGGGTAGCAGGAGACAGGGGTAACGGAGGGGGCTCACATGAGGCAGATTGCCCTTTCCCGAGCAGGTGCCCCGCGTGAGGCAGTCCATGTCCTCTTTGAGTATCTGGTTCAGGGATGCTTGCACAGTTATACTGACGCTCCTGGTAGCTCGCCCGCGGAGGGTATAACTCCTGGTGGTGATGCTGGTAGCCACTGTCCCTTGCACGGCTGTAATATTCTGGGCTATGTTCGGGAATGTAGCTGTTTTGCGAATATTCCTCGCAAGGAGGAAATTTCGGATCGATGTAGTTAGAGTCCATCAAATACGAGCTCATGATCATTAATTTCTGGAGTGGAAAATAATTTTTCTAGCTTTGTCGTTTTTCTGCTCCATAAAGCCCTCCTACTAGCGAGCAACCCTGTAAAGTTACTTTTACCACGTGATATAATGGCCCAATGGCATAGGACGATGTAGTCCCCGGATAAGGAACCAGGGCTTTTGCAAATATACCTTCAATTTTCCGCCATTGTGCGCGAAGTCTCTCTCTCTCTCTCTCTCTCTCTCTCTCTCTCTCTCTCTCTCTCTCTCTCTCTCTCTCTCTCTCTCTCTCTCTCTCTCTCTCTCTCCTATATCCACCCCCCTCACACGCATAGACACAATGGGCAATATTCTCAAAACATGCCACATCAGCTAATGCTGTTTTAAAGTTGACTTGTGCTGTGTTATGGGTTTACCACAATAGTTTTTTTGGTTAAATAAATCTTAAAATTGGACATATAATCAACGGACCATATGTTCTCCAACAAATGATACAAAAAATAATAAATTGCTTCGTTTTATTTTTAACACGCAGATAAACTTAGGCTGCTTACTTGTGGGCCCATTAGTTTTATTTTATTTTAAAACATGACTGTGCAGAGCAGGAATTTCGCGTCTATAGGACTTTCACGTCTATGTGTTTTACTTGTCTCTTTATCGCTGCTATTTGTCTCCAATTAGTGTTGGAGCCTGGCAAACGGCACTATAAATTGTTTATAGGCTATAAAGTCTTTAAATCAATCGTTTACAACGTTTGTGAGCGCGCAGGATTTTATGCGAAGTCACGTGCCTCTGACTGAGACGAATACAGACCCAACTTGACTTTCGTGGCTTTTAAGTCACCCATGTATTCCTGTAGAGACGTATTTGCGATTTTGATGTTTTGAACACAAATTCGGTTCTACAGGGTACATATAGACGACTACAGACATGTCTCTTTTCAATTGGAAGTTTAAAGACAGAATTGAACTCATAATAAAGTGAGCCAGACTGTTAATAGCTGCCACCTTTGCCATCCTGAATCAGACAAAATAATTTATTTTCAAAGTAACATTTGCGTTTTCATTATTATTAAAAACCCATAGAACGTCCAAAAGAAACTAATTTGTTATTTCACTACAGGTTTGTGGAATTATTCCCACCGCTATTAGTCTTATTTATAATGCAGGCAATTTTTCAATTTCTAGAATAAGGCTATGACAATACTTGGGAGGTAAAACTTAACACATAATGAGAATATTCTACTTTTTTAATTCTAAATCTATCTATCTATCTATCTATCTATCTATCTATCTATCTATCTATCTATCTATCTATCTATCTATCTATCTATCTATCTATCTATCTATCTATCTATCTATCTATCTATCTATCTGTAGAATTCATAATATTTATAAATCTCTGGACTTATACTCAGTTATTAGAAATAGTGGGATATATATTTTATTTTTTAGATTTAATATGAAACAAGGTCAAACACACATATTATACGTAAACATATATTTACATTTTTATATATATTAAATTTCACTTTTCAGTCCAAGCCCTTTGCACCACTCATTAACACTAAAATAGGTAAAGTAAAATAAATGGAGAAAGTAAGGAGGGAGGGACTGAGCTAGAGAGAGAGAGAAGAGAAATGTTTTCTCCAAGTTATATCAAATCTTGGAGCACCCACTTTAATATTCAGTCACAAACACATTCTGCACAAAGCGGACACGTGACAGCATAGATGAAAAATAAGTTTCTTTTGTTCCGTGGGTTTATTGTGCAGGCTATTACCATATGACCGCCCGGTAACCCGTAAAACAGTGCGCTTTATATCTCTCTGAAATATAACTAATAAAATTTAACTAAAAAGTAACAAATAAAAGAAAAAATGTTTAAAAAATCTAATTAATCTTTTTTTAGGAATTGCGAATTTATATTAAATTTATAAAGAGCCGTCTTCTCAAATCCAATTTTAAACCCCCCCAAAAACATTCCTTTTCCCCTAAATATGAAACAAAATCAAACAAATAACCAGGAAAGACACCAGCACATGATATGCTAGCATACGACCTATGGCCGTTTCTTCTGCATTTTATTCCACTTCTAGACCCTACAGATGTGATCAGGATTTTTCGTCCACCCCCACCAGCTTGAAAACGCCCCCATCCACCCACTCGAGCCAGCTCTAGTGTTGCGGACGCATTTTAATATTAGTTAGACAGCCTGACCCGCATTTCACCCTTCGCGTTCGACTCGTTCCAATAGTTCACTGCCAAGGAGTTATTGATGAGCGAAAAACGATGAATTCCCTCTGCACATAAATGGCCCCAGATCTTGCACCTAGCTCGATAACTACTTATAATGTAGAGACTTCGAAAAAGCTTTACCCGCTGGCGAATTTACTTGATGATTCATTTGTATATTAGTTATTATTTTTCCTTATAAATGTAAACAGATAGATAGATAGATAGATAGATAGATAGATAGATAGATAGATAGATAGATAGATAGATAGATAGATAGATAGAAAGAAAGAAAGATCAGTCCACAAAAACGAATGACATTTTAGGGCACTGTGACACTTTGTGAAGGCTTGTTGGTTTGATTTTTTTGGAGCAGTTTTCTGATCAAAATATGAAATATTTATCTACATTTCTTTAAAATTGTTTTTCAGTCAAAAGTCTAAGAGAGTCCAAAAATAGCATTTTTATTTTAATTTTTAAGTATATAAAATAAACTACTGTTTATTAAACCTAAAATATGCATATATTTGTATTTTTGGTCATTGTTTAGAAGCATTGTTTTTTTTTAGCTTTAATCAATAATCAAGTTTGCTTTTTATGTGCATTGTTTGACCAAAATTAAGTTTTTAAGTAATTTTATTTATTTGTGGCTTGATCACCAACAGAGGCCTTGCGTACGAGCTTTCTTTCGGGTTCACATTTATTTATTTGGATTTATGTTTTATAGTTAATAATACAACATTAGAAAGGCTTTGAGTCGTTTCTCTTTAAAATAAATCGATATTGTTGACTTAAAGTAAATAATGTTTTCGTAAATCTGCTTCTTTTTATTTTTTATATTTGTTATATTTGCATTTATAAAAAACATGACAATGGGAGCTTAATGGCTCACTAGCACAACACATCATTCAATCTACCATCTTTGCCACTAACAGATGGGCATATGTGCGTTAGTTATCTCAGCTCTTCTCAGGGAATACCGCCCTCTCTGTTTATAAAGAGCGAAACAAGATGGGGTACGAATATTTTACTAGAACAAGAAAATAACGGTCACACTTACCGGTTACGAGCTCCGTCTTTTCTGCATATTCTTAATTTCCTCTTCCACTAAAAAGAAAGAAAATTGTTAAGAAAGGAAAACAAATCATTTGGGGTTTTTTTCCAGAGAGAAATGGATAAAAAATAGGATTCTTCTGAGGTAAAGCCTTAACTCTCTAATAAGCGTTGTAAAAAATAAAAAGGTGTCAGTGAATTTGCATTGTATGTAACCTTTAAAACATTAAAGATGGTATTAATATCAGCTGTTTTAATCTGTTTACTCAATTTCAATTCTCAATTGTCAACTGATAACATTGTGATGTTTTAATAGTTTCTCTTTTTTTCTTTGTTTGTCTTTGAGGGTGAACTGTCCAAAGGCAATGTCCTTTAAACTAGGACAAGTCTATGTATTTAGCACAGGTTATTTTCAGAACTATTTTCTTGATTAATGTTGTTATTTTTGCAATAATAAAATGCCCTAAAATTAAAACCTACTTGTTCACACAAACCATATTTTGAATTGATTGCGTTGTAATTGAAAGCCACATGTAAAATATGGGAATATTTATCTTCATTGGACCACTCTTTAGTTTTTTAAATGCAAGTTAAACTGAACTACATGTTTAAATTATAAAAAAGTTTTTTTTAAACAAGTAAGAGAAATATAACATTTTCATGTACATAGACACAAAATCTATAAAATCTTTAAAATGCTATCATACTCAATAAAACAATTCTCCATGCTCTGAACACACACAAAAGGGAACATCTAAACACTAACACAACCAAAGGTATATTGCGTTTTGTATTAGCTTCTGTTTTCCTCACAAGTAATTTTAATATTAAGGTTAACACATTCCGTGTTCTCCCTGACCAAAGTAATAATACCTTTATTAAAAAAACACAGGTTTTAATACTAGTAAATATTACATAACTCTGTTGTTGTCTTTACAATTAATTACCACATCTGCATGACTCACAGAATAAAGAAGAAGACTCAACCCATAGGCACACAAAGATACTGTTTGGAAATGCTTTCCACACAAGAATTGTGCAAACTGAAGTTGGTAGACCAGCATTACAAGAAGTGGTAATATTTAGGAACTTTTTAAGAGACAACATAATGTATAAACAATTCTATGTGATATACAAATAATTTCTGAGTGCATCTTTAATGAAAGCAATCCAGAGGACTATAATTGGTTCGCTGATATATGTCTTAAGGTTGTAATATGGTAAATGACAGAAAGATATGTTGAACCCAATGTGGCCTGGAGTGAGGGAGAGGAATACAGAGGGATATAAAACTATTGCCCCCTATTGGCAGTTAATGTTTTTGACACAGTGTTCAAAGAGTTTCATAATAGGGTGCATAACAGACGATTCACTGAAATCAGTCTAGTTAGATATAATAATAAATGGAAACAACAAATATTTTTTTTAACTACCATGATAAAGTCATTAATTTAGAAAAATCCAGCCTTACCTATAACAATAAATAAGAACATTGATCTAAATGTATACACACATGTCAAGCATAAAATATAAAAATTAAGTGCTCTTTTAATATAATACTATATATTCTAATAGTTTAATATCAATATAAGGTATCTTTCTTGATATATCCAGTATACCCTGTAAAATGCACCTGCTCCAGGTGCCAACACATATTAGCTACTGCTTTGAGTTCTATAACATCTGTAAATTGCTTGTGAGTTTAGTGAAAAATGTGGATAACCCTTAAAATATGGTAAACGAAAGATAACAAAATAAAAAATTATTTTTAATATGCTTTAAAATGTTCTGATTGGACTGTGATATATTTTACTGAATATAATAGCAGTATTGTATAAGCCTATATATAATACATGTAATTATTAACTGCACAAAAGTAGAAAACATTCTTCAGCAAATTTCAAAACTTTGAAATTCAACCATTCAATAACCATATTTCTTGTATTAACAGGTCCAAGTTATCAGCGATTACTAACAGCACCCTAACAAGTTCGAACAAGTTCAATATCTTACCAATGACACAACATGTTATGATGTGAACCAAATCTCCTTGCTGTTATACTTGCAAGCTATGTCTACAAAAAAAAGAAAGGCATTTGCCTAAGACCTAGCCTTGGAGAAATTTCCTTTGAAAAGCAATAAAATGTGAAACTCAGCAATATTTAGAACAAGAAGAAGCTATGCAACATAAAATAAATAAATAGCCTGTACTTTAGGGTCTCCTGTTCTTTTTAACATTGTTTAGTGAGCAAAAACAGTAATTATTGAACAAACTCTGAGAATCCTAACTAGAATTTGCTTGAGATCTTTCTCTAAAGCAAACTTAAATACAATGGCATCCAAAATGCATAGTGTTATCTGTACCTGCAGCCCTCTCTCATTTCTTAAACCACAGCTGTCCCCTGCAGCAATCTCTTTCAAAATATACAAACAGTTCCTATCATTTGTTATGTTAAAAATAGATAAATCTGCAAAAGTAATTGCATGACCATGTCAGAACAATTTATCTCATTCTTCCCTTTCATTTCGTCATTGTCTATCAAGTCATGCAATGGATATTTTGCTAAAACATGAAAAAGCAAATATTACTAAAAAGGTATTTCTTTTTGTACACCTGCAGAGCATTCTCAAAGTAAAGGGGGATAAATTATACCACGGAGCCATAAAATTTAGCAAATCTATTGATTCTCATATTTATCAAGTCTACATGTTTTACAGGCCTTTACAAAATAGTAACACAACAGTGTGAATATGGCAGCAGAGCTCAGCTCAGTCAAGCCCCACCTTGCAATCATGAAAGGGAAATTTCTACATGAATAATGCAGTCTAGATTTTTGTTTTCAAAGACAGCAGTTCATAAAGTCAAAAATACAGCTTAAACTTTTCATATAATACTTACAAAGCTTCATCTTTCAAATGAAGATCAATAAATATCAGGAAAATCGACAAACGACTTTGATAAAAAAAAAATTAGTACAAATTAGTACTTTAAATAATTTTACTTTAATATGGGAGAATACGGGGTATGTTTTTTCAAAATAAAAATTAAGCATTTTTGTGTGTCAGGTGACTATCCCATACCATGCACATTGCCCTGTACATGACCCCACCACACAACAACACATCTTCTCTGCCCTGCACATGACCCCACATTATGTCCAATCAAAAGATCTATGTTCTGCTCATCTGCAAGCCAATACAAGATCGCTTGTTACGTGATTAGCTTTTCACACCAATCACACTTTTACCTCAACATGAAGACACCCTTATACAAACAAAAATATATATTTCGAAGTTAAGCATTATTATAAAGCAACGTTTTGAGACGATTGTAAAGTGCACAATACTGCGGCACAAGGCACAACAGTTCACTATTTCTCTATAGCTTCGTTTTTTCAGAATGCGTCATACAGCTTTTGCAAAATATTGTCATCATATACACTATAAGAATCAGATATCTACTTGTCTATCAATGTCAAATTACCAGTAAATTACGTGATATGCACACATTATAACGAATACGATTTTCTTTCCGTGTGATAAAAGGATTAGTTAACAGAAAAGGTGGTCACGTTGCGCTCAACGTGAAACAATTTCTCAAAGAATAATTGAATTACATTCTAGATCAATTCCTGAGGGTGTTGCGCAGGAAATTACATATTTAATTTAAAAAGGGCAAAACAAGATTATTAACTTACTGCAACCGCTTGGGATCCATTTGGGAGAGTCGAACTTTAGCGCTCTACGGTTCTTGACGCCAGAATCCCACACTAACAGGCTCTCGGTCGTCCTCTCAGAGATAAGACTAGCCAACAGCTGCGATTACGGACAGTTAACATTATATATGATGTAAATATATTGAGGGTTTGTCAGGTCTTGCAGGCCATAAAACCTACTATAATGACCCCACGTGCTCTCCCTGCACCACTCACTGGTCCTGCTTTGGGCAATTGGCATAAATAACCCTGAAAACTTCAAAATACGTGGCAAGTGAGCTGAAAAAAGAGGGCTTTGTGTAAAAAGCAACATAGTATCCACAGTAACTCGCAAAGTGTCCCTTATGGTCAGCACAAGACAGCAAGTGTAGATATTGAAAGAAGCTCGGAAAATTACAATGAATCTCCAACATAGGTGAGTGAGACCCTTCTAAAAATGAAGCACATTTCGAACAGTAGTGTTAGATTGAATAGTCAAATGTTTAAATTTTCATTTTAATGCGTATATGTTTGTATGTACATTTAAACATCTCTAAACCAAAAATAAAGCGATAAAGTGAGTGCTTATAGAGCGAGCTGGTCGGAAATTAGCATTTTGCGCACGCAGACAACGATCTTCCTGTGTCCTCTGTTTCACCTTTATAGCCATAGGCCTGGACTGCGTGAAAATCTGCACATGCAGTGACTGAACATCACAGCAAACATCTTTCTGTATACATCACAGAAATTGAATACAGCAATACAATATTGACCTGCGGTTTAACTGTAGTTTATATTCAATTAATACATTAAATAACACGTGTGGTTGACCTATTAAAAATCTAAGAGAAATACTGCACTGCAAATATGTTCTCAAAACCAACCTAGCTGTTTATTTATTAGCTCATTATTTATGGAATGAAATATTTGATTAAATGTGCCACGCATTTTGTTGTTGTTTGTGGTTCCCAAACGTCCCTTTGAAATGTTTGTGTAAACTTCCGCCAGTTTGTTAAAACGGAAACAGTTGTCAGTGTCTGATGGGTGAGAGGAAGCGCTGTAAAAGTTTATTGGGGTCATAAAGTTTTATGTGCCTCCGTCTAAGGGCTACTGTAAATAAGTGACCAGACCGTTAAAGCTTAATCATTGTCTCATCACTGTAAGGATACACATGCAGGCTGGACACAGATAGAAACAAGAAAAAATCATATTAATTGATGATAAAATCACACCCATCATTCTTTCTTCTGCATGAATATATTTGTATAGTTTCAGAATCTGCTATTGGACACAGACAAAAAAGTTACAAATCTGATGATCTTTAGGTTTCAGTGTGTTTATTTACAGCATTACCACAGTGTTTTACAACACAGTTTTGTTTTAACCCCAGCCTGACAAAATGAGTGATGTGTGGCAACTCTCTTTTTTTAAAGCTCTGAATGGCCAATGAGTACAATCTTATTTCTGATTTCATTTGTTTCTTAGAGAAAATAAATAAAACAAAACGATGAAAACCAAAAAAAACGATTTATCATCACAAATTTGGCTCGCACTAAACTAGGTCGTGTTTAAGGAGTATCAATAAGCCCCTCGTTACAGCTTGGCCTATAGGAACATAATGGTACCTGTGTGAAGAAATAAGCCCAACCGGTCCATTTACAATAAAAGAGTAATTGCTCTGATTGTACAATATCTCAATAAATATTATTCCCAAGAGAAATGTATTATTTATGATTCCTGGGCCAAAAGAATACATGATACACAACCATTAATATGACACTACAGTTGTTGCTTTAATTGCGTGTTCTGCGGTTTACTCCTGGATATTATAGTTGATGTCATAACGAACAACAAAAGTACAACTGATGGAAGTACAGGTTTCAGTTAAATGCAATATACATTAGACAGATTGTTTTATGTTCAAGCACCGAGTTATCTGCATTTACTTTAAGGTCAACTCAATTGAATGCAGGTCTTAGTATATAATTTGAAAGCTTTAGTTAAAACCAATTGTCGTAAGGACATTGAAATAAAGGTTTAGGTCAAACATTATTCAAAGCTTACTCCCGTATTTGGGGCTATATTAATAAATAGGGTAAATATGGAGATATGCACATAAAAACATGATAGAAATAAAAACATTTTCCACTGCCATTCACAGTAAGCTTTTTTAAACGTCCGTCTAGACTTTATTTTCAGGCTATCTAGGAGTTGTACATGACATTATTTAAAGTCCTCCTTTCACTTTCAACTTGGAGTCCTTCTTCCACTTCATGCGACGGTTCTGGAACCATATTTTAATTTGGCGCTCGTTCAAGCAGAGGTTATTGGCAATCTCGATACGTCTGCGACGTGTGAGGTATCGGTTGAAGTGGAACTCTTTCTCCAACTCCAGAGTCTGGTAGCGGGTGTAACTGGTTCGTGACCTTTTACCGTCAGATTCTGAGGTGGCATCAGAAAGATATTGGGTTACCGAAAACTTTTATCGACTTTCGTCTCCATGCACATTCACATGAAATTCATTCATGAATTTGCCACCAAACTCAATCCAAACAATGTAATATGGATACTTCAAGCATTATGGAGTACAAATGAAAACAGTGGACGGATGGCATGGCTAATATTCATTTATTTTCTGTGAAATTAGAAACTGTCATGCACTTAACACAAATGTGATGAAGCACAATCGTAAATGTAAAAAGGCCACAAACTCCACAATATGTCCTGACACAAGAGAGGGTAAATGACAGTAAGTTTGCAATGTCCGTCCTTTATGAAGAAACTACTGTGGAAATGTACAATTACATTATTATAAATAGGTTAGAAGTGCAAAATGCAACTAACCGGTTTGTTAAGAAAAAGAACACAAATAACACAACACAATGTAATATCTTAGTATATATTTCATGTCAGGGCGGCATGGCTTTACATACAAGTACCATACAACAGTTCATTTGAAATCTTATTTCACTTGACTGACATGCAAACTCCCTTTAATTCTAAAAGCAAGAAATAATAAGTACATTTACACCGTTTCACATTTACGCTTTTCTTAACCAATTATATCTCAATAAATTTCGCCGGAGATCACCTCTTCACTGTAACAGGACAGCTTTACGAGCAATAGATGCCTTTGTCATAAAATTTACTGCCGCTAGTTTTATTATTTCCTGCGTTTGGCCTATAAAACTCAAGAGGAAAATATGGAGCGACAAAACAGGATAGGAAGGAGATGCAATGACGAGGATTAGATGCGTGGAGTATTCTTCTTTTTTAAAAACAGATATTAAACACAACTTTACCGTGGCTCATGTGTAGCTTTGTCATCCACGGATATATCTGCGGCTGCGACTGCTGACGCTGAGTTGAATTAGTTTGTTGTTTTATCGCTGAAGTAGTCTCCATTTTGACATCACCGGTGCGACTCTTGCTGTTGGGCTTCTCCATAACTTCCATATTCCCCTCGGCTTTTTGGCTCAACAGTCCGTGACTGAGGGGGTTGTACTCGTGGGTACTTACGAAGCTATGAGAGCCCAGTGCTGAACAGGATTGTGGTCGCTGAATTGCTGCACTGATCCTTGCACGGTCGGATGTGTTTATCGCCTCCCGTTTAAAAGAGTTGGAGGAGATTTGAGCACTGTAGGATCCGCTGAGATCAAGCCCTTCGTACGCGTAATTGGACTGATGGAAGTCAGAGAGAGACTCATAGTTGACAAAAGTGTGCATTGTACAAGAGGAGGCGTCTTGCGTTTGCTTAGAAAAAGACTTTCCTACGTATGTATTCATTCTGTGTCTAAAACAAAATCACCTACGAATCAGCTAGATGAGCCACCTAAAAACACTTCGCCATCAAACCGGCTAATAAAGAAAACACAAGTTGTTCAGGTGTTTTGTTTGTTTATTGGATTTTATTTTTATTTCTTAAGGAGGTTAGCTTTGCTCTAAAAAAGAGCAGGATTTATAGGTGGAGGAAATCATTTCCTTTTTTTCTTGATACGACGCGTAATGCCCAAATATGGGGTGTTTAAATAGAATCACGTGCAACTGTTGGCCAGTCATAAATTGGCTAGATCCCCAGGAGGTTATTGATAGACAGGAAAACGTGTCCGATAACTTCTGGCTACGGAAATCATCTAAGGGTCTAGGCTGAAAAGGGCGAGACCGTTAGACAAGAGCGTCATCTGGCGTCAAACACTGGACAAAGCGCATATGTACCAACGCACGAATACGCAACAACGTGTTTTAGATTAAATAATTTCATTTAATCCAGTTTGACACAACAAATGTCATGGTTATATGAGAAGAATGAACTGTACCATTGTCACAACAGTCACATAACAAATGTTAATGTCAATTTCCAGTTCTTCCAGTGATGGTGTTTTCATTCTTTCTCTACTTATTTGACTATATAATTATGGCCAATTAGACTTTTATGACTATCATCTCAGTTCACTTTCGACTTTTAGAATTTATTGGAGCAGCATCCCTACACCGCATGTCAGTGTTTATCTCAGAACATCTGATTCAGCGTATTACAATGCAATGCCACTTTGTTTACGGTTGATTTAGCCAGCAAAGCATGGTCGCTTTGTAATAAAGGAGGTATTATTTATTTATTTTAACAGACGGCGTAAAATATCGTATGGTATAATTATTCCATATAATAATAATCATTGTAATGTTCAAATGACCAAACCTTTGATTAAATTGCATCTATATAAAGTTCTTGATAGATAAACCAAATGTCAATATACAGATTTTATGAACAAGCTGTGGTTGCCCTGTGGATGAGTACATTTTAGTTCTTATATAAAGCTTCTGTCCAACAAACGTGTGAAATCAAGTACATTTTTATTCAGTTTACACGAAGTGCGTACAGAACTAGAAAACTTGCGTCAAACTGGGAAAACAAAAGTTTTTTTAAAGAGTTTTATTAAATAATACACAGTTTACACAAACAATATAATTGCGTACCAAGGTATACATTTTTTTTCATATGGGTTTTTATTTTAAGACAAGTTTATATGCATACAGCTACAATAATGATGTACAGTGGCATTTAAACATCAGAACACTGACGGGGCAAAAGCAAAATTGAGAAAAAAAATGAAAATACAATGTTTTAAGGATTTAGGTAGTATAGTTCATCCCGTCAGTGTTTGCATCGTTGTACAAATACGCGTGGACAAAAACACTGAATGTGCATAGAAGTTACATTGACTTTTGGAATGCTTAGGATACTTTGAAGGCTGTGTAGTTGGGGAGACGTAGCCTACTTATCAAATTAGATACTATTGTATCCAAGTGTTTTCTAATAGCCTATAGCAATATGATAATACTACAACTGTCAACCACACAAACAGATACTCTGTGGCATTTTAACCACGCAGCAAAACATAGGGTTATTTTCAATACAAAGAGTTGTGAATTGCATAATGGTGCATTATGTGCGCGTCTGTCTTCCTTATAATCTCTCCTTTTGTTTCTACATGTGTCTGCTCGTGACTTGGTGGTAGTGTGTGGTTGCTGGTTTGGGGGGGCGGTCAAAGAAATAGCGGAGTATACGTCCATGCATTAATATTTGCAATTCTCAGTTAGGTAGTTACGTTGCAGTTAACAGGCGTTCGAAAACAAGGTTTCCTAATCCTTTTTCTTATCTTCTTCTGTCTCCTCTTCGGTCTCCTTCTCGGTTTCCTGAGAAGTACCCGACGATTCGGTTCCCGGTACAGTAGAAGTTAGATTGGTCTCTTTCTTCCACTTCATGCGTCGGTTTTGGAACCAGATTTTGATTTGACGCTCGGTTAGGCAAAGAGCGTTGGCGATCTCGATGCGTCTGCGTCTGGTTAAATAACGATTGAAGTGAAATTCTTTTTCCAATTCCAAGGTTTGGTATCTAGAGTATATCTGGCGTCCTCTTCTTCTGTCTGACCCGTATCCAACTCCTGTTGAGATAAATAAATGAAACAACTAATTACAGACCAAAAATTTAAACTTTGATGAAAATATACCTTTCGAGCATTTAATAATAAGCACATTTGTATGTGTTATTTTTAATTTTGTTGGTGTTATTTTAACTTCTAGAGAAAGCTTACTGACTAATCTTACATTTTGACAAAAGCATGCATTTATAAAGCATGCGTTTCCATTGGCCATAATCTACATTTTAGATTTTCGAAAACATATCTTCCATTAAATATTTTTGTGACTTTTCAAGCAACAAAGGGGAAATGTTTTTAAAAAATGAAGTTGTCCTTTTTTCATTTAAAAGTATAAATAACAGAAATTATTAAACATTCAAAATCAAAATTCATGCCATTTAAAGTGTATTTTGTCATTGCACATTGTTTTGATAAATTAACACCAAAAGCAATACTTTTAAAAATAATTTAGACACCCCAGCATTAAAGGGGTAAGCCAAATGGGATTCCCCTCTTTGAAAAGTGGGCTTTATAGTCTGATGATTTAGTAGTGGTTTATGGGGCTATAAAATGTAGCTACTCTGTTGATAGGACCTATCGTAAAACAGACCAGGGTATGTCCCAAGTAGCAGTAAAAACTCACCGCTGTGCGAGTTCATACGTTGCATCCACGGGTAGATCTGAATGTTGTTCCCTTTCTGTTCCTGTGCTCCTGCACGAGCTTGTTCCAGACTGTATTCCTGGGCAACGTGGCTCTGCGCACTGAGTCCCATACTATTTTGTCTACAACTGGGAAGCACGTCCTTATCTTGGAGAAACACGTTAGATCCATACTCGTACGGTCCTCGACTTGATCCAAACACAACGTTATCTTGAGGTGAATAGAAGGGGGACGCATAAATCCGGTTTTGGGACACCGTAGTGCCATAAGACGAAAAATGTCTGACTGAATCGTATGTGGTCGTGTTCAGTGGCATGTTGGGCAAAACCTCTTGACCACCAGATAAATGGCAGGAGAGCGACGGGTTCGCGAAATACGAATTCATACCTTCCCTATCGCCCTCTCATCAACTCGCCCTCCTATCTTATTTCTCCGTCCTCAATCTCACACTTTCTTTGTGCTTTGAGCTCGGTTTCCTCCTGTCATATACACTCGTCTTCTGTCTTCTTTGCTAACTCTCTTTCAAATGAACTTCAGACGGATTTCAATAATATTAATTTCCAGTCTCCGGTTAAGACGCGCAAACCAAGTGTTATAGCCAAGGCTTGGCTCATGGAAGGACAATATGACAGCGTCACCTGACCACTTTCAGCCAATTGAATTCGCTGTGTACCGTAGGAATATCGAGCTAGTAGCTTCGTATCCCCTTGGCTTCAGTTTATAATGTTTAAGGAAACACACACACACGTACACACTAAGAAATGCAGAATCACACAGACATGAACTTTTTTAATCATTTATCAGTTAGTTAGTTGGTTTGTTCGGTGTGCTGCTGTAAAGCTTGTCCACGTGTATTGAGGGAGAAATTCTTGAAAGTATTACATGCATTTTACAATGAGAAACATTTCATATCAACGAGTAACCTGGATAATATTTGCTTTTACTTTATTGTTTTACTGACGAAGACTTTGCATAATTATTACGATGAATATAAAATGACAACGACAGTTCTACCTTTAGGCGTATTAAACTGTAAAACACAATAAAAGTGTCTCTTGTGCATGTTATTGATAAACAAGAAAAGAATGTTATCCTAACATATTTGGTAGGCTTTATACATTTTAAATGTTAATATTTACTAAATATTAAAGGTATTCCGATTACTAAAAACTAAATATACTCAAATACATTTATTGATATACTGATAGATGGTGGACTGTGTTTAATCGGTGTACAAAGCTCCGATACATTCTTTTTGTTATCCCGTAGACATAACAATGATGTTTGTTTGTGTGTTTGTTTGTTTTCTCTCTCCGTCTAATTTCCTTGGGCTTTCAAGAGGCTGAAGGGGAAACGTCTGCGCTTTTCCTTTCCCCATTTGTAATGTATTGATAATTTCAGTTGTAAAGGAACCCAAGGAAGGAGGGGGGAAGGGGCATCTTACTAAAGAATGCGTCAAACGCGCCTTGGTGCCATAAAAGTAACAAAACCAACTGAGGACTTCCAGCTCTGAGGCAATTACTCCTTTGAATGTATGGGGGCTGTGCAGCGAGTCTCTTATCTTGTGAACAGTGAGCTGCTCATTTTGCAGCAATTTATTTTTTAAGGATTTACAGAAAGTTTATAAGAAAAAAACACGAAACATTTTCATTTGCATTAAGGTATAAACTGCTCTTGCATTCACGAGAATTTATCCAGAATTGCTTTCGATGAAAACTATTGAATAATACATATACAAGAATGTTCTTTTATGAAATATTTTTTTTAAACGAAATTTTAATATTTACTTGGACTGTTCATGAAGGAAAGAACTGGTTTGTACCGAATGGTTTAAGGTTTAGGGTATGCTCCATGACCTTAATGCAGGCCACATGACGGAAAGTGTGAGGCTAAAACCAGTGGTTAAGAAAGAGGTGCGCAAAACAAGAGATTGACAGAATAGTAAAATTTACTTCCAGCCTGACAGTGCGAAAAAGCATTTAACATCTTTAAAACAGACTAATCTGCTTATCGATTGATTAAATGCGTACAATATTTCTTTAGTTGCGGCTTTTAGTTACTTTAGGAAATAATCAATACAAAGAATTCACATTTTCTCTCGTTTTGATGTCTTGTATCATTTGGAAAAATGTCAGACCGTCAAAATGTTACTACTGGGCACTTTATTTATTTTATCGGATTTTTGATCGGTACATGTCTCCTGAACGTGATTTTATTTCAGAATCATTTTGAATTTCTTATGTTACAAATACTTTTTATAATACTTACACATATTTTATTATTAAAACAAGTTTTGATTTAACAGGCGTAGAATAAATGCAAGAAATTGAGTGCAAGCTGCAAAAGTTAAACAAATATGACAATATTATTCAGAAGATGCATATCCTTATTATTCAATTGACTTTTTACCCTGTGAATAAAAACTTATAAAAGTTTTAGATTATAATAAAAATGTTTATTGCACGTAAAGTGTCGTCGAACGTTTTATGCTATGGCATTCGTATTTTTATATTGTATCTTACATTGTGGAAACATTTTCCAGATACATAATGCGCTGAAACGTGTCATTTTTTACACTTTTAACCTAAGCAAATTATTTAACTAATATTATCCGGCGCATTACGCCACTCAAAGAACTCAATGATGGCGCAATCAAAAGCAGACAAAAATGCATCATCAAAACTTATGGCATTTAATTGCTTTGAATATATTTGTTGACGGTTTATTTGAAAATAGCATATTGTAAGTGTGGGTTGTGTCGGTGTATGTCTGACTCTTTGATGTTCAACCTTATTGCTCCAACGGCTTTGAACTAAAAGCCTTTGATGGGACGATATTTAATATTGTGATCTATTTTACGGCATCGGTCTTGTGAATGAAGTAGTAAGTAGAACACATTACACTCAGTCTGCAGTTGGTATGCTTATGTGACTGAGGAGAAGGAGGTTTAAGTGTTTTATTGCAGCCCTCAAGACAAATCACATGGCTGTGTTTTAGCGTTTGAAGAGGCAATAAATAGACATCCCGTTTGGCCTGTATTCTTTTTACGCTCGACGAAAGACGCACTCAAAAATGCGCTAAAATCTCACTTCTTATGTGTAATTTACGCATGTGGCATAATGATCTTGGGAACAAGCGAGCCACGCACATCCTATCTCAGTGACCTTGTCTGCCTATAGTAAAGAGTAAAGTCTATTTGGCCAGTTTATTTCGTTAATTTTTTTACAATTGCAACTTCTACCATTGAAACATAGTTAAGCATACAGAGCCCAGCTTTTTATCTTGCGATATATGTCGGTGTGCCTTTGCTAAAAAAATATATGACAGTAACATTACCGTTTTAACAGGGCTCTTGTATATGCAGCTTAGCACTTGCAGCGACACACGATCCTTACGAGGCATTATGGTTTCTTACTAACACGAGATAGTTGTGTAAAATTATGTGGCCGTCTAATGACCTCCATGAATTAGATGTTTCACGGCGAACTCACATTGCCCTGCGGTTTTTGTAAGGCAATGTTTGGAATTGAAAGTTCGCATGGAATTTGTTTTCATTACAAGGCAACTTTGAATTATGTCGTATATGATTCAAATTTAATAGCAGTGGCAGACACCAGATTGGCTTAAAGTTTACGCAAAATACTCGGATGGCAATAAATGTGTCTTTTCCATGAAAGTGTTTAGAATGTTGTTAACAGCATTAAGAATTACTGTAGTATACAAATAATAAATCTTACGCACCATTTTTACCATGGATATCTTAAATTGACTCCATCTTTGGTGGCAAATTAGATCTTTTCCCAGTAACTATCCGTGGCAAGCAGAAGACTGGAGACCTAATGCGACGAGCAACCCCGCCCTCCCCTCACTGTCTTTCTCTCTCACACACTTACTAACAAATCCACATGCGAACACCCTCAAAAGCATTCTGCCTTCATAAATGACTGATTATAAGAGCTGTCGCCTCATAATGTTAAAAAACAGGCAAATATGTTTTTATTTGTACATAGGAGAATTATTAGGTTGAGTACTTTTTTGACATTTTATAGAAACACACCCTGTTTTTAGTTTCAGCTAAAAAATTTAACTTAAAAAGATAAAAGTTTCCTTTTAACAATTCTAATAACAGTTGACAATTTAATGTATTCAGTAAAAGCAGTAGTTGCAATGTTTATAACTAATGCTTTTATTACTGACATTTTTTTGTTTGCCCATAACAGCCTTAGGCATGGACTCCAAACCGGCCCTGATGGAAGACCCCAACTGTTGCTTTTGAACAGCATAGGATCAGCGGACTTTATTCATGTTAATCCAGAAATATTTTCACCGGTAATTAAAACGAAATGTGTGTCAATATTGTTTCTGTTATTGTATTTGTATTTGTATTTGTATTGTTTTGCCATTATACTGTTGCTGACGTTCTATACGATAATAAAACTGCAACGTGCTTAGAATGAATACATATTCTGAATTCCTTTTTAATTATTTATTATTTCAAATGTTTATTTTACACTTTAATTAATACTGGAAGGACCATTGAACACACATTGACATAATGAAATTGTCAAACATTTAACAATAAAAGCAATCATTCATCTTAGGAGATCAGTAACAAAGCATTGTTGGGACATCTAATTATTGTGGCAAAATCGACAAAAAAGACAAATTCCAATCAGATCATCATATACCAGATACGATCTTTTATCAAAATTCTATGACCAGCAGCACTTCCTTCCTTTCTAGGCCGTGTTTAATGTCTTGCATATGGAGCAGGCACAAGGTGGCAGTGTTGTTTGATTTAGGCCTCAAGGATTGACAGTGTGAAATGATTGAACACGTGTGCGTAAAACGAGAACGAGCCAGGTCTTGAGTCTGAATCTGTGCGTGATAGAGGAAACTTGTGACCCTGACTCTGCAAATAATACTGATATATATTTATAAACCCCATTCTGAATCAGATAGAGAGAGAGAGAGAATTTACAATGAATAAAAAGGGAGTATTTGTTTGTAAATAAACAAATTAAAAACTGAAAATTCAGTCAATGAACTGTAATTTTATGGTTTTGTTCAATTGTACTTGCCATAATTTTGACATAAAAATATATCAGTCTGGCTTTAAAGTTTATCAGATCTGTGACAAAGTTAATGCGGTTAAACGACTATCAAACAAAACAGATATTACTAAATTCTCATCATATAAAAATAAATTAGGGCACATGAATAATAATAGTAGAAAATCACAATGCTGAACGAAAATATGACAGGATATCCTGATGAAGTGCACGTAATGTAGTCCGCTACTATGGACTTTTTGTGAAACAGCTGACATTCATCAACAAAATCACATTATCAGGAACAATGCATCAGTTTATAGTAAACATACAAATTGAAACAGAGCACTCCACTCTCGAGTATCATATAGCATGAGTCACGCAAGGCACACGTGAAAGCTTATGTTTTCACCCCTAAGAAAGTAAGCTTAATAACCATAAACCACACCCGTTTGGACACAACTTAACAAGCGCCATATTAAAAAATCTGAAACTCATTATCGTTGCAAACAATAATGATCTGCACAACAAACAGCATAAGTCACTTGTGAACGAGTCATCGTGAGCTCACAATCAATAAAGTGCTCCGGGAACAACACACCGACAAAATGCACAACATTTGGTCAATTTTCTGCACGTCAAGTATGACCTCAATATCATGCTTAATATCAATTCCCAGCGTTGTATAAATGCAGGTCTATAAGAAACCAATGAGCAGCTAAGAATTTTACTTACCAGCGTTCTGCGCTGTCTTCGTGACTCTCGTTCGGCGGTGTAGCAGCAGACTCATGCTGTGGGAACAGCACTAGGGTCTGGATCCCATTCTCCACAACATTAATGTGGGGGAGATGGTAAATCTTTTAAGAAGTAATTCTATTTACGCGCTTTAAACCATCGCCCA
This sequence comes from Triplophysa yarkandensis, assembly GCA_033220385.1. Lineage (NCBI taxonomy): Eukaryota > Metazoa > Chordata > Actinopteri > Cypriniformes > Nemacheilidae > Triplophysa > Triplophysa yarkandensis. The sequence continues at coordinate 1,062,664 of CM065671.1, read as the reverse complement.
CTGGCCATCAGTGCCGCGTTTTTCCTCTAGGGGACCAGATGGGTAGAAAGAGGACTTTGGAGGTGGCGACGTCTGGGGACATTTATTAAGTCATTGCCAGCGACGAAGCGGACGACACAATAAAAAGCGTTTTAAAATCCGACTGTGAAAACAGAAAACGCAAGAAATGTCTAGTGCTAAGATCATTTCAACACCACCGCGAGCTTGCTAGTCGATAGATGGGGAGATCCAGGGGAAGACAACAGCACAAAGTTCATGTTCATAGAGTGAGTATCACGTGGTCTGACGCAACCAATGACCGCGTGTGTTCAGTCGTAAACTTTTATTACTTAGCTGTAAATTTCCCCTCTAAACAACTAGGAATGTGTTACGTTTCACCCTCTTTCAAAGATGGCTTATCCCATTTTCTTTCTTTTCCCACTGCTTTGTCTGGCGATGGCAGGAAATAACCAATAATATTATTAGAAATGTAAAAAGCTTGTTTATTAGTCCAATAATGTAAGCAGATTAATGAATAGGCTTATCCTCTATTAACATGGTGGTGGGGAAAATGACATATGCGGAATTTGTAAATAAATAAGTGTGTGGGTTTGTTGTCTGTTTATGACGTCTATAAAATATTTTGTGCCATTTCGAATTTTTTATTTAACAAGCAAAGCTGTTCTGTATGTACTCATGCATTTATCCAAAAGCATCAAATTGAGTTTCGTCGTTGAATATTTAGAAAAGTATGTTATTTCAGCCGCTTTCATGTCTAGTCTGACACTTTGCAATTTTGTTTAGGCCTTGTCACACACAATCAACACAAACTGGTTGAGCCTGTCTTCTGCCGTGGGTGCATTCTACCTGAAACACTTTAGACTCTAATTTAGACAAATTAGACTCTTGTTTAAGATTAAGATACATGTAATTTTTTCTACTTTTAAATGTTTGAAACAAGTACAATTATATAGATAAAGAATATTGAATCAAGGTTATCGTGTTATAAAGTAGTAGAATAAAACATTACTGCATTCAAAATGAAGGGTTTTACCAAATTCATATTTTTATCTATACTGTTTTAAAAGTCAAATGTCATCAATAAACAGCAAATGTCATAATACTAATTATACCCTTGCACAACAGCATGGTTTCAATACAGTAAAAATGTTTTTGTTTGGAATAAATTTGAATATATTTAAAAAATTTAAATATTTATTCCTATTATAAGGCCATTGTGGTAATACTTTGAGGACGTTCTAAAAGCGAAAACGTTTGCAAAACTTGTCTTAAATGTTGCCGTACAGTGCGAATGAGAAAAAAGTTATTTTATTTTTCTATAGCTCGGTCTTCTTCTACAGAAGTTAATGCTACTTGTCAAAAGACTGTTTGTAAAGCGAAATTCGTTAAATTAGCATGATTGGTCAATTAACGCTATTCATTTCCAAATAATATCCTTGAAAAATTCTTCACAGCATGCCTAAAATATAGCATAACCTGTAGTGAAAAGTGAGCATAAATATAAATAATCAATGCAATATAATATAGTGGCTTCTTGACAATTTACAATAACTAGCAACACTAATTGAAAAAGTCAACATAACAGAATCAGGTAAGAGTTTTTCTTCGACCCCTTTTCGATCTCCAAGATTTTTACTAGTTGTACAGCACAAATATAAATATGGAGTCAATGTTTGTAAAAACAGTTTTTATGTAATTTGACAAAAGCATTAAACTCCCAAACTTTTTTACAGCACACTACACATAGACAACATCCAAATCATTCCTTTTTCGTTTTTAATACCAGAAACATGCATAAAACGCGAATAAATATCCAAATATAATTTCCTTCTCTAAATTAGGCACGGAAAATTGAGAAAATTTTGTAAAAAATAAACACTAGCATACAAATACTTAGGAAAGCAGTCCCACGTCCACGTTGGTTTCCGAGGACCTTGCTCTACCCTGTCTGCACTGCACAGTCATCAAAAGGCAAAAACGTCTGCCCGGATGCGACACTGTCGGGTTTACACCACCAATAAAGTTTACTGCAGGTATAGTAAAGCCCTAATTTGGAATGTAACAGCAGTGCTATATACAACGGCAAGGCGGATAGACAATGACCACTGCAATTGTCACTACCACAGGAACTTCCTGAAACTGCCTTTGCCTGCACAGAGCATCAAGACACAACAACGAAACAAAAGGGCAGCATAATGAATAATTACCTCAACTATTATTGCCAGTCCTACAACATTGTATAAACCAAGCACCATGTTTAGATGTTACGTTTGATTCTAAAATAGAAAGGAACTGAATTCTGACCAATGAAAACTTGTTTCTTTAACAGACAATTGCATATTTTACAAAATTGTAAGTATTCCTTATACATTATCTTAATTCTCGTTTTAATAAATATAGATCCAACTGTTTTACATTATATTAAACTTTGCTTTCTTGACTATTCGAGCTTGAAGATTCACTTTGTTTTGGCATGTAGACGTTTATTTGTAATTTATCACCAATAGCTCAGTTGATTCTGAAATCTGATTGTGTTGTACAGTTCCCCCTAAATCTGTGTAAGTATATATTTAGATTCTTTTTATGTCAGTCTTTATCGTTTATGTCATCAACTCGCTCCAATTATGTCTGCCTAATGAGGCAATAGGATATTGTTAGAGCCAGTTAAAACAAATTCTAAAGGTGACAACATTTTTAAGCACTTGCAAATAATTTAGTCCACATCAACAACAACGATTTAAACATACCTTTAAACATTTTGTGTGTTGATGTATTAGTATCCTCGTAGCTGAAGTTTTTACCAATTTCTATTGGAAGCTCTTTATTTAATAAATTATTATTAGATTTGCTCATGGATCCTGTCGTGTTTGGATTACAAGAAAATAACGTTGGAAATGTTGGAGCTCAATATAGAAATGTCTCACAGTACGTATACACAGTTGCATTAAAAAAAACTTTTTGTACAGAAATAAAGGTTCATAACTGTTATATATATATTTGACAAATTTTGTCGATCCGTTTGCTCTAAGGGCGAGCGTTTTTCATACCTTTTCTTCCACATGAAACGTTCATAAAATTATATAATAATACTGTGTGGAATATACGAAAATATTTCGATTTTCGTTACATTCGAGAACCATATTCTACAAGAGACGAACAGCACAGGTGTAAGCAAAACGAGCTCTTAGTGTCTCATAGTAAAAACACGCTATGATTACACAACATTGGCCATGGCTACTTAAACTTGTTCCTATTTTTGTGATTACTTTTCCTTAAGGAAATCCCCTAAAGACATAATGATACATTTATTTTTGCATAAGAATACATATACATATATTGTACATTTGTATACTTTATATGTGTATTTTTTATGAGAAAGAGTGTAGTACAATTATTGCATTCACCAAGTAAGGACAAGTAAACGTTCGAATAAAATTAGGTGAAAACTTTAAATCTAACCACAAAAAGTTCAGCTTGTTGCGTCAATTTATATCATTGAGTAGCCATCCCATCTTAGATACGTTTAGGTTCTTAAAAAGTGTGTTTTCATGGTTGGTATATAATTATTTTGTTTAACGGACCTGACTAATAAAGCATAAGATAATAATAATAATATATGTTGAATTTTAAATGTGGAAGTTTTATGTAGTTAATACATAATTGAGTTTGGAATAACCGATAATTCCAAACGAAATACATAGCAGTTTGGGATATTCTTCAACTTCGATGTCAACAAGTGGATTTAGGCAAAAATGAGACATAAATGAATGAGCCATCTTGTTTTATTCTTCTGTTGCTTTCAAACAAAAATGGCGTAGACACACGAATTCGTCTATATTCACACGAGGAACACCAGTAAAACAAGCATATTGATAACAGCAAGATATTACAAGACGTACATGAAGGTTATACTCAGTGCAATTCAAAATCTACTCTATAACACCAGCACGATAAATGACTCTCTTTCCTTAGATAAGGTAGGGTAGTAACCAGCGTGTTTGATCATCTACACATAAATGTGCATTTTCTATAGGCAGTTTAAGTTGTTGGGGGTAATTTCTAACTAGTTTTAAAACAAAGCAGAGCCATAGCAGGTTGAACAAATTAGTCGTCCTTTCTCGCTAGCAAAGCTTTGTTTTCAGGTAGTGCCGTGGTACAATCTCTTAAAAAATTTTTAATTGGCTTTGAGCTAACTGGGTCTTCCGAAGACATCATATAGCTCAATACTCATAAGTGTTTAAAGGGTAAAATACATAACTTAGGTTTAATACACTAAAAAATAAGAGTCTATGAAATCTCTAGGTAGAAATGTATATTGCAAATTCCCCATGATTAGGTAGCTTCTCTTGAGATTTCAAACGATCTCTGGTGAGTCCAATAAAATAATCTAAAAATACAAACTGTAGTCTCCCCCATTCACACATAGTAACAATAAAGAACACTTAAGTAATCGATAAAGTATGTGTAATACAGAATGCATTTTCTATATATGCCTTCCCTGTTCTCGGCACAGTGGCACAAATGCACCATTGCCATATCTGAATTTGTGAAATGAAATGACACCAAAACATTGTGTTATTTTCTCAGTTTGTCTAGCAGGTCAGCATGTTGTGGCTTCTATTTTATTTACAAGACCAAGATTTTCCAATTTGGTGTAACAATGTCCGGTTTTGAAGTGTCGTATCCCCCATTACATTTAAGTACAATACATGTTTGACACCGCTTAGATATGCTTATCATGCTGCTTTCATTTGTCTTAACAAAAAACGTATTGTTGTTTTCCTGGTAGTCTTCAACTTTTAATAATTCGTCAAATATATAGATCCACTTTTCGCTAGTGATAAAAGTCATTGTATGTTTTGGAAGCGCTCTTATCTTTGGGCAGGTTTTAGGGTACTTTTGAATGGAGGGGGATTTTCTCACTGTTTGACCCAACTGTTGTAATAAAATTGGCGCGTCTTCTTTCATTGCCCATTCGCAAGACCTCTTCAATATCTGCCATATAACCATAAAAAGACCATAAAATCAGTCCTTGCTTTCCCCTTTCTCTTCCGTTTCCTTATCTTCTCCTTCCTCCACCTCACCGTCGTCGTGGCCCTCTTCATCAGCCTCTGCCTCTGCTTCAGTCTCCCCTCTCTGGCCAGGAAATTTGTCTTTGTTGTTTTCTTTTTTCCACTTCATTCGACGATTTTGAAACCATATCTTCACCTGCCTTTCAGTTAAGCTCAGCGCGTGTGACACTTCAATACGACGCTTGCGTGTGAGGTATGGGTTGAAGAGAAACTCTTTCTCCAGCTCAAGGGTCTGGTAACGGCTGTATGTCTGCCTTCCGTTGCGTCTCCCTGGAGCTTTGAAGTGAACAAGAATATTTGTCAGTTAAATGCCTTCATTTCTTCGTTCCCTTTCCATTTGCATATTCTGGAATGTAGTTACAAAGACATTATGGGACATCAGTTGTAAATTGCTGGCAAGTGTGCCAGCAATTATACTTTTAAACAAAATTAATGAAACGGAGTCGATGTCCCCGTATTACAAACACACGCTGTGTGCCAGAATGTGCCTTACAGTATAACATCCCCAGAGCCACCAGTAAATTTTCAAGGATATGAATGATTATCAGTTATTGCAGAAGCAGAGAAAACATCTAACAAGCTAATAACTTGATTTGAAAATGGTTTTAAATGATAAATCTTGTCCAAGTCTTAAATGCGTCATCTTTATATTTGAGGTTAGACAGCAGCTATAATTGAGGTCAGGGACGCAAAGAAACCCACAACCTGACGGGCGCACACACAGACACACAAACACAGACGGATAGACAAACACACACTTACACCACGTACACATACAGACAGGCGGACAGACAGACAGACTTACACACATGCTCGCGGAAAGAGGTTTCAACCCCTAACATAGGAAATAGACGACAATAAAAAAAATTGTAAGTTTGTTTGTAGTGCTAAATTCTCAATAAATTAACTAGTTCAGATCAGTACATTGAGATGTATCTCAGAACTGAAATCCAAAAATGTTCTTTTCATTCATTCCTTATTTTAAACATAACAATCAACGTCACTTAATCCAGCTAAACACAGTGTTGTTTGCTGACCCCATACAACTTTTTTCTGTTGCTTTTACCTTAGCAATGCATTACTATACATTACATCTCACAAAAATCTTTATGAACAATATTATTCGTCTAGTTCGACATTATAAGACAACTCCATTAAAGCACAAAGAAAGACAGCTGTCAAAACTTCTGCATTCGTTTTACTAATGTCTGGTGGTCAGGGATATTACAAAGCAATGTTTATAACAACAGCTATTTGGTACCAGAGAGTAACACTAACGAACACCCCAATAATGTCTCTATACATTTAGACAGTATACACTTCAAGACACTGGTGCGGTCACACAGAAATACAGAATATGAAATATTTGTATAATAATTATTCTAACCGTGAGGCCGCATCCATGGGAACATGAGGCTCGGGGAAGAGTTTTGACTTAAGTGGCCTTGTCCTTCTCCAGGGTTAGTGCTGTTGGACGATTTACAGTCTGGGTATTGCGCTAAACTCGCCTCTTGCTGGGTACCATAAAGCGGTTGCCTCGGAAGGGCTTCATATCCATAAAATTTCGTAGCGTCTCCGTGACATGCCAATGCACAGGGGTTCTGTTGATAGCCGGGGTTGGATATACCTGTGGTTCCATGATGGAAAAAGTCCTGTACGTGATGAGACGGGTGTTGAAACCCCGGCGCAGCTGCTCCATGTCCGTACACAAGCGTGTGGCTTCGGGCAACGCTCTGTGGAAACCTGCAGTCGTAGTAAGTTGGCTCAAGGGTTTCGCTGCCTTTGTATTTTGAAAAAAGAGGGTTAACAAAATAGGAGCTCATGTTTATCTAGCATTAAAAAAAAACAGTCAGTTTGTCCGAAAAATATTCCCCTCTCTAAATGGTGGCAGCCTATTGTTGCAGTTCCAAATGGCATGCAATGCAGACAGAACAACCGGAACTAGATGGAGAAATGCTGCCCCTTCGGACAATCTGAGGCAGCTCCCACTTCAGACCTTCTCGCTTAGTCTGTCTCTCTCTCTCTCTCTTCCTCTCGCCAGTCGTTTCCTTTTGCAGCTTCAAATCATGGCGTGCACAGTGGATGTGTGTTAAGGTTAAAGCTCGCTAACTCCGAAGGCTCAGTCACAAGCGCTTACTTTTTTGCCTCCCACCCAACCACCCCCACTACAATGAACCCCCCCACCCCTTGTCGCGTACTCCCCACCCTTGCCTCCTCATCTTTGCTAGAGCGTCCACGGGCGTCTACCTTGAAGGGAAACACCATCGTCTGTGTTTGTCTGGAATAGTAGAGTTTGCGTGTTTTAAATTAATCGTTGGGATCGTATTTACCCGCAGGTTATCGCTGCTTCAAGCTGCTCTTACTGGACTGCATTCGCCTTTAATCGCTTTTGTTAAAGCTTTGTTAATATCATTTTATTTTAACAGATATGTTATTACAATTGCGTGGCAACTTGACTGGGTTTTAAGTCTGTGTATCGAGCCTTGACCCTCAGATACATTACATCCCCAAGATAAAATGTTTACAGAATAATCCAACACACATCTACGAGGCTATAAGACGAAGAAACGTATACTGAAAAATCTACTGGTACGGCTAAAAATTCAGCACTTTTTAATAGTATTATATTAAATATTAAACAAGAAATCACAATTGAACGATTTAAACCCATTCATTTTATATACATCTAACATAATTAGAATACTAGTTTTATTATAACGATTATTTTATTGTTGTTTTTAGCTATTGCTGTTTGTGGTGAAACCTTGGCATTGTTAAAGCGTCAGATGTGACAATAATTTATCACTTCTAGTTTGACTATTTGTATCAGATTGCTAACACACACACATACACACACAGATATATATGGAGGAAAGGCTGAACACGCGAGGCTCTCTTGGCCCTCTTAAACCATACGAAAAAGTTGTAAATCTGCCGCATTGATACAAAAAATTGTGCAATAGATGCCTCGTTATTTTAATAGACACATTAATGACTTGTAGTCATCTTGGCTCATTTAAAGTCTTTCCAAAAAAAATATATTAGCATGTGATTTTGTGACGTTACCATTTTTAAACTTCATTGTTAAAGAGGAGAGGCACAGGGAGGAAATTTATAGACATCTCACAGTCTATAAAGATGCAGATTCCGAGTCATTGTTTGTCTCCTTTATAGGTGCATAAGATATAAGAGCTACAGAAGAAAGAGAGCGATTCAATGTTATACATTATTTAAAAATTGTAATCAGTGAAGCGAGATTATTATTATTTTTTTTTATTATGAGCACGTTTATTGTTACAGCCTAAACATCATCAAGATTACAATTTGAAGTTTTATTAATACATAGGGATAGAAAAAAAGTTAGAAAACAAACAAATGTTTTAATTTGCAAACATTAAATTTAACTCTAAAAAGGACACATTTACATGCTTTAGATGGTTTGTTTAATCGTCCTCTGTAACCGAGTGAGTGCGCGATTCGAGTTAATTGTACACACAAATTGGCATTTTGTTAAAAGAAAGTGTTTCTGAAAATAAATGGAAAATAGTTTCCTACACGGTATGTGTGTTTACCGTAACTCACGCAAGACGAAACCGTTAATATTTCATAGTGTATTCGACAGATAACACAATCTAAATGCAATTCCACATTGTATGGTGTTTTTGACACATGCACTAGTTGTTGCTTTTAACAACATTTTTAAACAAAAAAAACAGCGGAGAGTATGAAAAGCAGAAAAATAACAAAACAACATTCATACAATTATCTTATCACAGTGAAAAAAATTATTTTATAGCTGAAGATTTTAGTCTGTGTGAGTGTGTTTCTTTTAAATTTTCCCGTAATGTTTATTAACAACAAGGGCGGTCATTCTTTCACCACTTTTCTTCAGAACACTCCCAGTCCTTAGTGGCCCAAAATGCTCTAACAGTGAGTCAATAGCGCCATCTCGTGTGCTTGTGGGCAACTTTTACAAATTATTTTGACCGGAGGCCAAGGCCACATCATTGGCCGCAATATTATTGATTTCATTAGAAAAAACAGTCTATTTATAGGAAATTTTACAGTAAACTTTAAACTTAAGAAATGTTACAAAACAAATTAAAGTAATAGTGCATATGGAGTGTTAATCATAAAAAGACCAATGTCAAGAAGTTTTGTTTTAAAACTAGGTTTTTTCGTTTAGGGTATTTTAATGACTTGGGGTAACTTCTAAATGCATTTTGTGGTGTTATTGGATTGTAGTTGCCGCTAGTTAGCCCAAAGCACTTAGTGCTCCTGCACAACCCTTTAAGAGGGTCCACCACCAACGTCCATTAAACCATAAAGTAATTTAGCCCAGACGTCTAGCCAGTTAGCCAGGTAGGCTTTGTTCGTTCGCATCTGAGACAAACAACACAAACTTCAACAGGGTTGTAAAACTAGCATTTTTGTTCTGGGCGGAAACGTACTAGATTGGACCTTAAAATCACCGCATCCTGTTTGTATTGTTAAGTCCCACAAAAAGGCAATTCCAGTCGAGCGCAGGAAGCCAGCGGTAAACATATGAGCTTTAATTATGTCAATAACACAACAGCTACTCGTATATAAATGAGCATATAAAACTAACATCAGAAGACATAAGCGCTAGGCTTGTGCAGTTATCTAACTAAAACAAGACGATGAAAATTATAAGTGAAATTGAATTAAAAAACGTCCAAATTATTTGAAGCTAGGACACTTGACTTCAGGCCTACTTTATAAAAATTCAAATTTACTATATTCTGCTTAGGTTTTTTGTATTTGTTTAAATCGATGTTTCCTCAATTATTTTTTATTTCTTTTGTAACCCACTATATAAACCTTTCATTCACAAAAACGATTGCAATCCCCTGTTATAATATATTTAATGTATTACGTAAGCGAGACATACACATGTAATTCAAATCTAAAACGAAACAAAAATATATTAAGAAACTAACTTTAATAAAAACTTTAATTTGAACGTAGAAAGTTAACATTTTAAAAAGTCTAACTGGTTTCTTATACAAGACCCAAAAAAGGATTTTACAAAAGGCACGCTAGTTGTTGAGGCCTACCCCCAAGCACGTCGGCATTTGAACTTTGTGGGATTGTGGAAATGAGATGCTTTTAATCGTGTACGTAGGCATCTTGAATTCTTAGTTATAAATATTACACGACTTATTGCTTCAATTGAATACCACACACTTCCAATTGAACTACTTCGTGATAGCTGTTTTCGCTATATAATCTCCATGTGCATTAAAATAAGACACAAAGTCATGTTACCATGGTTGTATATATTTGAATATATCTACAATCTATAATGAAACTCATTTGTACAGTTGAAAGAATTTAAAATACACAAAACTGGTACACCAGAAACAAACTTAGCACATCGACGCAAACACGTATAGTATTATATATAGATGAATCTGGAGTGTATAAGATATACATTTCAGATTTGTTATTATTTATAAAATACTCGGGTTCTAAAACGCTTACAAACAATGGAAGCATAGAAAAGAAACAGTCACGTGAAGAACATAAATTAGGAAATTGAAAATTAAGTAGTTCAAGTATTTTAACGCTGAAACGTCAGAGTAGCTCCTCTGTAGAGTCCACGTTTGTGTTTGTGAATAAAGAACCATGATGTTTATCCAAACTACATATTAATACGACTCAAATTAGGATGGTAAAATTAAATCATACTTATATCAGCACGTTATAACGGATCTCCATATAGGACATTTCTTTTTTTTCTTATCCTCTCATGGGTGAAATTTGCTAAATGTTAAGACTAAATGAGGATCCTTCATCCTGTGTCCAATCAATGACGTTTGGTCTATTGCTCTTTACTGTCATTTTTCTCCTTGTTCATTTTCTTCATTTTCATCCGTCGGTTCTGGAACCAGATTTTGACTTGTCGCTCCGTTAGGTTCAGCACTCTTGCTACCTCATATCGCCGGTCTCTTGTGAGGTACATATTGAATAAAAATTCCTTTTCGAGTTCGAGTGTTTGATACTTGGTGTAGGGACAACGCTTCTTTCGGGTCGACCGCGCATGGATCCAGTTTGCCACGGGATTATCTGAAAACATAGAAAACCACGTTATTAGGGGTTGCTGTAAACAAACCTGCTGTCAAGAAATACTATGGATAACATTTGTTTTTCATTGATAATTGCAGTTTTATTAGACAATAAAAAAAAATTGTAACTCTTAAAAAATAGTTATGACCTATTCTACATTAGACTACTCATTTTAGAAAACTATTTCTGTGATATTTGTTGTAATAAGCAAATAATTTATTTGAGGTACACTTGTAAACCCTTGTTTATTTGAAATGGCTTTGCAAACTCTTCGAGAGAAATGACGCCGTAAACTAGTGCAATGTACCTATTTGCTTTATAGGCCCATAAAAAGCTTGGGACTCAAGCCTTCACAAGTCTACGCTCAAAGTTCTGCTATGCAATGAATGTACTTCGGACATTCCACGTGTTTTTTCCACAATGTTTCATTTATATGTAAATTGAATTTAATAGAAAAGTTCAAGAACAGTTGGAGTCAAGGCTTTCCCTGCTTTTACATTTACAAACTGTTTGACATCCGAATTTTATTGTGCTACAGCTCACCTCATGTTCCATGTAAACCTTGCTATATTAGTGTTTATATGTAAACAAAAAGAAACCATAACTTCGTCCAATATATATATAATTTAATCTAATCTTCTTCTCTTATTCACAGCCGATCCATTGAATTATTGTCAATGTCTAGTTTATATAGTAGTTTACGTTAAACGTAAATAAAACACAGTAATCCTACTCTATCTTTTGTTGATCATAATATCGTTTATGCTTTTTGAAAACATGCCACCATCTTTGCCAGACTTGTCTTTCTACGAGACTGTTTTTATATCCCACTACCCGTTTTACAACCTAATCCTATGGCGTTTGTCATCAATGGATAGCCCCATAGACTTGAGTCGGCGGCGTACAGCACAGAGGATGAAAGAGTATAGAACTTGGTTTTACGACGAACAACAGCCAACCACCAAGCGAATGCAATAAACTGAGAAGCATCCCATACCCGGTTGTAAACAAGAATGGCTTTAACTTACTTGGGTCTAATTCAGCCTTCTCCTCTTTGTGCTTTCCGGAAGACAGACTCTCTGTTTCAGGCGATGGTGTGTTTTGCTGCTTTTCTCTAATATCGACGGCAGAGCAATACAGATAATCCGTATAAGCACGTCCGTTCGAGCCCACACAGTCTCCAGCGCGAGGATCCTGGAAGCTGTCGGGCTTCAGCCCGTAGTGCCTAGCGTTCCCTGCATATCCTGGAAAAGATACGGTACCGGGGATAGGCTCCAGCCAAGAGCGAACGTACCTTGAGTCTGTGCCTAGGTGAGGTTGGTGGGTGTATGGATGGTAAACCACTGACGACTGCGAGTGAACGGGGGCCCACGAGGTAGTAAAGACTGGTGGTTTTGGGGCAAAGCTGCAAGACGGGTAATCCGCGCACTCCGGTACCAGAGAAGTCGGGCGTGAGCTGGAGGATATCGGACCAGTGGCTGAAAAACGACTCGCAAGGACATCGTCGCTCTCATGGTTGATCAAGGAATCCACATAATAATTACTTATGGGACCCGTAGCCGACATAGCGATGTTTCCCTTCTCTTTTACATGCATCCGATTATTATATGGAGTGTATGTGTACTTTTTTATCTGACCGTAGAACAATCAAGACAGGTAATTATTTCAGAAAGCTCCTGCGACTCCGATTGGACATCTCAGGAACACGTGATTACATTTACCCCCTGAAAAACTGAACAGCAGATCAATGCGCGATGCCTCTTGGAACAGCAATGCACTTCGAGCTTGCAGTAGGTTGCTCAATTCTAATGTTGTGTTTTATATAGAGCATTAATACATGAATGTGAATGCGTTTAAATACAACGTTCAACGTCTAAATAATGCAAACGTGTAATATGTAGGATTGTTGAATCACGCTGTGTGTTAACCGTCTTTGAAAGGGAACTATTTCTTGGTGTAATAAATCTCTGTCGAGTGTATGCCACTGTGCCTTGGCTATCTCGGTGCTCATCCCACCCTGAACAATGTTATTTATTAAAAACAATTAGGAACGAAAGAATATGTTTTAATTTTCGTTCTTACTTTCACCCTTAATTCTCTTTAATTGAAAAGGACTCGATGGGATACATGTAACAAATATATGGCACTTATGCTGCCGAGAGGGTTGACTTTACGCACTGGAGTGCTATTTTCCACTAGTTTCAAATAAATACAATTGGGGTATCCCCCATAAAATGGAGTTTTAAAATACGGGCGCTGGGACCAGTAAGATGCCTAGAAACGCACCACAACTGCGACTATATTCGTCAAGTGGTCGTGCATGCTTTTATGTCCTTCAATAAATTTTTACGAGGACCATTTGATTGTTCATAAACGTGTCGTTAATAAAACTGCAGTTGAGTTCCTAGTATAACATAAAACCAACACTAAGCTTGTGAAAGAAGTCTCATCAAACCTCTGCGTCGAAAACATTAGGATAAAGGTTTGCAAACTCTAATTGCTGGAAAAATATCTTAAAGTTAAAGGACTGATTTGATTTGTATATCGTAAGATTCATCCGAGTCACCGCGATCAGATGTACTATAACCTTAAACGTTTTTTGTAACTTATAAATCTTTTGTTTCGTCTTTATCTTTTTATGGTGTTTGTTCATTTCTTTCAAATCTGTTTAAAGTTTGTAGTAATTTTTTCATTATTTGGAAAAGAATTCGTTGCTTTTGCTTTGATAATATTTGTGAATATTAATGTTTTCTTTTCATTGAGCAGTTTCATAATTTTAAATGATTTGCTTTTGCAAAACTATCTGACAAAAAATGTAAATTCAATTAAAACTAAATAATATATAACATCTAGACGCTGTATAGGTTTGACTTTTGAAAATGACACCACTTAAATTTCCTAGTATTTTGGATGTGGAAAAAGATCATTTCGACATTTATAAATGTGCGGTTTTTGGTCTGCAGTCATTGTCAGTGTTAGGCCCAGTATGAATTCGTCCACATGAGGTCAGGCTTTTTTTCCCCTTTGTTTGTCTTTTGTTGCAACACCAAACATTGCCAAAATGCAGTAAAGTACAACAAAGATGCGTGGGATATAGCTCAAAAGAAATAATATATCTGCATCGCAAATAGCTTCCACAACTATTATTTAGAAAAAAATATTTATATTAATATTGAAAGCAGTATACAGAGAACCGCCCATTTTGCAACACTTATTTATTTTTGAAACAACTTATTACACTGAACACAGCTCTTGGCTCATCAAAGCAACAACAAGCAACAGAAGAAAAAACTAAATATTTGGAAGGCAGACGATACTATACTGTCCCAAGTAAGGCAGATGCTTGTGTCTACCGATTTGAACCACAACTTATTGTTACGTGTTGCTTTCTATCCCAATTTTAACAGGTATGAATGAGGAAGCCACACACACCCTGCTAAAAACAAAGTGAAACCTAATGTAAGAGCATGAATTACTTAAACTCTTGTTGCTTGTTTTATCTTGTTGTGAGCATTCATACACACAATACAATATTCATATTGTTGTAGAACCGTTGTATTTATAGAACATAAATCCAGTTTGTTTCGTAAAACATAGACATTATAGCAACTAAAAAATGTAATACACATTTAAATATTTACCCTGGACCCAATTTAATAGCCTTTAGCTGTTTTTTATTTCAAAGGGCGTGGCATCAATGCCAATGTTACTTCGATCATAATTATTGTTTCCTTCATAACCCTCTGCTTTAATATCTTAATGTTACTAATTTTGAGATCAACTTTGTAACATTATTTCAATAACCATTGTTGTGTTTTTAATTAAAAAAAACTGACGCTAAGGTGAAAATGACGCCTGCTGTTTAATTTTATGTGTTTGAGATTTCAAATGCGTATTGTAAATATAAATTTACTTTCTATACAATTGAATGAATAACACTGGATATTGTATATTATATTTTGAATTTCATTGTCTACACCTGTTACTTAATATTTTTAAGATATCCTTTATATTAGGGATATTTGTGGACTTATGTTAATTTAAACAACAAAAACTGGAAAAATGTTGCCTTTTATAATGATTATAACGATTCTTGTATAAATACCAATTTTATTAATAAAGGACATATGGTTTAACTGGTCAATAGTTGTGAGTAGGCCTTGGTTTAATGAACAAACTGATTGAATATAGTTTTTCTTGGTGTGGCTCCTAAATTGTGCATGGTGACAAAGGTTGAAAATGAAACCTCTTGTTTCACATAGTATACATTGAAGCCGAATTCATTTCTGTTTGCCTTTTGAAGAATCACACAACTTTACATATTATTTTAAGACAGATTTGTTTAAAAACTGTTGTGATTGACATCACACAGCAAACACACGGCAAAGTGAAACACAGCAAAATAAAATTGAAATAACTATGTATACTATATAATTAAAATACAGAAAATACTTTTAATGTGCTAACATTCATAAAGAAACACGATTTACTCGTTAATGCATTGCAATGAATGTGTGGTGACAATAAATAGAATAGTTCTTAGACAATTAAGTAAGGATTGCACAGGAAAGTGTATCAATTATACAGTGTCATTCCTAATGCACATGCTTATTTATTTAAATTTCTCTAAATATTTAAATAAAATATAAACTTTCTACATTATTAAAATAAGTGTACTCTCAATATTTCAGGGTCAGACCGCATCATAACAAGGCTTACAAACAATAAACGGGCAAGTGCACCTCAAAGCCAGTATACAATTATAAGAAAATATCTTCATTTTATTTCATTACATTACACGTGAGGTTTAATCTATAAAATGAGTGTTGTAACACTGTTGCCTTTGTCGCCATTGCGGCAAAAAGCTCTGCTGGCTAACACGACAACATTGTGGCAAAAGATACACATCTTCATCAGTTATGCATTTTAGAGGTCGTTCTATAGATTTACATATATTTACTGTGAAATTGTGTTTTTTTAAATAT
This sequence comes from Triplophysa yarkandensis, assembly GCA_033220385.1. Taxonomy (NCBI): domain Eukaryota; kingdom Metazoa; phylum Chordata; class Actinopteri; order Cypriniformes; family Nemacheilidae; genus Triplophysa; species Triplophysa yarkandensis. The sequence continues at coordinate 1,046,517 of CM065671.1, read as the reverse complement.
TCTTGTTTGTCTTCCAATGGTTGTGTGTCAATGACATAAAAAAGCAATCCTGTATGTACCATGTTCAGTTAAAAAATATTTTTTCAAGTTAAAATAAACTAAAAAAAGAAATGTGTGTTAGAGCAAGTGTTGTGTTTTTGATTAATTTAAATATGCTTGTTTAATTGTTTAAAAATGAAATGTGAATACAATCTTTTTAATGACACAGAATACCAAACAAGTTACTTGCAGTAATTGCAATTTGGTGTAAGCTATTCTTCTTTCCCAAAAGCGCGCGCAAAAGAGAAAGAAAATATACAGATTTCTCTATTGTTTGCAGCCATGAACAACACAGACGACAAATACTAAGATCACAAATATTTTTGTTCGTAAACATAACAAATATGCCAAATTTACATATAATACCTTATTCGTACCAAATACCTCACTAAAAAAAATACCTTTATTGACTATTGTGGCTCAAAATGCGTTGAAGGTGGACTTGACAAAAACCTATCTGCAATCACACTTGGCTCCAGAGAAACATATAAAACTTGACGCATTCAAAATAAGAAACGAAAACAACTTAATACAGTTCAAACTGGTCATTTGCAATGTGAACACTTCGATGTATTTTAATTTCTTATTGTCCTGTGGCTTTTATGTTTATTCACAAAAAAAACTAAAAGTGTACTCGAGTAACCAAGCAAAAAAAATAAAGGCAAATATTACAGTATGAAACAGGAATCGAATTATTGTCGCTTGTTTGATCCTCCTTATCTCGCAAAAACAGTAATTATTTACTATTTTGAGCTGTTATAAAATATTTGTTTAAAGGCCTTCCATTTATATCCCATCACATAAAATCCTACGCCTTTTGCCACAGTCTATACTGCAATTAATGCGTCACGCGTTTGGCAGTAATACTACACTATGCTGAGCCCATATGATGAACATCACTACTGAGTGTACGTCTTATATATTTAGCAGGAATTCTTTTTTATGCTCATTCTTAGGCTATTTGAAGATATTGCGGCAATATCTGCATGCTAGGCAGCAATGTCCTGTGGGGCTATTACGCATGCTGTAAACTCTTTGTTGGTGACGCATTCCAGAGGAGAACCCCATTCACTTAACTGAATGAAAATGACTTTGGATTCCAGACTGTCTCTCCCCGTCGCAAAACAGCTGAAGGGAGGGGACAGGGTTAAGAAAACATACAGAACTGTTGAAACCTACTCTCTCAGTTGAAAGAGGATTCTGATTAGGACCTCTACAAAAACAATTTCTTTTTAAACTACATCCACATTGTATTAAATATATACTGATTGTGTTCCTCCACGGAGGTCAGTGCGCAAAAACTAAAAAATTATTTTTGTTGACCTAATTTCCAAACGTTTAAAAAGCTAGAAGAAATGTAACAAACACCCCAAACCATTTTTAATAAACAACTTGAAGACTATATCCAGCCTCATTCCCTCGTCACTGTCCGTCGTTTGCACAAGCTTGCGAGAGCAAAACAAGCCTTTTATTTTATATTTAATAGCTCACTTAAATTTTACAATGTAAAGAATAAGCATAAATACATTAAATGCACAACAACAGTGTAACACAGTGCAATGTAAACAAAACATCACTGGTGTGTGGCCGACCTTAGGCCTCTAAATGTTAGTTCAAATAGATATTGCCCAGCAAATTCGTGGAGAAACAAGGTTCTTTCCTTGATTCCAAACCCCTTTGAAACAGATGTTTATTTTGTGTTTGTAGAATGTTTTCATTTCCAGCAACAGGCAAACACAGTGCATTTATGGAAAGAATAAAGGGTGGTTGATACCATTTTCGTTCCAAATCACGCAGCAGACAATTAAATATTTGTGGTTTTACATTAATATGTAAGAACACTTTAATATATCATTCAGGTATATGTCCATTGTAATTTCTGCAAATCAATCCATCAACACTAAAAAATACTTTCAGCTGCTGCCTTTGTCTTATTATTAATTTGTCTTTTGTCTTGTCAATACCATTACAAACATAGTAATGAAAATGGATAAAACACCATTGCTCATAGACTAAAAATGAACGAGCTATATTAAGAAACGGACTTAGTTGTAACCCATGGTGTTTACAGTCTTTTTCCCCCCTCCGAGAGTCTAAATTCGGTTTTACAGCCTGACACATAAAGGCGAGCAAAGGAGAAAAGAGCCCACTGTGGCAATAATCGTTCAGTTCATTTACAATGCCATTTGCGAAAACTTCATTGCACAGGGTGTAATTTAACGGCAATTGTCGCCCTTGATGAAGACGAACTGACGTAATCAAGGCAGTTTCTTGTTGTCGAGCCAGGAAGCCAACCCCAACAACATGAAACTACCTAAACCACGCACCAGCTGCGCGTAACGGCGTTACCCAAAGGAGAAGATCAACAACACATCCTCACATAAGTAAGTCGTTTTTTTTCCATAACTCAAATGTCCATTTATTCATAAAATTGTCTGTGACAATTCAAGTTGCCTAGCAGGATTAACAAGGTTTAGGAAATAGCACCAAGCTAACCACCAAATGACACAAACCACAAGAATACTTAAAGCAAAAATGTGTCTCAATTATTAGATATTCAAGAGGGAGACAGACCGACAAATCCCTAACCATCCAAATAATCCAGGTCCAAAAGGAATGTGATTGTCTGAAAAGTTTTCTGTGGTATTTGTCCAGAGACAAAGTGTACACAATGCAAACGGTATACATTATCTAAAAATGTAAATAAGCATAGAAATTGACCTTTGAAATCTACTAATTATTGATAAATAAATTACACACGATGCTGCAATCAAGTTGACCTCCACAACTTTTAACTTGCACTTGGAAGACGGGACACATTATCTACATAAGTTATCAGTCACTGTCAGACGTATCGAGAGCAAAGTTACCATCTCAAAAAACAATCAATGGCAGTAACTTTATCGCAAAAAGCATCAAGAAAAAAATAACATTTTTGTCTTACCTTGGGTTTTCAGTACATGATGCGAATGCCGTAGCTTATAAGATCAACTCATTCATTCTCTGTTGCTGTATCTCCAATCATTCATCCGTGGTTCAGTTCATCGTACCATAGCTTTCCATTACTCCATATTTAAGGATCCTTGGTTGCAAAACAGCCAGGCAGACCGCATAGCGCGTCGGTGAGGCCAGCACATTTCAGTCTCCAGTATGTGAATTAGCCCTCCTCCACTCACCTTTTAATGCATCTTCACTGCAGCAGCACATTATATTTGCAGATCATAAAATCCACCCCCAGCGCTTTCCAGGACCGTCATGACATTACAATTTTATGACCTTAACTTACTGTGGTCACCTGGATAATATTTAAATCAACGTTATGGGTCTCCCACTCATATTCGAATTGCTTTGCACTTTTTCTTTCTACCTCACCTCTCTGTCCTCACCAAAATTATCTGACAAAAGAATACAGGAGAAAATATGCAAGGTGAAGGACATACAATGACATTTGATTTTCCCCCGTTTTATTTAATACCCTCTCCAGTTAAACATTAAATTGGCATATACACGTAAAGAACAAAGCATGCAAAATACAGGGCACGCATTGTATAGGACAAGCGCACTGACAGCAAACAGGCTAATCTAAGACATCAATTAGACATCTCGTTTCTAGGATTTTAAATTTGGGAATAGATAATGCAAACCTACCAAGACAATTTCCACCAATTTAGCGCCCCTTTAACTGGCATATTATTATACCGGTGTTTTCCACCATCACAAGTCAGGCTAAGGTGTTAACTAGGATTTAACAGTTAAATATTTTATCATATTTGCAAGAGGATCCAGTCCCTTTGCAATTTAAGTAATGAAACTGATCTGCCCTGATTTGCTATTCAATATTTTACGCATGTCTGTGAGTCTGTTAATTGAAGAGAATAAATGGATAAAAAATATAGGGAGAAAATAAATGGGGCTGGACGTGGGGAGTCAAAAAACAGTATTTGCTTTTATCTTCTTTTGTCTGTTTATTCCTCAATTGAAGCTATAGCCAGTTAGCTCACGAACGCGACTTTCTCTGTTGAGTTTCTTTAGCTTCATCCTTCTGTTTTGGAACCAGATCTTGACCTGTCTGTCTGTGAGGTTGATACTCTTGCTGATCTCCAGACGGCGCTCTCGAGTCAAGTACATGTTGAACAAGAACTCCTTCTCCAGCTCAAGTGTCTGATGCTTTGTGTAAGGACATCTCTTCTTTCGTCCACTTTTCGCTTTAAGCCAATTTCCCGTTGCCTTTTCCAATGTAGCCTCATCTGCAGAAATAAAAAAGAATATTTCTGTGCTGTAAGTGCAAGTTAACAGTCTTCACAGGGACGCAACCATCGCTAATTTAAATGTGTTTTGTTCTTTCACTCAATAGAATATAAGGTTATTTCTAGCTCTGTAAACTGTTACCTTGTGGATAAAATTCCCACCTTATTGTTATATATTTTATTTCATGTATATTTTATTTTGTTTTATTGCCTTGTTCTAAAACTTTTCAATATGTTTGTTTTCACCATTTTGTAATAAAGGCTATTCGTAAAGGCTAAAAAAATAAAGGCAATTATCAGTATCTCAATGATCTGTATTGTCTTGGAATATTTACTGTACAGTTTGTAGTTGTGTGGTTATCATGGGGATTTTTATACATTTATTAATTGATAATTGTATATGAAATATCATTCTATTTTTGCTTTCTTTTTTATAAATGAACAAATAAGCCAAAACAAAAGTCCTTTGGGCTTCATATCGAGTTTCATTTGAGTTATTTTATCATTTTACTTTCAAAAAAATGTGAGGTTTTCATTTTAATCTTAGGTGATAAACAAACGTGTATTTAATAACATCTCTTAGATGGGAACATTACATTTTATAGACAAGATTTAACAACTCGTTATGGCGATATATAGAGTAAAGAAACCAGAGATTTCCTTTTCAAGTAAAATTTTTAATATACGTTTAGGCATTATTCTAAGTGTTTTGTTACATTAATTCATTATGTTTTGTAAAAAATATTTAAAACGTTTTTTTTTGCTGGAGTTGATTTACATTTTACAAAACAAGTAAAATAAGGGCACGTTTTAAAAATGTTCTCCAATTATTCGAAACGCCAGTTGTTGGGTTCCTTACTACGCTTTAATCTTTTTAAGATATCAAACAATTCGTAAATCAATATTATTGGGAACAAAATCTCACTTTTTTATTTTTACTGAATGCATTTACATATCTTATAAATTATTTGTGTCTTAACAATACATTAATTAGTCTTGGCTATCTTGCCGGCTATTAGTTTTGGCATATTAATATTACATACATAGATTAGTAATAATAAAAAAAAGGTAAATTCCATTAACGTAGACTTGCTTTCAAAGGAAAAAATACAATTCTCATGTGCACTTAATTTTTTGCGTCTGAGGGCCACCAGTTGAGTTGAAATTAAACTTTTTACATATAAGGTTTGTTTGTACTATTTTGTTTGCTTGAATGTAAGACCGCATTAAATTGTATTTTGTACATCTTTCATTGCGCAATTTCCCAGATATTTTTTTTCAACGGTGATAAACACAAATTTAATTGACTGATATTTATTCGACGAAAACACATTATTTTCTGATATAGCCTATATGCAGGGCCTGGTCAGATGTTGTAACGTATAAATTGATTGTCAATTCATGTTGTAGGCAATTTACAAGACAAAGCGTTATGTGTATGTGTGGGAGAAATGAAGACGGTAAGAGAAACAAAAGAGAATGAATTTGCTTTATCACCTTTCAATTCGCTCTCGGAATCATCGGTACAACTGCCTGTTTTTGAGACACTGTCTTCTTTTCTAGACTGTCTCTGATCCGTGTCGTCCTCATGCGTAATCCCTATCTTGTCTTCTGGTTTCTGCCTCGTTTTGTTGATTTTGACACACGGGTGTGCTGTTGGGGTCTCTACAGGCGTTGTTATTTTGGGTATTGGATTGAAGTCTGAGCAGAACTCATCTCCATGGTGGCCTCTTTCATTAGTGTACACCTGGCTCCGTCGGAAATAATCGGGGGTGGAGACGGCGCTTTGATTCTGGTGGCTGTTATTGTCTCCCAGACGGATGTAGGTGGATTTCTCAGCGGACTCCTTGGCGCTATCGCTATCATTCTGGTAAAGACAAGGGATCGCTTCCTCCTTCACATTACTGGCTGGGTAAGAGCAAGGGTGCAGAGGCTGGGCAACAGGTTGCGAGCCCCTGTAAGTTTTAGAGCCTGCGGACCATGCGTCACGCTGCGACAGGTAATGCGAATGCTGATAACTACTCAGATGCATCCCGCTCGGCTGTAGCTCATCCCGCTTGGACAGAGGGGTACCAACAATTCCAAAGCTACCCATCATGGTGCACCCATATTCTGCAGAAGGCTGCATATACATTCCTGAGTTCGTGGAATAACCCTCACCTCTGTATGGCGATGTTCCTCCCACCAGCGAGTCCATCAAGAATGCGTTGGCTGCTACGTTGTTCGGACATGACATTCTGTTACTCACCTTGCTATTCTTTTGATTTCGAACACTCTCCTTTATGCTGAAGAGGATATGGACAGTAGGACGCTGACATCTTTTGGGGGGGCGAAAAATATCAGCAACATAATTATGGATTCAAGGCGGTTTGTCATGTGATTTTCAGACCAATAGGGTTTTGAAAGTGGCCTTGATGCGCTAGACCGCCTTGACGTCACTGGGGTCAAGTTGGTGAAGTTGTAGCGCGGAGCGTAGAGCAATGGCGCCATCTAGCCAATTTTTACGGTCAAGGAACTAAAGCAGAACAAAGAACAGCCGTCTCAAGATACAGTTACGTGGCTTACGCTGCTGCAAAACAAAAAAGAAAGGGAGGCAAGTAAATTAAATATTTCATGAAATAAATGGAAAACGGTGAGTTTATTCGATAGTAATCAATAAGCAATGATTTCAAGTGTTAGATGTATTATGTTTTGAACAGTTTTAAATTTAATCTTAGACCACACGTTCAAAATATGTATTTTCTTTGTATTTTTATATATTTATTTTATATTCTCTTGTAAGTTCCAGTTGGTAAATTATTGCATCAAACTAAATCCCTTTGACAAATTAGGGGAACTTCTAAGAGGCTGTTTTGCTTATTTGTGTTTTTTTTCTAATGTTTTTTCTCCTGCATTTAAAAACATGATATTTTTATATTTATTTAAAAGTCACGAGAATATAAACTGTCAAATAAAGTAACACATAACTTGCTTAACAGGCTTTTGAATTGGTTGATTACGATCCGAGTCTGTGTTTTTGCGGTAATTCAGCAATGGGCTAATTTTTTTAACGTATTATTATAATGAATATTTAATATATTTTCCTCAGAGGAAACTACCTTACGAAAATAATATATGTCTTTAACTAGATAAACATATTTTCTATTTTATTCTTTTTAAGTCATATTACCTACAAATGTAATGTATTTTCACCACGGAAACCATTGTTAATTGTATGGTATTTGTAGAATAGACTGTGGCCATATAAGTAATAATCCACATGCCAAAAACAAAGTTAAAACGGTTTTACTTTAATCAAATCATGGATAATGTCCAAAGAGACTGAATACTGATTTATGGTCATGAGCAATTTTCTTCAGTCTTCTTAATTTAAGTAAGTTCAAAGAAACATTTATTACAAATATTTTCATTGCTGTGCGAAACATTGGCAACTTTTTTCAAATATCTGTCTGCCATTAAAATTTTCTCTCGATTGCCACCAGAATTACATCGTCTAATTTAAAGCCACTTCAAAAACATTGAAGAATAATGCGGCTACAGCATGGAAAAGACCCACAAGGTCCTCAACTGCTTTAGGATTATGTTCAAACTGCTTTGTTTGCAAACGTTGTTTTTGTATGAAAATGTTCTTCAAGGATAGAAACCCACATATTCGCTTTGTTTTTTGTTGCAGTGCCTCGAGGATATAGTTTGAACTAAAGCTTAGAACAAATCGGGACTACCAAAAGGCCTAATCTAGGGCAATTACAATAAAAGTTCACTTGAACGAGCTTTTCAGTGTTTGTCGTTGCAGCAGCACCAACTGAGAGGTCACTGCCTGTGACCCAGCATGAGAAACGGGGGAATGTTGTGATTGGCCTATGGACTTGTCTGTCAATGAGCCTTCCACTAAGCAGTTAGGGATTCTTCAAAACAGCCAAATAATGTAGTCTTATACTTTTAAGGTATGGACATTGATGTTTTAAAACCACAGTTTCTTTTAAACATTTACTTTAATATACTTTCTAATGGGGAAATAGCAATTTTAATTTCCACAATCATTTAAAAGTTTTTTTTACAAATGTTCTTTTTTTGATATATGTAAGTTGTCAAATGAATACATTATTTTTTTCGTGGGTGATTCTTAAAATACAACGCAACGATTGAATGTATATTTACACAGTACGACAACGGTGAGTATTTTAAGCAAAATGTTAGTAGGAGAATAATTTTAAAGGAATTGTTTTAAAGGACATTTTGAAAAATGTAATTGAAGGGTGAAGCTTATCAGTCATGCGCAGTAACTTTGTGGTTACAGTTGTCAGAACAATGACAATTTATTTTAAACAAAGCTTTTTAATCTTGGGAAATAAAATGTTTAGATCAAAAAATTTACATTAATTGCTTGTATTATTATACACATGTTTTCTTTTGTTGTAAAGCCATTGTTTTTATTACACAGTCTTCTGCAAATAATTATTATTTACTTATTGTCTAAACATCCTTAAATGCACACTGTATTTTATTCTTTTAATGTCAACAAAGACCGCGTTACTGTTTTGTTATCTACAATCATTGTAATAAAAGCACATTACAAGTTGAACCAAACACGCGTGTTTTATGATGGACAGAAAAAAACTGAAAAGATCCTTGCGCATTTGCGATAGCTTTTAAATGGTCACTTCGGTTCGAGTGACGTTTTATAATATTAATTAAAGTTATAACCCTAGTCGTTATTAACCCTTAAATCAAAATATTAAGTATTGTGATGTCTTTACCATGTTTCTCTGGTCTGATATTTGTTTACCAATTTATAAGTATGATACGTGTGCAATGCATTGGTTTCTGATCATTTAAAAAGGTAGTACACGTGCGAAGCTCTAAATGCATCTTAAATGCCACGAAAAAGAATAACAGTCGTCAAATTGACGTTCCATATATTTAAAAAAGGTATACACTTCGTTTTCAACCATTTGAGCCTTTGCGTAAGTCTACTGGCCTTTAAAGAGTAATGGGATATGGGTGTACGATGGGATATTCGTTAGGTATTCAGAGACTGTTTTGGAACTGAAACCACCATAAAACATATCTTCAATTCAAAGCAAAACATATTTTAACCGTTTCTCCACCAAACAGGAGTTTACCCGCAAAGCAAAATGGAAATTTATGGTTGATGCATGTTACTCCTTAAAGACATTTATAAATCAGAGAGTGGAAAGCGCAAAGCACATCAGCATTATATTAAATTCTAATATCACAAAAGACCATACAAATGACTAGTGAAAACCAGTGGCGAAGGTATTTACAACTTTTCATCACATACAGGAGAACGGAAGTAAGTAGAGCCGTACAGTGTGTGTTAATAAGCTCAGTCCAAAGTCCAAATCTGTACACTTTGATTCACAAACAGTAAAGGCAAAACGCACACACGAATGTTTATGACCACACGCATGGAAAACCTACTTTGTTATAGCTTTCAGAATTTTTTAAATTCTGCCTGTAAAATTTGCCTTGTGCCTCATCATTCGATTTTTCTTTTTGTTGTATATTGTGGAAAATATATAGTGTGACAATTTCTACAAAAGCTATTTTGGGGAAATCTTTTAAATCTGTGTTTTATTTAAGCATGTGCCTATTAGTCTATTTTATATTGTCTCTCAAATAACTTCTGCTGTATTATGGTATATTCTTCTCAAAACAAAAATCCAACATGACCCTTAATTAAAGAAGAAAATCAGTTCAGGCCCTGTATGCTAATGTTCCCGCAGCATCCGCCATTTTCCTAGCTTTTAGCTAAGCGTGCAAACCCAAGAGTTCTAATGCACCATTTATAGACATCACATTAATCTGTTCGGGATTATTATGATAAACCTACAAAATAACATTGCGTTTATCAATCATAGCATGCTACTGCTGAAACTGTGATTTTATGCCTTTCCTTTATAAGTCTTCATGCAGATCGGTACGGTAAAGACTAGGACTGACTTCATCGACAGCGTTTGATAGGTCGACGTTCAGAGTTCCTGCTTCTCAGTGTGACGAAGTGAGAGAGAGGAATTCAACAAATGAACGACGTCACTGAAACAGGGCCAAGGTTGGTGGGTGTGACATGAAGACAAGTCTTTTAGCCTTGAGCCTTGGCTATGCTCCTCTTTGCAGCCCCACCCGCAGTTTCTCCACATTTCTAGAAGTCCCAATCAGTGGCAATTAAACCTCAGCAAATTATAAAAACAATCTCTCTCTCTCCCTTTCTCTCTACACTATATATATATATATATATATATATATATATAGGTGAGCTTTAATATATATATATGGTGTGTGAGCTTTAATGCAATAAAGCCTTCTGTGCGTATAATCCCTCTCTTCCGCTTACCTTTTACTTTCTCCGAGATCTTTGTTTTCAATCTGTCAGAGAGAACGGATGTTACCAGCGAAAAGCCACAAGCCACCAAATTTAAGTGGTCAAGAACGTTCCAAAATGTCAAAAATATCTCATGCATGAAAATATTACATTTTACGGAGACAATAAAGTGTATTTAATGGGAGTGCTAAAGCCGGAGAAGTTACCTGCAGCAGTTTAATGTGAGAGGTCAAAGTGTTGCTGCTTAGACATTCCTTATTGCTTTCCCACTTGCTCTGATTGGTTCTGTGCTGTTTACCACGTTTCCTGACTAAAGGGGCTCCTTGATTCCGCTTTATTGCAATGGGTTAAAGGTGAAGGCCTTGACATTATTGAAGTTCAAAGACAACTTTTAATTATATGTATTATTTCATGCACACAAGGACCAACAAGCACAACTGCACACATTAATGTGACCACATGTTCTTACAAATTCTTAGTGTGAACACGTACAAAAACTGCACATGGGAACAACATGCATCACAATATGTGTGAGTAGAGACATTATGTCTGCATGCGAACTGACTGTACAGGCACTGTGTGATGTTACAGAATTGGTTTGTTGCACTTACAGGCTATTAATGCTCAATGTTAGAAGTTTCGGTTTTTCCCAAGTAGCCGGACTTTCTTGTTTACTATTTACTGCGGAAGTGAATACCATTCCCTTCGAACAGACGGTGCAATTAAGTCAAAAAAAGGCAATTTAGGGCTTTAGGTTTATTGCAGTGTCTAGACATGAGTGGCGATTCCATTTAGAAAGCACTAAAAGATCTTCTAAATTCTTCTTTATTTTTCACGTATTCAAAATTTCATGCATCTCCATGGTCACTTTGATCAATTTTTCCATTTTAAATATTGCATGGGTTTTATGGTAACTTATATAAAATGTTTAATCACTTTGATCAACCGGTCACTTAGCAATTTAAAGTAACTGCTAAAGCTCAATATTGTTATTAAGTAGTTTGTGAACGAACGTCTGATAAGAGCGTCAGGGAGGGAGAGGTTTTCTTTCTTAAGAGTGATTTGTTTAATATAATTTCGGAGCTTTTAGTACTGTCGCCACATTCGGAAAAGTTTTTCTTTACGCTGGTTTACTCTGACTATTTTATTTAGAATGCTCTAAAATCAAGTCACAGTTTACATGCAACAATTTTCCCATTATTTGTGTTTATTTCTTATTAATATGTGAAGTACACAAGCCAAATCCAATCGCTGAGCCTTGCCTCTGCAAAACAGGAAAACTTTGTACAGCAAATAATTTAAAGAATCAAACAACAAAGCTCACAAGGTTGCAAGGGCAATGTAAAGAAAAATAGCAGCAGGGATAGGGTGAGAATACTCGAAAATAACATTATATTTACATTCACAAATGCACATAGCATAATCTCTGTACAAGGAATACATTATTACAGATGTACAAGTCACAGTTCTGAATGGTGAAAAAAATTAAAAAAAATTATGACTTTCCCAGATTTAAACAAGAGTCAATTGTGTGTTTTAATATACATATATACAACCAGAAAAGCAACACTTTATTTTTTGAAAACATTATATTATGTTGTATCTGATCAATCATACCAAAGTAAGGGTTTTGAACATTTACTATAATGTGTGACGTGACAACAACTAAACTCCAGTTTGTCAGTCACAAACAAGAAATGCCAGTTTATATGCTTATAAAATATCAATTTTTCTACTTGAATTCTTTATCTTTGTCACCAACCTGACTTATCCAATCCTGTTTCTAACCTTAAAGCACTTTAACGTTTAGCACTTTTGTTGGCCTATACGAAAGCGTTTAAATTATTTAATTGTGTGCTATATATATATATATATATATATATATATATATATATATATATATATATATATATATATATATATATATATATATAGCATATTTTAAGCATACGTGAAAATACATTTTAAATTAAAGACAAAACATTTCATTAGTTACAGCAACGGATTTCCAGAAAAATATTGCAAGCGATCTCTGCTTAATTTCTTTTCTTTCATTCTACGGTTTTGAAACCATATTTTAACTTGTCTGTCAGTGAGGTTTAACATTCTGGACAGCTGCAGTCGTTTTTCCTTGTTGATGTAAACATTAAAGAAAAACTCTCGCTCCAATTCACGAATCTGAAACTTGGAGTAGGGGCATCTCTTCTTTCTTGTGCGCGGGGTACCTTAAAATAATCAGAAAAAATCATAGTAAATACGTTATTAACATTTTTAAGCAAAGAATTAATACTGAGACATTGCACAACATTTTTAAGACGTAGATTCCTCGCCACCAATGACTGCATATATGCAGTTGACAGCAAAGACGCTAAAATATGAATTTGATTTCGAAGCACTTATAATTTTATAAAAACACAGCTTTCCCATTTAGGAAACTCTGAATGGTTCCTGGCGTTTTGTCTTTGACCTTCATTTGATGTCCATTTTCTCGTTGACACTTGTGTCGGACTGAAATAAATTCCACTTGACGTATGGACGTAAAATGTGTTTTCCTTGTAAATCCTCCTAAATACAGATTTTACTCTGGGCCTGAGGAACTCGCTGGTGTAAATGGCTGTTAACATTGGCTTACTTCTAGTATCTACATCTTATATGCTGAAAAGCTCCGCAGTGAGTAATAGCAAACACTAAAAATCTCAAAAGGTTTTACAAGAGTAATTATGATATTGAAGGCTGATGTTTCTTTTTTAAAGCAAGATCCCACACTCATATATGACGAAATAACTTTAGGTGATCAAAAGATAAAAAATTATCGTACTATAAAAATTTTAAATATTTGCGTTGCATTTTAAAAACAAAAGCGCAGTCGTCGGGAATGTGTAGAGACAAACTGATAACACAAGCATACTTACATTGGCCAATAGAACGTTTAAAAGCTAATAAGGGTTTAGCTAGTTTGCATTCAAGCTGCTTAAACAAAATTCACAGTATGCCAAGACTAATGTTCTGCCCAATTGGTTTTTACCCCCGACAGCTAAACAAGAAAATCCCCCGAAATGCTCAACGCAAGTTCATGATCAAAGTTAGCATTTGTCACAATAGCGCGCTCTTAAAATTTCACAGACTCTGGGATAGTAGCCTCTGTGTATAACATCCTCTTTTTTCAAAGCGCTTTCGCATCGTAAAAATTCTTTTCGTTGGAGGAAAGAGCTTTGTAGGTTATAATAAAATCCTTTGAATGCTTATAAAACTCCACATAAAATCTGACCGACAAAACACAGGGCTAGTCCCTTAACCTTTCCCCATTTACAGCTTCGGTACCTACTCGAGTGACTGCTCTTGCTCGCTATCCCGTCCTTGGTAGCTGCCGACGTACACGAGCCCGAATTTGTATGTTCCTCATCATCTTCTGCGTCCTTTTCCGGCTCCTGAGCTGCCGCAACAGCTGTGGCTTGCTGGGAAGAAGTCTCTAGTTTGTTCATCTCGTTCTTTTGTAAACAATGATCTGGCTGATTGTCCGTACTGGAGTAAGCTGTTTCAAAAAAGCGATCAAACCCTTGAGGCAGTACGTTGTTTTTCGCTACGCCGGCGTAGAAACCAGTCGAGGGGTGGTTTGAGTTTGGATGATGCTGGTGATGGTGGTGGTGGTGGTGGCTGTACACACTCTCGTTTTTCATGAGCATTTCTGTCATGGTGGATGGCGGAAGACAGTCTCTGTGCACCAGATCCTCTCCTGAGTAGCAAGACGCATAGTTGGTTCTGTGATGCCACTTGCCGGACGGGTCCAAACCATACGAAACATCTCGCACCGGCTGCACTTGAGATAGGTTTGTGGAATAGGGGTAGGTGATTTGCCGCGAGGGGCCCTGTGGAAGGAACGAAGAGACGGCGGAAAATTCAGGAACATAGTAGGTGCAGCTGGGGAGGTAGATGTTGGAGGCACAGCCCGTCCTGTCCCCAAACTCGGATGTCCGGTCTTTACGCGTCTGGGAGCAGAAGTTGCCCAGATTTACAGAGTTGAACATCTTTCCCCTGTAGTCTGTACTACAGATATGATGTTTTGGATTCGAGCTGCAGAAGGAGAAAATTTGGGAAGGCGAGATGACGCGCAATCCGTCTAAGTCGCCCCGCAACACGTGATCGAAAGTAGATATTGTCATATATCAATTTGGAACACATGGATGCGTAGGAGTGGTTCAACTGGGTAGGATATGTGAGATTCAAACGATTAATTTTCAAATCATGCAAGACCATGTAAAACAATGGTAGATTTTGTTTGTTTTTTTAATTCAGTTTTACGAGAAACTACTTTATATCGTGTGATAGTGTGTGTGTGTGTGTGTGTGTGTGTGTGTGTGTGTGTGTGTGTGTGTGTGTGTGTGTGTGTGTGTGTGTGTGTGTGTGTGTGTGTGTGTGTGTGTGTTTGCGAGCCTGTGTATGTGTGTGTGTTTGCGAGCCTGTGTAGTATCGCAGATTTTACGAGACTGGGGTAAGACGTTTTTGTTATATATGTATATTATATATATTGTGTTATGTTTCTATGTGTTTTGTATGTAAGAAGACTCTATTTTTGACATTTGAAGGCTATACATATTTCCTGTTGTGTTTACATATGCGTTGATATTATCCAAATTCTCAAATGTCATGGCACAGTGCAGTTTTTCAATATTGTTTTAGCGTTCATTTACTTTATTACGTCCGATGGATTTAAACATTTAAATGTATTTATTATTTGAACACACAAATATGTCATAATTATGTCAAGTGTAGGCTCCACCCAATTCTTCAATGCACAAATCTAACGTGAGAGTTTGGTATGTCTTGGAAAGTTTTTTTGAGAAAAGTGTTTTCTGTTGATATTTCGACAGATTTTTTACCAATTCAATATGTAATCTCCTTATAAAATCGTATATCCATTAAACATAAGTTTATCAACCGACTGATATAACAAAGGTTTAATGCTCATACACACCAGTACTTACTTAGTGTAAGACTTATTGTTCGTAAATGATGACTTAAGCATGTATGTGAAACACTGTCTTTTTTTTTAAATAAAACCATGAATCGTACTACTCTGTTTGGCATTCTTTACACATCAACACTGCACCTTATCACATTCAACATGTGCAAAGAATACAACAAATGACACTTAAAATTATTATTTATATTAAATTATTTAAATTATTCAATTAAATTAATAAGAATTAATCTGGATTTTTTTTAAATTGTTAAGCCAGTTGTTTAAGGAAAAAAGCATACATTTTAATACCACACATAGCTTAATTAAACAGATACAATTAGTTTGGGCCTTGTATGTGTATTAAAACAAAATATTTTATGATTTTATTTAACCCTAGTTTCCGAAGATTCCTACTAGTTCTCTGTAACACATTTATGTACTTTCTGATATTTGAATAGAATTTTCACAAGTTATAAAATAATTTGTAAATAAAACTATTTCTTTATTCAGAAAATGTGCGTATAAAATTTTGTAGTACCATAAACTTTCATCTGAACTGCTTAGGAATGTTTATTTTTTATTTTTGAAAAGATAATTATTTATCAAAAGACATTTAACATCATTAGATGTCTAAACACATTTAACAGGAATTTTACAGAGCTACATATACAAACGAACGAGTAATAAACATTGTAAATTGCCTTTCTTCAAAACTATACGTTTTCTTTCCGAAATGTTTTATATGTTCTACACAACAGAGAAAACTACCAAAGCAGTCTTCGGGCTAAAACTTATTTAAATATTCACAAAATGAAGAACAACTTTTTACTAAATGATTTTGTATAGTTACCCACGAATGTAAGAGCTATGTGGCAATGACTTTATGAGCCCTCTCTAAACTGACAAAAGGTTCGTGTGCAATATGCCTGCAACCAAGTACAAAGAAAGCAGACAGCTGCCTAGACCCAGCACTTGAATTTGACCACTAAAATTCTTTCTGCAGCCATTAAAGACCTTCGGCAGGAAAAAAGCAGTAAACAAATACAAAATATAAACATATGAAAGGTTATTTAGGATGGAAACCTGTTTCATGCAAATTCAATGCAGCGACCCATGCAGGGTTCTTCATCCAGGTCTAGCAGTTTTTATTGTAAACGAGAATAAAGTACCAACACATTAGCCTGTCGAAATGTGGAAATGTCAAAGTCACAGTCATAATTATTTCGGTAGAAATGTTTTCGTTTGAGTAATAATGACAACAGAGAAATGGTGCTACATTCTTTAACATGCTCGTTCGTCGTTTTATATCATGACTTTGTAAATCAAAACAAAATACAACATTAATATTCAAAAAATCATCAAATTATAATTACAAAAATAAAAACACAAATAGCACCCCAACCACCCCAACATATTTCCAGCCCGATTTGTCATGGTGCGGCACATCTATTTGTTCTCGTTTCATCAGTTAGCTTAGCACCTTTTCCTAGACGCAAGAAAAAATATTGAATTATGTTTTTACACCATGTCGTTCAATAAAAGGTAAGTTTCACATGTGTGTCAACTATTAAGATGTCATCATACAGCTTAACACCACGCTACACACATTGCACTAACTCGCTGTAGTGCCCTGAAATAAACAAAGGCGCGGCATTTCCTTTCTCAAAACAAGCACTAGACCCTCACAAATGCGCAGCCCCTACTGGAGATTTTGACAATTGTGGATATTGTGGTGTAGTAGTAGAATTGAATGAGCAAGTTCAGCTGAGAAGAGGATCTAGAAAGTCGTTTAACGTCCGAGGCAGAAAGAGGTGTTGTAAATGTTTGCCACTCTCTTCCTAAAACCATCACTATGCAGAACCTTGAGCTTTGACTATGCCAGTGGAATTCTAGCAATGATCTGCAGCTAAGGTCTATAATTATAGAGATGAGCTACACTGGACGTCATCTACACATGTTGGAACGACTTAAATGACGTGCAAACGAGGAGCACTTGCTTTAGACATATCCGTAGAAATATCTCAAATGCTACACATCAGCATGCAGTCCGTTTTTCGCATGCATCAACGCACAAGTTAGACTTTGACAAACAATGAAACATATTTAGCAGTAGTCGATCTAGAACAACGTCGCTAAACAGTTGTAGGCAAGACTCAAAGGCCCTTCAGTTTACCTCTAGGGCTAGAACCTCACTGGGGCTAAAAAGGGAAACTGTGTAATAACATTACTGTCCCCCCATGGCCTAGATAAATTTAATTGGATGTAAGTCGGGCTGTTAAACTCGCTGGTATGAGCTGTGAACAGTTTCAAGCAACAACAAAAATGGCCCTCGTTTTTACTGGTCTCTATAAGTGCATCTAGCTTTGGAGCATTAGCACATGTACCAAAATATACCAGTCAGACCACAGAAATACCACAAACTCTATATTACAGTAGTACATTCTTATAAAGGTAAGGTCAAATAATATTTTTGGGGGGTAAAAATTATAAATAAATATTGCAAGCGTCAAGAGTATTATATTTATTTAGGATTATTTAAAATAATACATCATTACTTTTATGTAATTGCAGGTATGTCACACTTTTTTTCAAACATTTTGCGAAGTCAGAATATGTATAAGTGAAATATGGGCTTTTGCATAAGGGGTGACACTATTATTTTCGGGGCAAAAGTATATTTAATAAGCATTATTGTTCATCATGCAATAACCTTATAAGCATATTTAAAATACCTGTATGAGTACATATCATATCTGCATCTGGTGTAAAACTGCTTGTATGGAACGATCTGAATTATGGAGAATGTAAAGGGGATGTAAAAGACGTTTCAGTTTCTACTTTGGATAATATCATTCCAAAAAAATTAAAGGGAAGCAAAGGGGCGGCACCGGGCCAGTTGAATGTGGATGTAATCCAGCAAGACCAAAATGCTCCACAAGCTACATTATAACACGGCCATGCATTATCTTTTAGGTATTTATGTCCAATTGTTCTATTCCAATTCTAATTCAAAGTGTTCAGAATTCAGAAGTGTTCAGAGTTCAGAATTTAAAAAAAAGTTGTTTCCAATTTTAGCAGGACAAAATGCTTAACTTGTAATTTAATTTACATTCATCTCACCCTTTAAAAAATCTAATACGTAATCTTTTGATATGTTTACTATGTTTTTGTTGTCCCAAATCACTCGACAAGGATAACTGACATGGCCATTGTTTTTGAAACCCGTTTTCTGCCCCACGGCTTGATGAGGACGAGATTAAGGTATGTACTTTAAACAAATCTGTACTCATATGACACCGCATTGTTTCTTTTTGTTTGTAAGCAACATGTCGCTTAAATAACTAAAAACAAAAACGAAAGAAAAAACATTGCTCTCAAATACCCGCTTACTGTGAAACTTAACATGGTCGGAAAGAGGCCGGGGGTGTCAGAAATCATAGTGCTTGACTCTAGTAAAATAGGATACGTAGCTATAAATGACCTTCTTAAAACTATTACTGGATACTCAAATGCATCGCTAAGTAAAAAGTGTAGATAGTGATCTCTAATATTATATCCGGAAAGTATTAATTTATTCCCCGATACCAGAAAAATTATGATTCATTGAAATATAATTAAATGAATTCGTTTTTATCAAAGTTTAGGACAATTTATCAATTTTAACGAGAATATTATATCCATTTCCAGAATAAGAACATATCTTTTATTATATTCTAAAAAATATTGAAAGTAATGATTAAAATATAATAGTTGTGTCTTCATATTTAAGATAAAAGTAATTGAATTTTGTCTAATTACTAGTGGTATTGGATACTTGGTATGGGACACATTAACTTGACCTTCAATTTGTACGTTGCTCCCGCCCACTAAAACAAAGCTGAATGCAAGGGTGGGATGGAAAAGAAGGCCCCAAATGTTATCCACAGTAAAACTAATTGTTTGAAGTTTCAAATTCGTCTTTCAAAATAATTCCTTATGATAAAAATTCAAACGTTGTTATGTCGTGTGTTACGTATATTAAACACGCAGATATATTTTCATGTTTAATCTAAAAATTCTGAGATCATGTTATTTCTGTTCTGCATCCAATGCCAAATATGCAATTAGATCGTAGAGTTGCATTAGAGTTGGACCCATGGTTCGATAACAGTTATGGGCCACATGTTTATGGGGAAACCGTATAAATAACAATTATACTTACATGTAAAAAATTTTAATATAACGCTCTAACACCTATAATATATCGTCTAAAGAAAAGTTATTGCACTTGAAGCCGTTCCGATACCATTAAAGCAATAAACTTTAAAGCAATGGTCATATATACAAACATATAGGCAAATATAAACAAACACACAAACATATATAACACAGACACAGACATGCAAACATAACTGTAAACTATAAGTAATATTTATGGTTAAATCTAATACCCCCCAACAAAAATCATACACATAGCACGATATGCCTATAACGACGTGCAGCTGAAATTAATGGTTTGATTGAACTACACCGATTCAACTATTTCGAAAGTCTTGGCAAACAGCAAACGTGATGCTTAAATAAAAACGACAAATAGTATAGAATTGTGTTTACTAAGAAAATACCCAAACCCAAACTTACAGGCAGTATGATGACTTATGAGCGCAACAACTTTGTTTTTAGTATTGCAGAAATGTATAAATAAATGTGAAGAACGTAATTGTCTGATGTGTGCGGTTATTGTCAATTCAGCAATTTTGTCAGACCATGCTTATGTTAGAAAAAAATATTTAGAAGTTGCACCAGCACGAGCTAAAGTTAACAGACACTTTACGACGAGCATATACAAAAACATAAATTAGTTAAAAACCGAAAGTTTTCTTTTTATTCCCACGCAAAACCTAATTAACATACAAACATTTCCTAATGTGCGTCCAGTGTAAATAATGTCGAAATGTTCTTGTGTGAATGCCTGTGATAGGAGCAGAGGCGACCAAGCCTAAACCATTTGACTACACAAGTTTTGTCTGAAGGGCATGGAGGTGCTCAATGACCTCTGAGCTGGGGAGACAAGCCGTCATAAACAGATTTGGTCAGTCTCAAAGTCAAAAGCGCCGCAAAGCACATAAAATGTCATTGTGAAGATTGCAGCGGATTTCCTTTGAAGAAAGCCAAGGCCTTCTTACCACGAGGCTAGAACCAAGCTTTAGACATCCATGATCCTCTAGCTTTAATCTTATTATTTAAAACTTTAGGATGTTGACAAGTCAAACACAACATATAACATAACAAACCTTATTATGCCAAGAATGCAAGTACCACCAAGAAACGAATGCAACTTTGTCCAACGCGTAGCAAGTAAAACCTTTTGTTAAAAAGTATTTTTCTTTGAACATTGGGCATAAATATGATTTGACCAGTAAAATATTGGACACATTTATCAAAAGTCTAAAAAGTTTTCGCTATTTCCGAAGAGAAAAGGGTTGTTTGTGTCCTCCGGCCAGGGCCTTTGTTCAATTAATCCACTAGGTGGATGTCTTTACCATTTTCAAGCTCTGGACAAAGCACATCAATAATGTTGCTCGAAGTGTGCCATTTTGCAAAATTTTCATATAACACAATTTCTAAAAGTATAGAGGCCAAAATTGTTTGAAAACATTGAAGCATGAAAATAGTCCACTGAATCATTAAGAGCTATTATGGCCTAAAAGTAATAACATTTAGGTTAATATGTAAAAATATTCCAACTCTTTGCAAGTTTTCAATGTTTTCAAGTATTTTGTAATTTATGAATAATCATGTTGTTTATTTTATATAATTAATGGAGTGTGGTGTCAGCAGCCAAATACTTTGTTAATAAGTACAATATTTCACGATGCTGTTAGCTCAGTTGATAAATATGATTGAACAGAAAGGAATGTCTAAAATAAAAATTAAGTTTAAAGACTTTATTGTTCAGAAACTGTACGATACACATATATGGATACATTCATGAACTCGTAACTTTATTTACAAGACATTTGAGTACAAAGGAATGCCACATCGGTGCAACAAAGAAAAATATACAACATACAAATTCACAAAACAATTAAAAAGGATGGGGACATGACTCGATGTTGTTAGTTGTTGATGATGTCATTCATATAGTTTCATTTGTACTTTCTATAGTCACATAAAAGGTTTGAAGCGAGTCAGTCGCCAAGTTCACTCAGTCATATAAGAAAAAGCACCGATTTACTTAAGTGTATAAATTCCTTTATTGTACTACTAATAAGGAACATAATCATGATAATAATCACATTAATGGTAACACCTTTTTAGTTTGATAAAGTATTTTAAAATAATTAGCTGCATGCGTCATTTAACAATAAAAATAGTTGGAACAAGATTTGCTTTTGTTACTTTACTACAGCCATTTTAATAATCATGCATCAAATATTTATTTCACGCGCATATTTGATGAGTGAATAACGCTTCTGGTAACATGACTGGTACCACTAATTTGCAACATAAGCTTGTGAATATTTTAATTTTAATTAAGTTTAATTAGTAAGAGTGTTATTTCCATCATACTTATAAATTACTTAATCTTTGTTTTAGTTCATGTTTGTGCGTATTCATGTTTTTGCGTGACCATGCATTTCTCTCCCCAAAGCGTAATTGTAACATAATTAAATAGACCAAAGCGAATATGTCCGAATAACACGGATCAGGGGACGAGCAGTCGTTTATGGGAAATTTATGCTTTCAACAATGCAAATATGATGAAGCCAAGAAAAACGCTTTTCACTTTATAAAAATGATTCGCAGCAGAACCATCTCCATGACTTAAGCAACATGCCTATTTATTTACACCAGTATCAGCATATAGATAATAGGTGCATTGAATCAAATTAAACGTTATGAAGTACTCTTAGTTAAAGCTGTTTGGTAATTGCAGTGTGGTTATCGATGGCCGAAGATAGTTGTCGGGCAACTAACTTGCCCGTGACCGTGAACGTGCCAGTGAACACGTGGCGATGACCGCGGAACGTAGATAAGACTTTGATGGCTTAACGCACGAATTTCTAGACTCCTACTTTTAACGAACACTGGTAAAACAACACAGATAGGAGATTGTGAACGTTTATAACACTGACTATGACCATGTATGGTATTTCTGTCTGTGTTTTGGAGCTGACAGATGCCTTTTGTTTAATTTACACCACAGCACATTTACCATGACACAAGATTACATAACTACGCTATTTTAATAATTGTTTTAGAACTCTGGTAATAAATAATAAGCGGATAAGAATACATACCCACTGCCATTTTAAAGCCCTCTCAAAGCTTATAGTTTCTAGCTAGAAGTTCATTGCAATATTTGATCACGTGAGTGACGCTTAGATGGCTGGTTTCTTTTAACACTCTGAATAAATCTTTATCATCCTACACATATCCAAAAACGATTGGGCACAAACCCATACAAAAATAAACACCACACCACAAACCTGGTAAGAGTTGAGTTTTAGAGCCAACATTTGGTCGCTTGCCCCTTACATACTTCAGAAATCGTATTCGATTTATATCTGAATGTGTCATGGGGCTAGACTTTCAGAGTAAGATGTGTCAGATTACCAATAACTAAATACTGCTGTTGGACTATCAAGAAATGCATTTAGTGTCTTCTTAAAAGAATGACAACGCCTGCTCCCTCAGCAACAGTCTCTTTTTCTTCATCCGACGATTTTGGAACCAAATCTTAACCTGTTGGTCGCTGAGATTGAGCCTGTCAGATAGCTCCCTGCGTCGCTGCCGGGTGATGAACTCGTTCAGCATGAATTCTCCCTCAAGTTCGGCCAGTTGCAATTTGGAGTAGGGCTTTCGTTTCTTGCGGGTCCGGGTGTGCATTGGGTACCACGGGGCTCCTAGAGAGGGCAAAACATAGGTCATTAGAGAGCTTTAAGTCAACTTTAGGCCACCACCACGTATGAAAATCCCTCTGCGTCCAGATAGAATGTATATCACATATATATCGGCGTAAGTTTCGAGATGCTTTGCAGTATGACAATTCTTTATGATTTTACATGCAAACTGTGGATGCAGTAATTTGCTGACATGGAAAGCTTGCTTCAAATCTAAAGAATCTCTTTTTAACGAATGTAAAAATATGAATTCAGGTTATGAGACATTTCTTACTTTCATCATCTTTTCTTTTAACAGAGTAACTTAAATTTTGCAGAAGTGCTCTGAAACGAATAGATGATTTAAAACTCTACGTTGGTTTCAAGTCAATTCTACTTGTGCTCTTTATCTTCGAAACGTCAACCACTGCCAATGGGATTGCAAAATTTTATGGTGTTGTGTTTACTGGTTGTATAAATGACTGTGGGCGCTTAAACTAGTGAACGTGGAGCATTTTAGGGCTACCCCTAGTGGCCTTGAACAACCACGCAAGAAGCATGCAGGAAAACCATAACAATCCCCAAAATAAATCCACAAGCAAACGGGCATGCAAAATTAGAGCTCAGAAAAATCGATCAGTTATTGCACATTATCGAAATAAAGTGAATGCAAGGGACAAACCTCCTCCACTGGCGATATTGCTGGCGTGGTTTCCCTGCGGTAACAGGGTTTGTGGATCGCTGGTTGAAGTCTTTCCTCCTTCGTTTAGCACCGAAGAACTCGAGTCGGACTCCAAGGAGTGACAGGACGGCGGATCTTGTGTCATATGCTCGGTGCCATAATCATACTTTGAGAAGGTTCCACCGTTGCCCATCCCATTGTGCATCCCGTGGTCAGACGATACTGATGAATCTCTTGCTCGCTCTTCTCGTTTGAGGCTGTTGCTGTCTGAGCAAGACTCTCTGGTGCTGCTGGAGCTGCCATAGTAACATTTGCCTTCATCCAGTCGGGTTATTTCACAAGATCGATTAAAAGATGGGTTAATGGATACGGGACTGCTAAAATAAGACTGAGGATATCCATTGCACGACTCCGATGGATTCCACGGGAGAGAGCAAACATTGTCCCTTCTAGGGTACGAGAGAGACGGTAGCCCCGCCAGCTGTCCCCCTGAGGCTCTAAAATTCGGGAAGTAAAACCTATCTCCAGTGTGGATGTTTACCAAAGGTCCCACAAACCCAGGATTAAGAAGATTATGCTCGCCCATTTCCGCGGGCCAGACCAACAGCTTCTAGTTTATTGCAATCTGACATTTAACGTAGTTAAACCTGGAGGTGCACCTGATTGGTCATTTCCACGTCACGTGACGGAGCTTAGAACACCAAGGTACCACCCACTCGGTTAATTTCAGACAAAACAAAGCATTAACTTCTGTATTATGGGTTTTATATGCTTTTTAAAAATACTATTAACTGATTTATTAAAAATGTAAAACCTTGTTTTCTTTTTACTTAGCCCGAGCTATCTAAACCGTGGTCCTTTTGACTGGCTGCTTGGAAAAGAAGTGTCCCCAGTCTCGTTTAATATATTTATTACCTTGCAAATAAATAAATAAAATAAAACATTTATTTCGCAAGAAAATTAAAATTTTCTTGAAGGAGTGAGTGCTTCACGTTGATTTCCAACAAATAACGGTTGAATTCAGTGTCATATAAAGCTGTGATGTGATCTTTTACTGGCTTGTTTTAAAGAAATACTGATGCTCCGTGTTGAGCTCCACTCATATTTACTGTAGTGAGGTCAGTAGGTTGAAACCATTGGCTCAGTAAAAGATGATGATATTCTATAAGGTTATTTTAAGACCGTAGTCTATATTTTAGACAATATGCTCTAGTACACCTCATATCAACAACTTTAACAGATACACCCTATAAATACTCCCAGTCAAACTCTTGGAGGATTGTTACACATCTCACAATCCTTTTATATGAATTTAACAAGCTGGCAGAAGGCATTTAAATGATTCAGCCACACCAAATACAACACACTGGATCACATTAATTGTTTTTTGATTGTAAATATACAGAGTGCAAAAGCAAATTGTTGTCATATTAACTGCAAAGCCGCAGAATTATGACGTGTGTAATATATTTGAGAACATACTGT
The DNA here is from genome assembly GCA_033220385.1 of Triplophysa yarkandensis. Classification (NCBI taxonomy): domain Eukaryota; kingdom Metazoa; phylum Chordata; class Actinopteri; order Cypriniformes; family Nemacheilidae; genus Triplophysa; species Triplophysa yarkandensis. Next base: position 1,020,896 of record CM065671.1, on the reverse strand, counting down.
TAACAAAGAAACATTAACTTCAGTCCATATTAAACCACGTTTTATTTAACAAAACAATACTGCAAAAGTGTCTACGCAATTATGGTAAATTCATTGTTCACTTTTGTGGTTTTGTGTTTTGGATATGACTCTTCCTTTTGATTTTTGATTTTTCTCATTTTACTTCGATTAATAATGATTTTAATAAATGCAGCAGAGTCAAATTGAGTGTCATACGACGTTGAGCTGCATTGTCTTAAAATTTCGTTAGTAGCGAAGGGCAAAAAAATATAATCGTGTGAACTTCCCTATTGTTATCAAGTAAGAATACCTCTATGAAAGCTGTTACTGTTGCGAGCACGAAGCTGTTGCAGTATTTGCATATCAGTATATGACAAACATTAAAATGCGAGTCTTTTTTTTTTTAATAATTTGTTATCAATTTTTACATCGTCATGAATTAACACGTACTAATGAAGTTAATATTTAGAAAACTCATCTTGTAAACTACATATGAACGCTGATGCTGCTAATGGTTTTGTGTTTTGTTTATTTGTTTGAAGAGTTTATTCATTGATTTTTTTTATTTTCCCTTCCAAAACCTGCTTCCAAAAACAAAAACAAAAAAAAACTAGTTATCTTGTCAATAATTCTTAAAAGCCTCCAGAATTCCTGTTATTAAATCTTGCAAATATTGATATAGGCCTACCAGCATTTAGCATACTCCCTGAAGTGAAAAGACTATAAATGCTTGTCTCTAAATGAACGTTACTCTAAAATTTCATACATACACATACTCTTGATAACGTCTGGTGTTTACTGCAGAGTTTCCGATAGAACATACACCACCAATTAACACAGATAAGATTCACAACACAAGTGTATATAAACTTGCAAACCTGTAAGGTATTTCACACAATGTCCGGTCTTGAATGTGTTAAGTGTACCTTAGATTGAATAAGAATCTACAGAGAATACAGATTTAGTAACTTCAAGACAACACTAGTCGATTCTGTCTCATCATTTTAGAAGCGAATGGTTATACAAGTTATATTGGAGTTTAAACGACAAAAAGAAATGCAAAAAGAAACACCATTCTCCATAACCTAAACCTAAATAATACACATTAACAGTTAAATCAAAACAATGAACCCTTACCGGATGGATTGCCGAAGACGAAGCATCAACAATTCGATAAAATGGCGAAAATAGTTGTTAGTTCAAGGTCAGTGTCGAGTGCACCGTCTGCGTCGCTGTGAGATAGCCGTCTTGGAATCTCTTTTCCGTCCAGACAGGGCAATAGCGTAAACAAAGGGCTTTTATTATCTTTGATTTCGTCAACACAAGTTGGCTCATTGACAGTCTTGCAGCAGATTTCCTCCGAGCCTAATTTCTAAAGGTAACAAAACAAAATGTAAATCAATATCGGTTCTGAATTATGTAAAGCTTAATTTGTTTAATGACTACTGTTAAAGTGATACCAATGTTACTTTTACTAATGTTACACTACTAAAATACAACTATTACTACTCTAGTATTACTACTACTATACTAACAACAAACAACGAAGAAATTCAGCATCAAATAAAAAACAACTTACACCAAACATACCCGTGTCTCCGTTACATTAAATTTCCCATGTCATCATTTTGTTGTTATTCTAGTGTAACATCTTAGCATGCATATCTATCAATTTCTATGTACAAAAATGCAAATCAACGTTGTTTAATACTGTATTAAGCGAGCTAAAGGGAAAAGAAATGTAAAATGTAATACCACTAAAATTATTTTGACTAAATTGTTGTTTTGCCAAAAACCCCTTTTAGCTTTCACTCCGTGCGAACTAAGTTTTATGTGCTCTTTGTTTAAAATTTCAAGTATTTGTATTTAAAGATTAGTTTTATCTAAACTAAGAATATGGTGTTGCTTTTATTTATATGCATATTTTTCTTTAAAAGTTTATATACGCACTTGTGTCAAAGATTGAGCCAAAATTTTAAGAACTGGGGACATTTAAAAGGAGTTCATGGGGAAAATTTTATGTTTTTTTATGTTGTTTTCTTCGTATTTTCTATCTGTGTTTTTAAGATAACTTAGGAATATTCTTGATTTGAAATAAAACACTTATTAAATACAAATAAAGCAAAGCCGTGAGGCCGAACAACCGTTCCAGATTGTGTGAGGTATCTGGAAAAAAACATCTGTGTGTCAGGCTATTTTTTTAAGAGTATTTGTATCAGATACCGTTCATAAATTGATCACAAATGCCTCATGTATTTTAATAATCTCATCAACTCATCATTACTTTTGTGTGCTATCTTACGATTTTAGGCTTTTAAAGGAGCCAACACATTTTTTTAAATGTGTAACTATTTACGTATTTGTTTATTAATGCTCATCTTTACCCTAAAACAAACCTATACATTATTTTACTAAAAAGACGTGTTTGCAATCAAACCGAAGAGCAGCGTGTATCTTCGTGTTAAACCTGCACTGCTCACTTCCTGATATTTCCACCATGCCGCCACCAGAGGTTATCAGCCCCCTTTTTCCTCGACCCACTTAGCAGTGTCCTCACTTTACAGCTGTGCTATTCAGAACTGTGTGTTTGGCCGAACGGGCCTTTTGAATTGAAACATATTTTTTGGAGCAACATGGAAAATATTCTGTAATTAGTTATGTTTGTCTTAGTCTACAAAAAGAGTTACATTTGTGAGACCAGTTTTTGTGAAATAATGAGCCGATGCCAAAGCTTTCGAACCAAGTAGAATTATTTTCAGTGTCTTGATTTAAACTTATTTAAAATAGACAAGAGAATCTATTAGTCTTAAAGCAAAACATAGTTTTCAGTCAAATATTTAGCCATTGGTGGTTTATTTTTACAATACATTTTTTATAATATATACACTGCATTGAGATTTTAAAGGTAATTTTCTTTTTGACTTACAAAATATTATTTAAATACTACAAATCCATAATGCAGTGTTAGTACGAGCTGTAGCGGTTGTCCCAATAATGTGTGTGTATATATATATATATATATATATATATATATATATATATATATATATATATATATATATAGATCAAATATGCATTCGACCTCGCCAGATTATCTTGTAATTATTTGTTTAGTAATTTTGTCAAAAACTGGTTTTACTTTGTAACTTGTAAATAACCATAGTTTGTATAATATTGATTTGATTTTTTTTATTGACACAATGTAGACAAAACTTCATGTAATATATAGTCATGATTCGTTTTTGAGATAATATTATAAGTTTTTCAAGTACAAAGCTTAACAAACTATATTGAACAAATGTTGGTATTTTGTATTCTTTATAGGCCTACAATGTGTATAGGCCTCTTCATAACGAGACAATGCTAGGTAGCTGAATTGTAGGCCATATAATAAAGAAATAAAAAACACTTCTAATCAGATCGTCATTTTAACAAAAGTTTTATTTTGTCTTCTCTTCATATAAATAAGCCAGACATACCTTTCAAATTTGCCCTGAGGATGATGTCTCTTTTGATTTTTGGGAAGAAGTATCCATCGGTGCGAGCATACGGAATTACACGAGATAATATGACTGTAAGCATTGTCTTTTTGAAAACGTAAACGCACTACCTGCTTCTTGGTCCATATAACCTACACCTCATGATGAGAGAATACAACCATTGGTGGTTTAAAAGTTATTAGGGCAAAGGACCGCGGAAGAAAAGAATCATGGTGTTCAGAGGCGTGTGTAGAAAAGTATGGAACCGAAAAAATACGCAGTGTACATTTTCACAATGAAAAAGGACATATCAGTTCTTTTTCCCCTTTTTATGCATTTATGGCATGTCATTAACTCTCGCCGTCTAGACAGCAAAATAACACCTTGTTTGTCTGAAAACAAACCACTTGTCGTGGTGTCCATCCCCTCTGTTTATTATTCACAAACCTCTGTGATGTCAAGGTCAAAGCGACTGCATAGTCATGGTCAAGGGTAACAATCACGTGACGTCAAAACCACTGTTATCGCGCAATTAACACAACATTTGTTTTCCATACGTATGTACAATAATGCAAACATTATTTACAGAGCTCATTCGTGTAAGACACAGTACAACTGATTTACAAATTATCGCGCTTGTGTGTTTCACTTTTTTATATTTGAAATTATTTTTTTTATTTTAGAGCATAAATATGAGCAGAACAAAGTTAAAGATCTGTTTTTATTTAGCCCAATGATAAAAGATAAAAACATTCAAATGACAGACGTAATGAACTTGTCTTTTAGTTCAATTCAACATTTTTAAAAGTGAATATTAATACAATAATAGATAACTCGAAAATCTAACTTTCCTAGCGTTAAAATGCTGTCTGAATAATTTCCTTAATTATTGTTTAAAACTTTTTCCTAAGTTTAAAGAGACAATATTTTTACATTAAATGTACGCTTACATTGTTAACATCGTGTCATAAGTGCAAGGCAACAATTTAATTTCTAGGAAATTATGATACATTCAGTTAGAAAGTTGTTTTTTTATACCGTACTTACAAACTTACGATCACAACGGCACTCACGCCCCATCTCACACAGAATTATATAACTAAGAAAAAAACATTGTTGATATTGTTAGTATTGCATCACATTATTTTTTCATAATTATAATAATGAAGCAATAATCACCGCATACACATGCCAGTTTAGTGCATTTCCGAAAGAGTTTAAGATCTAGCTCATCGCACGTTAATATTCAACAGCACTTCGAGCATTTAATTGTTATTTTCAAAACGAGTCATTGAAGTTATTTGGTCATCTCCACCCATAATTAATGCTTTGCCTGTCTATACCTAATTCAAGTGATCATGATCCACGACGAATGTTAAAAACATTTACCAAAAGTAAATACAAGGATTCCGACGACTGAACATCCTATAGCATACTTGACAATAGTGTATCTTGGAAAAATGCAAGCTTTGACAGACAACTAGATATAAACATTTTGATATAGACAACCCTTTAATTTTGTCATAAACGGGACCGATTACATGGAATCGGAAGAAATACAGCGTACTCGAGTGTTTAATTTCAATGTCATTTTTATTTAGGAAACATTTCAATTCAGTACTTTAGGTATTGAACACCACAATACAGTTCACATACTGCACGAAAAGATATACATACAACTTGCTCCAATGCTTTACGATATATATTTATATATATAAAACAAAAAGATTGTGCATTAATGTGTAACGCTTAATTATTTTTAAATGCTTACAATCATTCCAGTTGCATGGTAGAGTCATATCCTTCACTGCTAATATGGACAAATACAAATGATCTTGAAACATTTCTTTTTACAGATCTGTAATGAACGAAATCTTAATTAAATAACAGAAGAATTTTACTGTACATATAACATCAGCAGCCTGGCTCCCAACGGCATTACAAAGCAATGTATATCCCACAGTGAACCAATTAGCGTTTGAAATCTCTGAGGCTCATTGTAGCAAAATTTTTGTCATCGCCACCAGATGCAAACGATGTGTATTGTTCGTGTCCTAGTTCAATATTTGCTTTATGGCCTTACGAGTTTATACAAGTGCTGATTCTTCCAACGTGTCCTGTATATGTTTTTTTAATCTCCTTGTGGTGTTCTTCTGGTTAGCTGCATGGCTTTGACGCATACAGGAGGAGATGCAGAAGCGCCGAGTCTTTTTGTATTTTCAGATGAACGTAAACCACGTGTCTCTTTGATATCTCACTTTTAAATACATAATATTTATATATGTACATTCATAGAAAATTACGAAGTTGAAATGTTGTTTTTGTATTTTCACAGTTTTTATAGCATGTGTCCCCAAAGGCCGAAGAGTCAGCGATTATGGTATTGGAGGCATTTTTTAATTTAAATATAAGGTAAGATGGCAGGTTAAACGGGACGTTGAAATGCTGTTCTTCATTCATGTTTTTAACCGAGGTAAATATCGGACTTTCTGGGCGGAAAGATGTAAGCTGATGGGAAAAGTACGACACATCAATGCATATGATTATTTGTCTTGGATTTACTGACAAACTTCTTCTCCTTCACTCTGCGGTTCTGGAACCAAATAGTAACCTGGCGTTCTGAGAGATTGGTTGTAGCAGAGATGCGCCGTCTTTTGTCTTTGGTGATGAACTTGCTTGCTGCGTATTCTTTTTCCAGTTCCTTCAGTTGTATTTTGGTGTAGGGAACACGCTTTTTGCGTCCTCGGCGATAACTGCTGACTTCAGGCTGCAACGGAACAACATCTGAAAAGTAAATGAATAAAATGATAAGTAAAGGGGAATTTTATTATATCTTTCAGGTAAGATCGTGGCAAAAAAACTGAATAAACTTCAGGGGCCTTGTGAAATAAGCTCTCAGGCATCCAACTGTTGCATCAAATATCTTAAATACGGGAGGTGTCAAAAGAAGTTTTCCAAATATTGTAGTAGCTTAATAATATTACACTTTTTACAAACACTCATATTTATATATCAATATTTTTTCAGAGTCAAAATGTGGATGTATATGGTGTGCGAAGACAGAACTATTCTCACTCTTAAAAAATATCTATACGACCACAACAAATGTCTCAACAGTAAGTATACCCCTTCTGGTTTTGTGCAGTATATCATTATCTACCAACACAAAAATATGAACTTGTGGTGACTAAGAATAAAAAGGATTTTTTTTAACCCAACAAGCCTACAATACAAATGTTAAGTAAATTGGATGTTCTAGCGTTGCTATAATAATAAATAATAGACATGCCCTCTGCCATTCTGTGCCATCATTGCCTCATGCCCTCAAACAGACATTTCTCAAAATAAGATATTTCAGTGAAAATAGGGTTTGGGACATTAACATTTTACACAAATTTATTTAGGCTCTATTTTGGTCTTGTAATTTAGCTTTTTGAATAAATAGATACCACCTGTGTAAGTGTTCTATCTAGGGGGATGGGATTCTAAACGATACAGGGGCGTGTGGCGGTGACAAGCATTCATTACAACCACTAATGCCACAGTATATTGAGATCACCAGAGATATTACAATGGATACGGTTTACCTGAAGGGGCCACATTCAATTAACAATTCAAAACGACCGGGGGACATTATATTTACATACTTATACAATCTATAGCCACGCAGAAGCAAAGCTAAATAGTTTACAGTTTCTGAGATGTTCAATATATCCATTAAATTGTGTGGCACCTTGGTCACCTGTCAAAGATTCTACATTACTAGTAACTAGTAGATGAACAAATAAAATCGTATTATACAAAGGAGCAAAGGTTTTGCCATATTCCTCACAGCGTGACTCTGAAGCTTAAGACATCTTGTGACACGATACTGTCCGAGTTAATATATGACTAAGCTCTCTGATACGTCACACAAACATATTTTATGCATATTTTATGCTAGGCAACAAAACATAACATTCCTGTTTTACTATTGCTGGATTAAGGTTTTGGTCAAACCCATTTTTGGAAGGACGATTTATAATTTTCTAACAGAGTCAATCACAGGTCAAAACTGACAGCAATACAATCACACTTCTGACAGGTTCATGCAAACGTTGTGTATGTGTCATCACAATATGTTTGTTTTGAAATAATAACATTGTCTGACAGCTGCTGACAAATTGCCAAGCCAATTTGAACATGGCTTTAATAAACATTATGTAAAATGTACACTTAAAGGACATTCATATTTTAATTACATTTCAATAGTTGACACGTATATTAAAACCAACCTGGAAACGGAGATTTCCAAAGATGAGAAGACTGTGTTTGATCCTTCGAACAGTACACCTGCCCATCCCAGCCATTTGACAGAGCCCAGTGTTGATAGCCCTCCATGGGGATCAAGGCATCGTGGCGAGGCTCTGGATGTGCGCTAATACTGGGAACCACCGACATGTCAAGATATCCTGGAACTGCCTGGTACGAGCTAGCAAAGCTCGGGTAGAAAGCAAACTCCTTCGCCCTGTTGGAGAGCTCTTCCGTGGGCAAGGTGGTGCTCGGCTCGGCATACTTCTCGGCGGGGTGGTACGAACATGCTTTCTGCTGCAAGTTCACATTGTGCGAGTGGGACAATCTGCAACCGTAGTAGGGGTTTCCAAATGGGTAGCCGTAACTCAGAGAAGCGCTGGATGACGTCTGAGGAGCTGGGCACTGTCGCCCAGTGTCAGGGGAAGATATATCCGAATACACGGATCCCTGGTGAGTCGCTATGCTGCCGGAATGCCGTCCCAACGCTGGGTGTGAGATCAGATCCCTGCAGTGAGTCGCAGGGCAATTCCCGCTTAATCCCTCCATGATTTGACTTTTATTCTGATTATTTTCATTCGGGCTTTTTTCATACAGGTACATCAAGGTGTCCGCCCAGCGTGGATGCAGGACCAGCGAAGTCGTCATATCACGAGCTGCCGATGCTTTTTAAAAGTCGCCTACTCCAAGACCGATACCCCATTTCCAACTAGATTTTACGCACGCGCATGCGCACCAGAAAATCCATGTGTCCAGTTCATTAAAGCGCAGACACGTGATATGCTAACTAGTCCGAAGAGACCGGGATTGTGGGTGGGAAGAAATATCCCTTTAAACAACTACTGGCTCACGATGTCGCCTGGCTTCTAAGGTTTTCAACGCCAGGGCATTGGCTAAAAGTGTCTAAGAGAGGCATTCTTAAAGGCGAAGGCTCCAAACAAACACAAAGGACGAAAACAACCTCAGTGTTTCGGCCGACGAAAGGCTGGACACATAGCAGTGTGCACTGTTAGTGAAATGTTATCTCCCACACATGGCAACAACTAAGAACCGTGCATTCAAATAGCCTTAATACAGCAAACCAAGAGAGTTTTATGTAGTTGGTCGTGAAAAAGAATTGCGAATTTACTTTTTATTCTATGACAGAATGCCTTTTCCACGTAACACAGAAGGATCAAATAATGAGTTCATGTCGTCTATGCTAATAAATGCAAATCATAGGCTATTCTTTAACTTTTTAAATTCTTCAATTAAGTGTTTAGCATGTGGGAAAGAAAGTTTAAAATTTAATTCTTCAAGTCTAACCGGTTCTGTTGCAAAAAATAATTAGAAACAAATATAAATTAACAGATAGCATAAAACGCATAACAAAGTTCACATAAAAAAATTATATATATATATATGTATAGCAAGAATAACTTAATTAATCTTATGCAAACAACTGGTGCGCGCTATAACTTCAGCTGTTTCATACAAAATAATCAACGTGTGTGCTGTCTATCCGTATATCTTTTTGCATTGGAATATTTGGAAGAGCAGGTTTGCCTTTTCGTAATTAATCGCGTATATGCTTAGCAAGGTAACATATTTAGTATATTGCTCACAAGATTTGCATTTTTAAAAAGATGGGCTTCACACAAATTGATATTTATACACGCTTCGGAAAGTGTTGGGATTTTAGTTTAAAGTGATTTATATTCCAGTGATTTATTTTAACTTCTAATTCCTAAATATGAAACAAAAGTCACAAATAAAATCAAGTGCATAAAATGATTGCCAATTTTGTATAATAGTGATATGTTCTGCCAGGCTATATGTTTATTTTACTATACTGCAGAATAGTATGTAGAATACGCAGGCCAGAATAGCTTTATGAGAAGAAACAGCGTCAGAGTTTCTTCCGGACTGATGTTGCTTTTTAACAGTGATGAATGAGAAATGAATAACAGTAGTTCTTAACTCTATTAAACCATTCGTGTGCTTCCTCTGCTTTTAGTTAACTCTGTTGGATAGCGACAAGAGAGACAGTGAGGGTTCTTGGAAATAAGAGATCATAAGATTAAGCTTTAAGACAGTGTTTTTTTGTTGTTGATCAGATAGTCATGTGCTCGCTGATTAATCTTTTTTTTAAGAAAAGATAAATCCAGTGTGGTCCTCACAGGTTGACGAAAGGACGGATCTTACAAATGGCAGCTGCATGGAAGTCCAAGGTCAAGGTAAAAAACGCAGACAAACAGGGTCGTAATCGGAGTCTAGACAGACAAGAATGAACTTCACACTCGTATGCATGCAAACCAGTGTAGTTTTAAAGTCTTTGAGAATTTGGAAGAGCGGAAAAGAAACGGGCCAACAATCCAGTAGTGCCCTAAGTAATTTCTAGGTTTTTAAAGAGCGCCGGCAACTGTTAAACTGTTACGAGTAGGAAGACAAACACGACTAACAAAACAGAAATTCCCTTCCGCCGATTCTGTTTTCATCCTATCGTTTTTGTGTGTAGATTTCCTCTTCGTCATGTTGATTGTCTAGCTTCCAATCTACTTAGTTGGAGTTATAATAGTTTATTTTCTGACATGAAATTAATAAGATATGCCACCATGACCACGCTACGGAATGTATTAGACTATTGAGAAACTCTATAAATTTGTACATGTCACAGAAGAAATTGGCAGGCAAGAGGGTGCAGGTAGGGAGATTCTTCGAAAATTATAATAGTCACCCACCTTATTGGAAATTTTAACGCTTTAGAAGTAAGTCAATCGCTTTATAACAAGATATTATGTCGAGCCTTACTCTTTAAAAAAAGCTTCATGTAGCCTTAAACAGTATTCACTGTATTAATACACAAAAATATTTTGTTGATCAAAAAAAGGGTTAAAATAGTTTATGAATCGGTATTTGGCTATTTTCAGAATCAAGTTCCATAGTGTGAATTTATCCACAAAAACATTATTTTTGTATAGTTGTTATATACTTGAGAGTCTTGCAATATCTACATTCACTAAAAACATATAACCATAGAAATAACTTGCTAAAGTAATTTTTTCTATGAATTATCTTTCATTATTTTATGTAATTTCTATAATTGCTGCATAATAACAGCAGTGTCGATGTAATCTTTTAACCCCAGGCTTCTTAATCCTCTGCATCAGTGGATAGTTTTTGAATTGTTAGCATTTCGCAATAAATCCTTACAGTTCACTCAATTATGTCAGGTGTGCACATTATCAATAAAATTGCACGAGTAACTTTGTTGTTTAAGATTTGGTAAAAGAGTACAAATCTAAATGATCCCATGGAGAACTGAAAACGTAAAATGAAAAATGAAACTAGAAGAGGACAGATAAGTTCATGCACGTGCGCCTGTGAATGGGTGCATTTACATTTGCTTTCTTTTAATTTCTGTTAAAATCATATTTTTCTAATCAATTCTCGGTGTGAGTACACACACTAATTTTCCCTATGTTATTAGTCTTTGAAGTTATATGAATGTAAAAAATTATTTATTTAAATAATTTAAATCGTAGAAATTATACTTATAACACAATTCTGTTTAAGAGGTTGACTGCATGATAAAAACGGCACGTATCCACGTTTGACAACAAATAAATTCTCTTTGGCAGCGCTGCTTAATTTTTCTTTTGCAAGAGATCACAGGTGTTTATTAAAATGCTCTTAATCCTGGTACTTCCTTCATAGTTTCGGTTGTTCGGATGGGTCTTTATTGCGCCTCAGCACAATCACAAACTTGACTGGCGTTAAAAGTTTCGAGCATTTAAATCTGAAAAGAGTCAATATGTATCTTACACGATAGTTTTGTACAGCTGTGTAATTTAACAATTTAAAACTTCAAAATGCGTTAATCTGAAGCCATTTTAATATTCAGACATGACCTAAACAATTGGTTAAAAAAAAGATTCAGTCAAGAGATAAAAAAAGTGTATTCTAATATATATATATATTAGTTAAGCATGTGCATATAAAAGAACACATGCAGGTGAAGAACGAAAAACAATAACATGTGGCTTTTCTGAAGCTCTGTCATAATGAACATTCATGGTGCGCATGAATGGTTAATTAATAAATATTAATGGAAAATACTTATTTTCATGGGCTCTGTTTAAGACTACAACTGTGCATTAATGTGTCACCCTATTCTTTTACCAGTTCATATAATGACACCAAAGAATTTTGGTTGTCTGAGGTAAATCCAGAAAAATCCGCCATTCAATCATTTGGAAGCTGGGCTGTTAGTGCTGCGCGAAAACGCTGTAATAGAAAGGCTTCAAATCGATTGCAGCATTGGTTAAAGCTCCCTAGGCCGGTGCTTTTAACTCTTGCTTCTGTTCTTTTTTGACAGATATTACTTATCTGAATATGCTTTAGATAAGTTTACATATACCACAGAGGACATGGTAAAACAGATTCCCTTACATGACTTTTGTTTAGAAATGATATAGCACATAGCTGTTTTCTTAACATTAACCAAGATTTATGTCCCCGTTTTATGTGAAAATGTCCATTAAAAAGTTTAAAAGCTAAAGAATTTAAAGAACGTAAACATTTAAGAAAAATACATAGAGCTCTTTTAAGAATGTTTAAATAAAAATTCGCTAGTATGTTTTCTATTTGAAGTATTTTCTACAGGTACAGTGAATGCAAAGCACAAAGTCTTAACCATTACACTGACAAAAAACGCCTAAAAAGGTTTATAAAAAATGAGTGAATTTGTATACAATAAGGTTTATGTTATATTATAAACAAAAACTGTTTTGCAAAAATTTAACATGTTGGCTCTAATGAGCATCGCATCAAAAATGTAAAATGCTATAGGCTGAAAGCCACACCTTTGCCTGTGCATGCACATTCTTGCGTTGACGGGAGGAAGGGGGCTACTGCAGTTCATGGTTAAACATTGAAATTAATGTGAAAATGTACATCTAGTAGAGTGCACTGCTGTGTGCACGAATATGACAAATAGGCCACTGCAATGCCACAGATTTTATTTACAACCGCAGAATGAATATAGTGAAGCGAAGTAGATGGTCATCGTTCCAAAATAAGCATTTCAAACTGTTTTCATGTGACCTTGTTGGTCCTTCCAGAAACCATTACTCTGTATCTTAAGGGATAGGAGAGATTCTTGGTAAATCTCACATTGATGTCAGTCGAATATGAACGTCTCGGTGCAATGCGGTAAAACGTGTGCCTGGCACAGCAAACAAGTAGCCTACGTGGGTAGTTCAAACCACGTTTTCTGCATTTAAAACCCAGACCATTTGACTCAATGGTATGACAATTTATTCGCACCGACTAACAACTTTATACACAAAAATGCTGCACAGATATATAATTTCATACGCAACATTAAATGAGATATTACAACCACAGGTTAAAACACATCAAAATGCACTTTATCAAATCCAAAACATACCACGAAATTACTGATTATATAGAATGTGGACCACAGGCATATTTTCTGTTTTGCCAGTCCATTTATGATTGTCTTTACAATGAGACATTTAAGCGTTACAATCAGAATATAGTGACTATTGGTTATGCTGAGAGACCGTCTCTGTGCAGCTTAGTTCGAGTTTTGACCAGTTTTTCATTACATTAAGCGAAGCCCTTCAGATGCAAATACTGCTTATTAACAACTACCGAAAGTCCGTTTGTCAAGGCGTCTTACGAGTAACAAAATGTCTCCCCCACTTTCAGGCATGTCTAGTCGGAAGTCCAAGTTCAAGTTAAAGGAGGCGGTCAGTTCCTCTGCAGACAGTTAATTGCGACAGCAGAAAAAATGAAGTGGAACATTTTTGTTCTAGATATATTATAACGGTTTATATTACTCAGAATACATGTGTCCGTAAATTACTGTTTTTTTGTATGTAAATGTGTTTAAATTATTTATTCTGAGCAATATAACCGGACACCGTGGACGAGCAGGAACATACTTTTGAAGGCAAAAATGAGTTTGTATATGAGGATTATTTCAAGATAATAAAAATTTTTTATCGAGAAAAGATGGCAAACAATGCAAACACATTCTAGACAAACACATTCTAGACAAACACATTCTGAAAACACAACTGGCACTTCACTGATGGAGTTCGACTGCCAAAAAGCACCAACATATTACAACGTTTTATCACAAAGTAATACTAGGACTTTTATTATTACGTAACAGCAGAATATTTACTTATAAACTTCTTAGTAAAACAACTCAAACCTCAACAAATGATGCAGCTATCTTTACGCTAAACGAAAAGCAACACTTATAACACAAGTGAGTATTTTCGTCTTTGTATCGAGGCGTTTATTATGTATCTGCATAACTTTATATAGAAAAACTGAACTTGAAAAGCAAACATTTGTTTTCTATAGTAAACTGTCTGAATGATTCGTGCAGGTTTACTGCTGTTTTCAAACTTCTAAGATTCCACTCAATTTTCTGCAACCAAACATTAGTGTGAAAAAAACTACACAATACTCTTTATCTCACAAAAAAATAACTTGGGATATAATGACTTCATAATGGAATTGTATTGCACGTTGTATAGTTTTACAAAGACTTACATTTCAATGACACGTAAAAAAATTACACTTGACTAGAGTTCTTCAAAATGTTAGTATATGTTTAATTGAGAAATTGTAGGTTCCAAAGCCAACCGAGTCGTGTGGCCTATTGTATAACACAGGTCGCATGTAATTTCACAGATTGTGTGACACTCAATTAACACGCAAAAATGAAAGCGTTACCAGCAGATAAAACAAAATAACATTTATGGGTTACCTGCCCTTTACGGAAGAATGTACAAAAAAGGGAATGAAATGCATGGATTGAAATCCATGTTGAAGGTGGAAACACATTTTTGGGGATGTAACAGTATTCTAGAACTCAAATTTGCCATAGTGTCGCGGTGGCTGGTCTTTTGTGGACAACACGGAAAACCATGATTGAGATTGTTGAATACAACATCTTATTTAATATCAACACATGCTAGAATGCATTTGTCTGAGAAATATTTTATGCAACACCATTACAAAGTCACAGAACATTTATTTCATTCGATGCTTAGTCTTTGATGGAGGAAAGCGTCTGTGTTCCAAAAGGTGCAAATAAAGCTAAGAATGAAGAATATGTCAATTAAATTACATTGATAATGATTTTATTTAAAATATAAAATTCATATTCACTACTATGATTATATAACGAGGTAAAATATAAGGAAGATGTAAATAAGCAAGACTAGTTCTTTATTTTATAAATTCCCAATTAACTTGCAGAACGATTTTGGAATCAAAATGAAACAATATTAAAACGTTTTTTTACATTCTTTTTTAAAGTGTTATTAAAAAATAACATCTATTAAAAAGACGGACAATGGTGAAGCGCAAAGTTGCATTAAAACGTAAGATTTATTATTTACCTAGAGTAAATGAAGAATATTCCACATATATTTAAGTTAACCATTTGTTTAAAACCAAAAACGTCTTAAGAAGAAATCAGTACATCGGGTTTTGGGAGTTACCGAAAAAACATATCCTTGTATTTGTGCAGATTTTACGATTTCGTTACAAAACATGTTTGACTTAACCTTGTCCACATATTACCACAAATGTAACATGAATGTTGATACCATTAATGGTCTGGTATATATCTGTTCCATTAAGTTTTTCTAATATATATATATCAATGTGTCTGCATATAAAATTAAATAGACCCGGCAAAATTTTCCAACATAGTGCCAGAAATGAAAACGGCTGAAAACAAATAACATATCACAATAAACACTAGAACAAGAAAATATTTTGAAAGCAGGCATGGGACTATATCCATCCAAAGAGCATTCAGTGCGAAAAGAACAGAGAATCCACATTCATTGTCATTTTTGAAAAAGCGTATTAAGAAGAGATTGTATTTGTAAAAATGTTTTTCAACAGTGAAAGACTAGTTGTCCACAAGCAGTGGTCTGTATAGATAAAATCAATAGCCAAATATTCTGGACGGGGACAAAAAAAGTAAAGTTCAAGTTCAAAGTCTCTCAGCAGCCAGACAGGGAGAATGCGCAAGGAGAAAGACCCCCCTTCACCCCTTATATAAATCACACCAACTGAACAACTTTGTCTTCAAGACTTAAACAAATATAACAAGTTTTAAAGTAAATCAGTCAATTAATCAGAATTACATTTTTATTTCCAAACCTAAAATTAAATTTGAGAAACTTATAAAAGAAGGCGCATTGATTCAATATGTACAATATGGACAATTATTGTTTTAAGGCACTGTCAACCATTCAATAATTAAAAAAGGATTCTTGTATTTAAACACTCTATATTACGTGGACGAATACTTTAAATTTCTCTTCATTCAGCTTCTTTGGACGATCTTATATGAAATGCTCTGCGGATATATTATTGGCCCCTGCCATTGACAAGTTACACAGATGTAAAATTGCGGACAAGGTTAAACTTATAACAAGAGATATCGCTCTACTACAACATTTTATAAATCCATATTCAATACATACTCGTTTTCTGCAACACAGCGTTTTAAATCATTACAGGACTTGTAAAAACATATCTTAATAAAGTGTATTCTTTCCTTATTTGCTTAAGTTTTAAGTTTCAATTTCAGTATAAAGAGGCAGAACAATAGAGCAGTTACCACATAAAACTTTAATATACTTTAGCGATAATCTGGGGAGCTACGAATTCGAACGCTTTTGGGTCAGTTTGGGAACAGAACCCGTGCTATTAAAAAAAAATATAAGCATGTTAATACATGACCGTAAGATATATATATAAATAAAGAAGTGTGTGTACATAAAGATTGGAATATTATTTGAAAACGTAAAAAATGCATGATTACGAAAAATGTAATATTACTATTTCATTCATTTAGTCTTTTATAATATTTCAAGTAGGAAAAGCAAGAAAAGTGCATGATCAAACAAAGTGTTGTTCCAAAGAAAAAATATAAATCTCCAATCAATTAACGGGTAAACGTATCATGACCAAGTTGGAGCTTTACAAAGGCGTGGAGTGGTCATAAGATAAAGCCATTCCACCATGAGATTCAAATAAACATTTTAACCATGCTAAATGTAAGTGCCTGCATGTAGTCCTCTGATTTGTTTTATTGATTTAATTGGTAAGTTTAAAGACCGATTTTTGTTAGAATAAAAGTTGTTTTTCTCAGTCAACGCAACTATAAATGCAAAAATAAATACAAACCAAATGTAATTTTAAATGAAAGTTTTTTTTTATTAACATATCCACGACGGTTATGGGGCATTGAAAACCCGCATTTTCCAACAATTCATTCTGCGTGGGATTTTATGAAGAGCCTAGAAGAAGTGAAGAGCTGTGATTTGAAATGTGGTCCTTCATTAATGCTTTTATTAATTAGATAATTAACGCATCCCGCCGTTATATAATCTGCATGAGTGAGATATTAAATGCATGAAAGGACTTAACATGACTGTTGAATGTGATAATATAGCCTCTGAACAATGTATAGTAGTAAGTGTCTAACTTATAAATGATTGGATGCATAGCAATAGAAAGATGTGATGTGATCAACAACCTAGAAGTACAATTTATAATATCTACTTCTTCCACAAGCTACTACCATAAGCAAAAATATTATAATATAAAGTAAGATTTTAAACTTTATTATCAGAAGGTGTGAAATTACTATTGGCAAGTGTGATTTTAATATAAGGAATTTTACATGCACTACATTTTTTAAATCTAAAAGGCAGTGTCTGACCCTGGCTGGCTTTCTTAAAACACTAAAGAGAATGTCACACCTAGTACTTAATCTCAATGGCATCCTTTCTTGCACATCATGTATTATTTAAAAATATTCGTCATTTAACAATGAGGCTCAATTTTCCATCGTGAAACTGAAGTAGATCTCTCATTGATATTTCACAGGTTGTCAGAGACAAATGGGCACAGGGGTCTAAATGGATGCATAAAGGCTTCTAGCTAGATCCAGATTGCTAGACACAACATTAACGTGTCTGGACAGTGACAGCTTGAAACAGAAAGACAACGTGTAAGATAATGATTTGGCCATGCTAGCCTGGTGATGGCCAGCTTTATCCAAGCACCTTGACTTAAGTCAAAAATAAGTGTCAAAATGAGAAGGACAAGCTATGAAGAAGAGAACAAAATCATATAAAACTCTTTTACTGTGCGATTCTGCAAAAACACTCAGAAAACCACATTCTCACTTCAAAATTGTCATATTGTATAAAACTATATTTGACAAAAATGTACCTTCAAAATAATTATGGCCACAGTGACAAATATTAACACAGATCTGCAAATGCAATGATTGTTTTGAAACACTTATGCAGTCTGTCATTGATCAAAAGTACACTGCGGTTGACAACCCTAGATTCATGCCATTGGTTGAGGCTCTGTTGCTATGCAAAGCTGTCAGACTGCTTAAACAAACAGACAAAAAGTTTTAAAACAAAACCATGTTTAGGCAAATGGAGAAATAAAGACAGGACATTTTCACAAATAGGCAAGATTGATGGCAAGACATGTTCTGTCTATTTTAACTATACTAATATATTTTAAGATTTCACCTCACACAGACATTACAATTCAGACACTGAACACCAAAACAATGCAAGTGAATGGGTGCTGCTGCTGTTCACTTACCAATATTCTTAAATATCACATTTTGTGTTCTGTAAAAGGTTTAAATTGACCAGATCCAGCAAAGGAAAGAAACACAATACAATTATGACTGTATGCATGCAAGTCAATTATAGTTTTGAAAAGAAACAAACAAACACACCCCTGTAAAACAATTTTAGCTTCACATTATAGATTGAGGCTATTTTATAGACTGCAGTACCAACTAAGAGAAGCAAAAATAATCGAGAACAGGGAGAAAGCAATACTTGTGAATAAACAGATGGTAACAGCTTAGCATGACTGTGGTTTTATTGATCTTGAAAACTTTTTAACATTTCTAAGACAGGGATTTTGGCCTTTTAACAAAAAGAAACACAAAAAAGGCATATGTTCTGTTGTCAATGAACTTTTATCAATTACAACAGAAACTAGCAATAAATCTTGCTTATGTGACATTTGTCTGTTCATCTCTAAATATGTATGACTATTATTCAAAGGAAAAGTTCACCAAAAAAAGGCAATCATCCAATAACTCATTCCAAAACTTTTATTCTTCTGCATAACACTTAACAAATTTTGGTGTAACATTGTCTTCATGCAATGAAAATGTAGAAACACCAAAGCCATTTGGTAACTTCACAAAATATCTCATTTGTGTCGCACAGAAGAAAAATCAAACACAGATTTAAATGACACAAGGGTGAATAAATAGATTTTTCTATTTTTGCATGAACGAATGGTAATCAGTTTATTTAGGGAGCACAAACTGATGAATTCTTTGCACTTTTAGATTTTCAATTCAACCCTCCAATACAACAAACAGAAGATGTTTAACAGGTTCAAAATGTTAAGTTAATATTTTAAACTTAATGTGTAAGATTTAAAAATTTTAATAAAGAAATAAAAAGCAGAAGTGCTTCTTAACCAGTGTTTACTTTTGCAACATTAGATATGGGGAGCTGGTTAACAATAACTGTGACACTTGAAATCAAAATGACAAAGGGTGCAAGTATTTTTGTGCATTCGTTTATGACAATGTGAAGAGTTATTTCCTTATTAAATGAGAAATTCTTTCAAACCTAACCTTTTCCTAATGCATGGACATCAGCTAAGCCAAGCATTTCACAATTTTCAAATAAATTAAAAAAATAATATACAATGAGCAAAAGTATTCGGCACAAATAGTTCCCCACAAAGTCATTACACCAGTGTTAATTAGACTGCACTCACACTGTCCTCCAACAGCTTTTGCTTGAATCAAACCCAGCAAACAAGTCTGACCCAATACTTTTTAGTCTCCTCTCATGTCTATACCAAGCAACAATTGTTATTCCACTCTACAGTAAAAAAAAAATGCTATTGACAAGATGTCATGCAAGACCGGCACAGTGAGCTTTTGGAAAAATGATTTTGGTTTGTGCCTCAAGTGGTAAAGGCCAGGCCTCAAACCCAAGGCACACTGCTTAAGTACTCAAGCTAAGCTCATAGTCTCCAGTCATGACCCAATGGGGAAAAAATGTCTCTGCTGAGCCAGGCCCATCAGAGGCAACATGGTGTGATCTTTCCCTGGTTTACCTCCTTAGCCTCAGTCCTAACTTTGTATCGTTCCTAATGTTTCTTTGACACCTGCATACAAGCCCCACCTCAGTTTCCATTACAGCATTGCTCTTCTGTTAATTAGCCAGCATCTGGTTCCAGTTAATGTCACTGATGTCACTTTTACCCCTCCCTGTCCCAGACCAGTTCATCAAGAAAAATATGGATCACATTAGAGATGCCTTTAAACCACCAGTGAAGGTCTTTCCCTATCTTTGTCTCCTGGTACGCAAAAGCACAGATTTTAAATTAACTAGTTGCTGTTAAGGACGCCATGTAAACCATTCATCTTCAGAAGCAATTCTAAGTGATGCTAAGAAGAGACATAAATAACAGATATTCAGTGAATAAGCCAAAATTAGAATACTACAAAACTATATGACAACTTTTAAATGTCTTCATAGAACACTGCTAAAGCAGAGCTACAATTACACACCATGGAGCACTATATTGCTACAAGTATCTTATATGCATTGTAGTTTGGGATTTTTTTTAACTAAAGGTCCTGCTACTTGTAGTTATGTTTTGAGAGCTTTCAGAAGTCTCTCCTAAGTTTAAGATTTTATAATCTCCAACTTAATTTTAATTTTCGTTTTTAGCCATGTCTCGTGCCGCATTCCAATTGGCCTATTAATACAATACTAGGAGTATGTACTGTTTTTATGAAAAACATTTTGGGCATTGCAAAACAAGTGTTCGTTGTTGCCTAGACAACATTAGATTTTTAACAGTCTCAAAATACACCTATTGCAATGAAGTATTGATTCGTTATTTTTACGTTGTGTTTGCATAACACGTACATTAAGTATTCAATAATTCAAGTTCTACAATAGCAGTATATAATTTGGAATCTTTGCCATGCTATGATTTAGAACATACTTATTCTATTTGAATACCATTTAGGATGGATAGCGAGCGAAAGTTTTATCTATCATCGGCTATATTTAAAAGTAGAAATCGTTATCGCGGCACACACTGAAAACGAGATAACTGTGACTTCGGGAGATAAGAATGACATCTTACATTTTAATTGATGTTCTTTTCCTAACCGAGTTTCATTTAACACCCACAGAAATACAAGCTTAAACAAAACGTTACATTAAATGGATAAGATACATACATTGCAGTATTTATTTATGTTATAATCTGCGAAATCAGACAAAGAAAAAAGATCTCGTGTATTCAGACCATTTGATATTGTCATCAACAAAGCTTTCAAAGGTTAAAACAGCGTATATGACACGACTTACCATTTAAAATGGCTGTAGATCTATTCGAATCCCATATCCTTACAGAATATCAGTTTCAGTACAATTTGATGTACAGTCGCTGCTTAACAATTTCTATAAACAGTTCACATATTTTAAACAAAGCCCCCATCATGTACAATATTTCAACTTGAGACGGTGCATTTATATGCAAAAAAAAGTATTGTATATGCTCAAAGTGTAAGATTATAAAACCGTGTGCAAATGTCGTTGACAACATGTAAACACCTGTTCATCTATACGTACACATACACACCTATAGGCCCTACCAATGCAGGGCACGCCTGTTAGAATTTCGCGCCAAATATGCGTCATGATGACATGTGACATAAAACACCGCGAGAACAAGAACACCCATTGCTGCCTGAGCTCTTGAGCATTCATGATGTCCAGACGTCTGGAAGGTGTTTGCAGAAGTTGTGCTTGACACCATAAAGCAGACGATAAAATTAAGGATTAGGATTTAATTTTTATTTTACACGTAAAATATTATGAATCTATGTTTTGCAGTATTGATTAGCCTACATATGTCTCGTGCTTCTAGTTGTCTTTCTAATTTAGTCCCAGTCCTATTTGATAACTTTGTGTGTTGGGTTATTTAACCCTTTTTGTTATTTCATGTTTAACTTTATCAAAAAGGATTTTTCTCTCATATAGACATAATGGAGTAATTATGGTTTTATAGTCTGCGAATCAGGTTTGAGAAAGTATTGTTAATTAATTATTTATTTTAATTTTATAAGGAGAACATATTCCATATAATATGTATTTAAACAAACAAAAAAATATTTTAACAGCATATGCGAAAATGTACGATAATCCAAAAAAGTAATACATCAAACATACAACACACATGACATACATAAAATAAAAAGCAATGACTCTTTAGCTGAAATGTAATACCAGACATTATTCAAAAATGATTTATTTAATGTTATAGAGTCTAACAGCTCTCTTTTTCATTCTGAAAAAAAAATCTGTTAGAAACAGGCAAGCTATACAGTACATTTTAATAGCTTAAAGAATTTTAAAGTTGCAAAAGCTCCATAAATATCTGCAAATTGTCATGTCATAATTATAGAAATTCTACTATGATATGAGTTATAAGAATAGCATATACACAGTTGTGAAGACTTACTGGTTCATGTTAAAAAACACATCCGGCCAACATTTAGGTTGAATAACAAAAAAAATTGAAGTCATGGTTAACTCACACTTAAATCATTTAAAACTTATCATTTAAAACAAAAAAGAAAATATTTCGAAGTAAGGGAATAACTTAATAGTAGTGGCATCCATTCACTTTTATTGTATGGTAACAAAATAAATGCATGCGAATGAGTGCCAGTTACCAACATTCTTTAAATTACCTTTATCTGAGTAAATGATGACAGAAGTTTCATTTTTGGGTAAACTATTGCTTCAATATTGAAAATAATAAATATATAGATAGATAGAAATAAGTTTTGGCTACACTCTAAAATACAAATTATGTGATTTATAATTTTGTATTAGTTTAAGCAAGAACATTAGAATTATAAATGACAGAATCCAAATTTTTTTATACATTCACTATTGTTTGGTCTGAATGCAACTAATATTATCTAATCCAGTTCAATTGTTAATGCACCACAATAGATGTTTGAGGTCCATGCAACACAGTCCACTGGTCTTAATGGCTTTGCCCGATGCTTGCTGTTCTCAGTTAAAGACATCTGGGTGTTTGCTGTGCCGACTGGCTGAGGCTTGCTGTAGGCTCAATGACTACCTGAGGGGTGGCTGGATGGCGCGGCGAGGAGATTTATGAGAAGGGATGGTAAACAGACAGCAGTCAGAGCCAAACCCAAGGTCTTGCCCTTTGGAATCCAGTCAGTCTGTTGCTTGATGAAACAGCTAGCCAAGCAGGAAGCCCACGCAGACTCCCTATTCACTAATCATAAATGCTCTCTTCATTCCTGCACAGTGTCCACTTAAACCGAACGGAGATTTTGGACATTAAATAATATTTCTACTTACACAAGCTATGTATCGTTCTAATGAATCAATTTTTCAGGTATCTGGATTTCCACACCAACCTTCCAGGGCAAACATTATAGCTGTATCTCTACAGCATTCTGTTCCATTCTGACTCTGAACTGGATCCGATCCAGTTTCACTTCATACTTCCACTCTGATTCTTGTGATGTTAATCATTGTCCCACAGTTACCAGTGTTCTTTTATCACTTTACAGGTTTTATAGGTAGACATAATGTTTGGCTGTAAACATGTCTCAAACAACATACCGCTACATTTGTATGCCAACAGAGTCTGAATCCCGCATGAAACTAATTACATCATCCTCAGTTCCTTCTTTCTGTGTCTTCAGAACTATGGAAGGAGGAAGAAAGACGGGTTTGTGATGTGAGTTGACATCTTGTTGTGGTATATTCTCTTTGGCACTGAAAGTCATAAAAGGCCTGTAGGTTTTACAATGTCATGTCCAAATGCAGCATCCCCCACTCTCCGTCCTTCTTCCCTCCCTCTTTCCTTCTTTCTGTGTTTGCTACACCTCCCCCCCTTTCTATCTCTTTCGTTTCATCTCCTTTCTTGTTTTTGAAACTGTACACCGGTATGAAATGACTTTAAACATAACTGGAAGGAATGTAGTTGTCTTGTGTCAGTCTAGAATTGATTTTTGATGCGGTCAGAATGTTCTACTAAACAAAGTGAACAATACCGGAACCGTTTCTGCTCACTGATGCCTTTCCAAGAACACATCAGAGCTTCAATTTTAAGCCAATGCATGTCCAGTTTTTGGAACACTCAACCACAATCAAAGAAATCAATTCCTCAACCAAAAAGTGTCAACATGGTGAAAGTCATTCCATTCTTTAAAGCTGGCAGTTTGATTTATTGTTGGTCTTTCAAAACAAAAGACTCAGAGGTGACCAATAAATCCATCTGTACTTTGCTTCCTCGAGCTATTTGTCCGGGTAAGTGTAAAACACTCTGTGGCAAGCCCTACTTGAACCAGAGCTATGAACGTATACTGTCCACCAATTATCCTGTCTGTCGGTTTCTCTGCTAATTATGGTCTGCCTGCTGTGTTTGTGTGTGTGAGTGTGTGTGTGTCTCTTACTGAGAGACGCAGGCTAATAACTCCATATTTTTCGGAAAGACAGAAGGCCTCTGGCCATCATGCCACACAGGCAGTCCCACACACAGCACTCAGACCTGTCATTGATCGACATCCCCTTCTCACTCCTAGACACCCGGCAGCTGTGGCTTAGCGTGACAGAAAAGTGCAACAAATTACTTTGCAACTGCAACTGGGGGCAAATGTCAAATATCCTTACGTATTTACCGAGATGGAGTTGCGCGCTGCCGCGTACATTGGGGGTATTTTCTGAGTAGGGTGTGGATGTCACATCAGAGAGAGTTTCGTTTTCTGGATGCCATCCAGGTCCGCACGCAGTGCCCGACAACTGTAAGTCAGATTGATGAGCCCAGCTGGTAAAGATGTGCTGGGTGTCAGTAGGGTAGTAGATTAGAGAGGGCCGGAGAGCATTCGCCACATGGGTTAGGTGTTATCTGAAAAGGACATGATTTAGAGCCCTGTGATTGGGCAGGTGAGATGACTGCTGCAGATACTTTGTTGGTGAATCAGCCGAAGGTAATTTCGAGATGGGAGCAGAGGTCAGGCTGCGTGTAAATAAAAGTCGCTGTGAAGAAAAAGAAGAAGAACACGAGAGACTGCTGGAGGTGCAAAAGCTTGCTGCAGATGTCCAAATAAATGGTAAATCATTGAAAAGACCTGGGGCCGCTCAAACGCTTTTTCGACTGAATGTGTCTGGCAGCCCAGAGGCTAGCGAACAACTAAAACGTTAACAGGAATCTTGGGCCACTTGCTCCTTACCCCATCCCCCTAATCGCAAGGCCTGTGCAAACACATATGCAAGCAGAGCCAAAATGGTGCCCATTCACATGCTTCGGCCTTTCTCGGGTGGGGAATGCATATCTGTGCGTGGCTTCTCTTATATACACAAAGTGTCTATTTAGGTGTGCATCCTCATTCCATGAGCTGTAAAGATGCCATTGGCATCTTAGTTCAGAACACTGAATTGAATTACAGGTGTTCCTTTTACCACAGTTGCCCTGAAAAAAAGGCATTTTATGACTAAGCTTGTATAGAGGCCTAGGGAACCAGAAGTGACACAGAGCCACAAAACAAGTTCAAACCACGTACCCGTGCTCACAGACGGCACACCAACAAAAAATGACTTGAAGTAAAAATTTAAAGTGGATAAATATCACTTCTTTGATTTACAACATATCATCGTTCCTTGGACAGAGATTTTAATAAGTATAAATGTTGGGTATAAATCGCGTTATTTAAGGAGGTAAACATTCACAGTTTCTCCACTCCAACATAGCAAACTAATCTTTCACCAGCTAAAGTGAAAGTCATTCACTCATTTTACCCTTTATTTTACTACGTGGTTTAAAAAGAAAATAAAGCCACAATGAATCTTTTTATACTTTTTACACCGACATTTGCATTTTAAAGGCCACCGTGATGAGTTAACTTAACGGTTTCTATGTACAGTTACATTATAGCTCCTAATAATTATCAGCGATAAACTGTCTGAACATTAAAAAGAAATACAAATCCATTCATGTTTTTATGGGTGGAAAATTATAGTGTGACATTTGAGAGTCATTGGGCCACAGTCTATGGGCTTATTTTGGAAAGTCAAAGACATTTCAAATGTTTGGCCAGTTTGTTATTTAGCCACAGTTTGGTATGGTTAGAATACAACGTCCCTGTAAAATCTTTTTATTAAACATTTTTATTCTGGTTATCAAACTTTTTAAAGTGATGAATATTGGAAGTGATATGTTGTTATTGGTCTTGAATTTCTCGTGAGGGATTGAGGCTCTCCTACATTTGCCAAGTGGTTGATGTCCTCAGGGCAGCATAATGTTGACCCAGACACAACATTTCAATCAAACAATTGAATATTACGTGTACAGTTTATTTTAAATTTGATTTTAGGGGTAAATTATGAACAGGGTTAGGGTTGGGTTTAGGTTGTCTTTTTGTTTTCCTCAGGTCAACAAAATATGTTTCCCCGAGGACATCTTTCACCTGGCAGAATCGGGTAGTCCAGGTATTGATGTGATTCCCTGTTCATGAATTTAGTTACAAAGGAAAATATTATACGCAGCATGTCCTGTTTCATTCATCATTTTTTATCACTCTGAGATTTAAACAAATCATTTTAGCAGTATAATTATTACTTCCACCGTTAGCCATTATTACTATTAACAGTACTATTAGCACTATTTTCTAAAAGCTGAAATTATTTCTGAATATTACACTGAATATTTCCTCTATAGATCTACTGACAGCAGATTGTGTGTACATGTTGTTTCATGAATGTGTCACTGCCCTCTGGCGGTTGAACTTGTGTTTTGCTGTAAGTCTCAGCACCCTTCCCCCAAATCTAAACCTCGGTGGTAACCTTGACACGCAAATGCAGTGTTCTGCAGATGTTTTGTAAGGTTTTGGCATTGTTTTAGCATTTACAATTAAATCACGTTACACTGATGACAAAAATGTTCCGCATCGCGAGGTGAGGAACAACATGTTCCTGCGTGTCGGGTAGAACTATAAAGTGCCCGACTTTTATCACGCAATTTAAGTGTCTGCTTTGTGGTTACTTTATTTTGTCATTAAGTTATAACATCGTTTGTTTATTTTGTTCTTTTTTCATAAGTTTTAGGCTTGGTGAAATATATGGTATACCTCTTTTTGATAAGTATGTTGCTTTAATTAAAATGAGATATTTTAACCTAATTCTTGGGGTCTCTTGTTTTTCCTCCCAAGTCTACTAAAAATAATTGTTGAGTAAAGTAAAAGTAGATTAACTGGATCTACATTTCCATTTTAGATTTGGTTGTATGGTAATGGACACCCATAATGATTTGTTAAAAAAATATAAATATATAGGACTATCATTATGTCATACCATTATATGTGGCATGACATGCATCATAACAACAAAAAATCAAATAATAAAAATTAAGTTGGTTTAATTTAATAAGAATATCTTGCCTTCCTTAAGTTAAACATGTTATGAAACTTTTTATAATACAACAGTTTGTCCGACGTCGATTAAATCAGAAGATGTGATTGAACTCAGCCTGCAATTCTCTGATGAGTCCACAGGTGGCATCACAGCACCTGAGACGTCGAGCAGTAACTTCTACCTTTCTTAAACATGAGCTTTAAATTAATCACTGTTAGAACTAAGGCAAAATTATGTCATACTTAAATTTTGTAATACATATAAAAAAGCATATTTTTTCTTATTTCTGTATTTGTTATTGACCTTTTGGCCCATTACAACAAAAAGCATGCCTCATTTTTTGGACAGTTTGTTTCTTTCCTCCTGTTACCCCAGATATACACATTTGTTTTGTTATTTGGGTGACATTTTTATTTATATTGTGTGTCTTTCTCCTTGTGTTGTAAAACAGTTGTGCGTACGGACGTACATGCGTGCGTGCGTGAGTGTGTGTATGTGTTTTGGAGGGAACCACCGACATCACTCATCCTGTAAGTGCTCTGGAGCCTATTCAAATTAATTAACAAATTACCTTAAATCTCAAAAATGGCGCCTGCGATGTGACAATTACACCATCCGTCAAGTCCATGGCACTTTTAGAAATATGGCTTCTTTAACTTCCTGAAAAAATGCAACTAACTATCTTAAGCAGCAACATTTATTTAGTCCAAAAGCTTCAGTGCTGATTGTTCTTCTTTTCTGTGGCTTACCTATAGTCAATAGTTTAGCATGATGATGGGAATCTTGAGATCATGGGTTTGAGGCACAGCCTGAGTGAAACAGCTTTGGATGAAATTGTCTTGACAAATGCATTATTGTAACTCACTGTCACTGTGGCAAATCCCTATATGTGCCTAAGAGAAAATACACATACGTTCTCCCACACAAAAATCTCCATTTTATATGTCAATCCGCACCCACCGATCCACTGGATGCAGTTTGAGATTACAGAGACGATACAGAAAATCAATGGAACAAGTAAGGAAACAAATCACGGTGAAGCTGAGGATAACGAAGTGATAGAGAACGAGTGAAGGGAAAGTGCAAATGAGGTGAGAGAGTGATGCCACGAAAGGAGGATAAAGAGAATACGAGAGTGTGTAGGGGTGTGTGCGTGAAAGACTTGAGACCGTGGCTAAGATTTATGCTAGTTGTATAATCCCCCCCAACTCCAACCCCACCTCAGGCACCAGCCCACCCTCTCTGGATCTCCTCTTTTTTACCCACCCGCACCGGAGACCGTGATTAAGATTCTGGCAGGATACGACTGCAGCACTTTGCAAATGGAAGACTAGACATAATTTCCCTAAAATGCTGTTTTTTATCACCGATTTCCCCTCCACCAGCCTCCCACCACACGATTGATAGCTGATGGCACCTCTGACAACTTAACGTTTTTATGACCAGATTTATGGGCTATCTGCTCCTGCTTTTTTATAGCTAAAACTCTGTAAAAATGCTTATTTCTGTGATAAGGAAAGGGAGGGCTAGTGTGTCCGTGTATGTGCAAGAGCACGCGGCAGGATAACGTATATTTGTCGGCGAGGAGTGAAGCCTCTGCATTGCAGTGTGAGCAGCATGGATAACCATCCTCCTGGTTCCCTCAGGCTCCGAGCTCCATTGAACCTGAACTAGAACACTCGATGTATGGCCAGACTGCAGGTCTCTGACAATAGTGGGGTGTGTTCAGAGCAAAGGAATGCCTTTCATTTGAGGGAGGGTCTATTTCTCGGCGTGATTACATGTCGTATTCACCGAAATATCACTGAAATGAATTGGCGGCCTGCGAGAGCTGACTTTGATTTTGCTGAAATAAATCAATTTTACATTTATTGGACCTCTCAGGAAGATTTGCAGTTCAATCAACACGGTTTTATGGTCATACTTCGGGAATTCAAATTTCTACCAAAATACTGCCTTGTGAATATGGAATAGTTTTTTTCTCTTATCATTCTTGTATCATCCTCGTGTTAAATCACCATTGAATCTCTTGCATTATGTGCAAAACAGAGAAAATTAATATGCACAGTGCCATTCTTTTTATTTAGTTTCTCAGTATTTCTCCAAACTTAACTATGAAACTGTCTCTATCGTGATTCCAACATTGCAATTCTTCTTTGTTATTGTAAGTGATAACAATTGATGATTGTTTTTAATCGTGTATTTAAGTTTTTCTCACAGCATCAAAAACTACAGATTACTGAAATGTGGCATTCATTTGGCCACTATTTAAATCGCAGCGATGAATTTGACAGAATGTCCGATTTAATCGTAAACACGACAGATATTAAGTGCTGAGTTTATGTGACTAAATTTTTATGTGCTCAGTGTTTATGTCTCCATGGCAAACTGCTCTTTTTATGTGTCGGTGGAACCAACATTTCTTCCTGAATTGGTGAGCTATTGTTTATGTGTTGGCAGTGCCTTACGGAACGCTCTGCTGGAGAATTTCCTCTCCGGCCACAAATCACGCGCACGTGTTTGCGTGTGCGCAGTTATTGTGTGTTTTTATACAGGCCTTTATGTATGCAGATGTCCACATATATTTGTTTTACTTCTATCACTATTCTGAATTGGAAACCGGTGTCAGTGCTAAAACATTCTTTCAGTTGTCTGATGCATTACTATCATTCCCCAAGTTTCTCTAACTTCATTCCTTCCTACTCCCACTTCTTTCTGAAAATCCTCATTTTTCTTCCTCTCTAAGGTAAATGTTTGAGTGTACCTCCAAGTAAAATTAGGTTTCCACAAATCAAACACTAAGACTTTAAGGAGAATGAGGTCCAGTCTCACACACATTGGGCAGTCTGAAGGAACACCCACATACTCCAACAGCAGTTGGACTTTTGAAGTTATACTGTTTACTTCCCCTCCGTTTGCCACAGGATGTTTATTTTTCCACAGCCTCTTTATCAGATCAAAACATGTCTGATATCATCAGCTTCGGGAGATTTTTTAGTAAACCCTACAGGATTGTTCTTTTTAGTAACGCGTGTAGCTGCGGAATCAACACCTTTCAATTTTCAAGCTCAAACTCCCTGAAATTTTCCATCACTCTTTTTCCGCTCTGTGTGTCTGGAGGGGTGGTGGGAACTTTACGAGAAGGAATCTGAAAACGGAAAATGTGTGTTTCGAAGGCTCACCAACCCAACGATCTTCCTAATGCAGTAAAGTAGAGTGTTAATGTCGTCCAGAGCAAAGCTCTCAACACTGATTCTGGACATGATGGTCAGTGTTTGTTGATGACCTTAAGGGTTAACAGCCTGTGGAGCTGATGTCCTTTTTTGTGCTTTTTTTGGGGGGGGTTGAAAGTTATCATAGCTGGTACATCAATGTAACAGGATAACTTTATACAGGTGTGCATGTTTGCCTTTAATTATACAGCTAAATAATTGTATAAGTAACTCTGTGTGTGTTCAATCTGTGTACGTAGTATACTTGTAATTGGAATTATCTGGCAACCATTAGGACCCCTGCTGACATGAGTCTGGTGAAGAACAACCTCCGAATTCTGGACCTCAAACAGAGATTTCATGAATGTGTTAGGCCTCCATGTTCACTTTTGGATGTAGCTTTCCTTGATATCTGGACAAGTATTTGTTGGCCTTAATAGTCCCTTATAAGTGCTGTTCATACCTGTGTTGACTGCTTCTTGTAAACTATTCATTATTAGAAGGTACTGTTCTGCTAGCACTAAAATGTCTTGATTTTATCTTAAAAAAGAAAAATATGTTTGAAATAAAACCATGTGCTATGAAAACAGGCATCAGGACATCAAAGCATTTTCCTCAGTCCCATTAAGCTCCAAAATAAATCATTTTAAAATCTTTGGAAGCATTTTCGGTACATATTGTTCTAACACTACTATATTAAAAAGAGCCTTATAATTTCTCTAGAAAGCAAGTTAAAAGGCTAAATAAGTAATAATCTTCCACACCCTAAATCATAATAAGCCCTGCTGTTTTCCACAGTTAGTATTGATACTCCTACCGTTCACAATTTACAGGACTACAAAACTCTATAAAATTGATGTTAAAGGTGCTGTTCTTCGTGATCCCATGTTTCAAACTTTAGTTTATGTTTGTTGTTAGAGTTCTAATAATATCTGTAAAATTGTAAAGCTGTATTTTTTTAACAGAAATTGCCTACAAGGAATGGCTGGTTTGGACTACATCCCTCTACTTCCTTCTTAAATTACATCACTTGAGCAGATTTTTAACTAACCTACGCCCAAAGGAACAAACAACTAGCAGGAGGCATGGTCTTGTTGCCCTCCCATAGAGAAGATGAAGAGTTGAGTCTGTAGGTGTTTGTTACCATGTTATCGAATCGCTAGTATTATCATACCGGAATCCAATCACCTATGTTTGGCCTTCCCAGGGAAGCTGAGATCATTGATTACAATTAATGTTTAACTCGGTTCCTGAGAATTATAATAAACATATAAAACTATGTGCAGCACATTTTGCAGAGGACAGCTTCCAGAATCTCCATCAGTTTAATGCCGTATTTGCTCAAAGATTATTAAGAGTGAGCATATATATATATTTGTATTATATAGATTTTTATAAAATATAATTGCAGCTTTGATCTTTTATTACAGTAAATTTTGGTGTATTCAAAAAAATTATATATAAATAAATTATTTGTTTATTTTAGCTTTCTGCTGTTTGTTCAAACTGCCTTAAATACAACACATGCACATTGAAACATGATAATTTACATGATATGATCTTATAATGATTAAAAGGTATGATTTGAGCCCTTTAAATGTATTCACTTGAACATTGATTTCTCTCTGAGTGAGATACAAATGATTAAAATTAGTGCAAAAGCCCTTAAGATGTAGACTTGAAGTCTTAAATTTTGCAAGTGCATTATTATGAACCCAAAACCCATTCTTTTCCATTTTTCCTGTATTTGCATTAAAACAAGAGGCCACAATTACTGACCTATACAGAGGGTAACTATAAAAGATAACTAGATGAGAAATGTCACATAATATTCTGGCTTTCCAAACTTCAATAAATTATTTGAATGATTTTTTTTTTTCTTTATTAATGAACCTCACTGTATTTGCATGCATGGTTGTACTGTTTTGTACACGCAGTATGCAGTTTCATGAGTTTGGGTATGACTACTTGCTTATGGCCTGTGCATTGTCTGGCTTAGATTTTCCAAAGCTTGCACTTTAGGATGTTTCTCATTAGTGTGAATATTAATGCGGCCAGAAAAAAAGAAGGCAAGGCAGTAGGACAGAGAGGAAAAATGTAAAAAGGAATTTGGAAGAGCTTTTTAAAGGGGCCATTTCATCTGAATCGTTATTTTTTTGCGGTCCTCCCAAGGCTCGTAACTGGCGGTCTATGAAGAGAGACAAGCCGCAGAGGGGCTTCATTTAAAACCTAAAGGTCACAACACAGAGAAAGGTCTCCAGCTCAGTCAAAAATATAAAAATGGGAAGTTGATGTGGAGGACGAGCATAGGTAAAATGATACAAGGGGGCAAATGGCAAGTGATGCATACAAATGTATAAAGAACCCAACTTAACACAAAGAACAGAACAAGCCAAATGTAATGACATAACACAAAAGAAACAAAGACAACAAAAGGAGGGTGAAACATGATGAAGCCATCAAAGCGAAAATAACATTTTGTATGTTTCTAATGAACGTATGCCAATCGATTCCATCAAAGCAGATGCAAAATATTTTCTTATACATGCAATTACTTTTCTGGACTGTTCTTCTGACAAAATCAAAATGCTGTTAGGAGGTGTGCCAACGTGCCCAGAAATCAGAGCTGAAACTTTTCCTTAAACGTGTTTTGGCAACATGCCTGCTTAATGCAGGTACCTGGCAGTCACGCTTTTCCAGTCTGGTTAAAATCCAGAGTCTTTGTCAGATGGGAAATTAATTTTGCTCAGCTCATTGCCATATATAAATCTTTTCCACTCTGCAATTATATGCCAAGAACAAAAGACACCTTTCCAATTTCACACTGCTGCTTTAGATAGTGTTGCATACCAGAAACACTAAGTTTTTTTAAACAAATGGTCAGTGATAATGGTATTAAGATTAAGATTCTGATAGACATGTGTATGTGAAACATGCTAGAAGCAAACAATATTCATTTTATGTTAGATAACATCTGATCAAGCACTGATAGAAAAAAATTTAAATAGCGGCTTTAAATAAAAATGGCTTTAAGTCACATTAAATAATTATTTTAATAATCATCAAAGTGGTAATTGGTTAAAATAGATTTTTTTAAGCAGGTTTATGTACTTAAAATGGATGGCTTGCATCAAAATCATGCCATCATTTACTCACCCTCTTCTCGTTTGAAACTTCTATGACTTTCTACTGTAGCACACAGGAGAATATATTTTAATAAAAACTGATAACCAAATAATCACAGCATTGCGAAATCTGCATTGCGAAGTTTTACCCATTCACTGGCACTGTTTTGTGTCCATACAATAGAAGTGAATGTTGTAAACTTTACAACATTCTTCAAAATACCTTTCTGGTTCTGCAAAAGAAGGAATATCATACATGTTTAAATGTCAAGAGGGCGAATAAATGATGACAGAATTTTCATTTTTGTGTGGACTATCTATTTCAATTTAAAAAATCTTCCTTAAGAATCTGAAGCTTTTTCAAGCAATGAAAAATTAATTTGTTACTCTAATATGACTTGTTGCAACATTTATACGGTATAAAGGTGTCCAAACATAGACTATAAGACGTTACAAGATCGTTTCATCACAACCTCTGTAATCTCCCTGGTCACCGTGGTGGCTATTTCGCCGTCCTTTACACACCCGTGTAGTTTATCACTTGTTTATCTATGGGTTCACTTTAATTACCCAGTTGCTTTCTGAGTACCCCAACACAACAAACCCAGAGGAACAGTGCGGGCAAGACGAAAGATCCTGATCTAAAGCCTTGCGCTCTCCACTGATAACACAAGCTTCACTGTTTATGTCCCCCAGCACAGAGAGATGCGCCAGGCCCGCTAGTAAATGGAATGCCCCTGTGCGCTTGTAAAAGTAGGATCCCTGGGAGGATGGGAGGACAGAGAGAGAGGGATGGGGGATGGTTGAAGAGAGCCTTACGACACGAAACGGGAATGGAAGGAGGGAAAAACCATGCATCTAGGATATAACTCCCTCAATCCTTCGCCTGGATCAATCCCCCTTTCAATTCCCAATCCACCCCCATCTCTCTTAAACTCATACCCAATTCCAATCATGGCCACAGTAAAGCACTCTTGTAAAATACCACAATGCGACCTCAGACTTCAGTAAATTAGATGCCTGTTGGACCCCTTTGCTTTGAAATACAGCATAGGCCTGCCTGAAGCAGCATTAAAACTGATGTCAACACGGCCACTGCACACGAGAGATATCTTTCCGCTGTAACAAAATGTTTGTGCCGAGAGGCGTTTGTGAGGGAGAGACAGATCTCATTTATAGGTGCCGAATCAAAGGCTCTATGGCTTGCCAGGTTGGCATTGGATTTTTGCATGTTTCTGTGGGTCTCTGGCGAGAGTGTACCCGGTATGCGTCAACGCTCTGCTTGGTCCAGCCATGGCCACCGATCAGATGGATGATCAAACTCTAATCATTCCCTCACGGCCCATCCCGGGTAAAGCTGTCATTAATTTTGCCGAATTACATCAAATTGGAGACATTCTTTATGTGGCCCACAGCCTACAGACAGTTATACGATGGGTACTGCTGTGCTAAGCAGATGGGGCAGCTTGGCCGTGCATACTAAATACCCTTGCCCTCCCCTTCATGTTTTTCTCTCTTTTGGCACACCCACCTCCTCTCTCCATCTTTTATCTTCTACCTTTATCTCTGTCGGTAACCCCTCCTTCCTCCACTTTTCGGTGCCTTTGATTGACTTTTTGAGTTTTTAGTTACATCACATTTTCTCCTTCTTTGCCCTTGGATCCTGTTGTCTCTCTACTTAGGTTTTGACACTGGACATTTCTGCACATATGTGGCATCCCTATACTTGTTTGTTTTTCTTACCTGTAACCTCATTGACTTACTCATCAGGGTGAAGCTGATGTCTTTGATGTTTGCCTGGTCACCCTGGTATAACTGAAACTGCCGCCAGCATAGTCATGTTGCAATTAAATGCATGCTTCTGCATGTCAACAGCCCATTCAACACGCTGTAATCTGTCACGCAAACCTAAGAATAATTCATAACTATTGATAATTGTGGCCTTTTGTGATCATAACATTCTTCATACTAGGTTATTTAAGGTTATCTGGTGCTATTCATCTAGGGTGGCATCAATAAAAAAAAATTTTTTTGAAAACGTCTGGTGGTTTTGTTTCCATACAATTGTAGTCAAAGGAGGCCTGGATTGTTTGGTCACCAACATTTCTTTGGTGTTTTGCAGAAGAATTAAAGTCATACAGGTTCAGAATGAAAGTAAATAAATAATGAAATAATTTTTATTATTAAGCCAACTTCCCCTTTAAACATTCTAACTCACAGTACAAAATGCCATTTTTTAAAGTGTGATTGAGTTATATGAATTTCACTGAATTGACTTGATGGGCTAAAGAAAAGCTATTAACTGGCTTACCAACCCAAACATACCTGAAAACATAATATTGAGGCATGTTACAACATTCTGATTTAGACCTTTGCTCTGAATAGTAGCAAACCGTTTGAAAACCCCCAGCATCTATAAAACAAGCATAAGGAATCCCTGACCAAGTTAGTACCGACATGGAAAAATGATGGTCCAACATAAGCTGTAACTCTGGACTGCACCAGTCCTTTTCATTGATCTGCTCAAAATCATATGACACGGAGCGCATGGGGGGAGGAGCAAGGTTAGGAGTGTCACAGGCCTGAGGGAGACTCGTCATCATGCAAGGTCGGTAACACGCTGTCTGTGTGCCATCAATCACAGACCACAGCCCTTCCCCCTTCCTGCTCTTCATGGCAGTCTTTGCGGATTTCAACCAAGCTCACTCTGTTAAAACAATCCCAGCACCTTTATTGGGCTGCCTCATTTACTGCCTGCATGCAATTACAGACTGAGGGTGGCCATCTTGTTTGCGGTGGCCGCCCTCGCAGAGCTGTTCTGTTGCTGTTTGATGTCGATACAAATGTACAAAAACAAGGTGATGTTTTTTATTAGCAATATCCAAAATAAAATTACCCTTAATTAATTTTTAAATGGTTTTACGCAGAGCTCGAAGATTGTAAATATCTAATGTAAAAATGTCTCTCAACCCTGAACATCAAAAGCAGGCATGTGTTAAATTGGCACTTTGGCTTAATTTAGATTGTATATATCATTGTGACTTATGACCTCTTAATAGCACCCTGAGACCCTTCGTTCTCGAGCACGCCAAATTCTTCAAGAAAGTTCTTCTCCAATATAATCATTCATCCGTATAAGTACACCACAAATATGAAAGATAACACGCCTGACTGCCTCAAGCTATTACTCCAGGCTATGTAGAAAAATTAGGTGAAGTTGAGTTTCAGTGCCTTCAATATCATTTACATGTGAAACGCAGTACTACGTGATAAAATGCTATATGGAACATTATTGAAAGTAATTATATCTATATTATTAAATGTTGTAAATAAATAAATAAATGTGGAGATGCACTTGTTTAAATATTTAAAGACTGCAGAATCATTTTATTCATCAATAAAACATACACTTTTATTAATACTTATTAAATGTTTTTAAATCACATACGTGATAATACTATATAAAATATAGGTTAGAAGCCCCCATACTGGGACCTTAACACGAAGCTGTCACTTTCATGTAGTTTTTTGAACGTACACCGCCATCTGGTGTTCAACATGAGAAAAGCAGCTTTAAAACATTTTAAAACTCAACCCAGTTTATGAACTATTGCCTTTCAGGAGTTATTTTACCTATTATAAATCCCTTTATTTTACTGTTTCAATACTACAAGCAGTGATTTATACATCCCAGTTTATTAAAGTGAGACAAACATTTACAGGAACTACTGAAATAAAATAGGCCTTTCAGCTTCACTGCCAACTTAGCGTTTCAAGTTTCTCTTGAGTCTGCAAGATCTCTATCGTGTTGTTTACTCGAGCTAAACATCTGACAGGGGTCAAATCAAGAAAAAAACTAACATTTAAAGCTTAAACACCCGTTCCAGAAATAAAATATAAACATAAACATCACACCAAATAAATGACCTGCTCTGTGTCATCTGAAACACTTGACTCTGGATTTCGCAATCGCACTCTAAATACAAACGCGTCGTGTTGCTGTCCACCATGCGTGTCAGATGCGAACCAATTAAATCGGCGAAAAGTTGATTGACATAAGAGTGCAACCAATAGAACACGAGACAGGAAACCGGTGAGGCACTCAAGCCAATGAAAACTCGAACCGCTCTAGCGTCACCACGAGCTGACAGTCCCACGCTGACCTTCAAAGGCATCCTTGCCATATATGGGGACTGTAGTTTATTTAGCATCCGTGCCGAGGTTTAAACTCGCCCACGGAACTTCATTTCCCACAATGCCTTGCTGTTCTCCAAGCACCCATGCTTGTGTTTTTGTTATTGTTGTGAAGGGGTTCGTGGGACAGCTCATCACGGCGATGTCAGTGTAATTTACACTCGTCATCAGTCTTGTAGATGTGTTTTCCTCTTTGTAAAGGAACATCGTTTCTTTGTAGGAAATTATTCTGATCATCAAATCTTAATCGGGTGAGTTTTGTAATACGAGACTTGCTTTTTTCCACAAAGAAAAAATCTGCAGTATGCTGAGTAGCACGCACGCAGCTTCTTTAAACACAAAGCATGTCAACTTTGCAATAAACTGTACGTCTAATTCAGACAATCTACGATTTAAAATAACACAAATGAAATGAGCAATGGTTTATATTGCTGTACACAAGTGTAGAGTATTGTTCTTTTGTGTGCGTGTGTGCTGGGTAACTTGAGCTCGATTCTTACTTTGGGCCTCGCTTGCTGAAGCCATCCACACATATTTGCCAAATAAACACATCTGCAAATACTGTATCAAATCAAACGATGCTGCTTGTAAAACTGCAGTTATTATATAATAACATAAACACATTTAGATAAAACACATCCGGTGTCATCTGATATTCTTACAAGCACTTTAGATTAGATGTAACGTTAGTAAATCAAGTATTAGAGTATTTTCTCTCGTTTTTGTGCATGTTTTATATAAGGATTGTTATGGGGAATCTTTTGATGTTTAATCAGTTAATTATATCAGACATTTTAACTATTTTGATCTTTGTGTTGCACCTGTCAGGATTGTCAGTTTAAGGAAGGGGCTTCTTAAAGAGACAGTAGCCACTGTTTATTTCTAAGGGACATTATTGGGATTTTAAATAATGATATTTGACCATAATGGCTTATAAATTGCTGATTTCCAAAGTGTTCAGACTCATTAGACACTTTGCAGCATGTCGTAAAGTCATGGCCGGTCTAAATATGGGGCATGTGGATTATTGTGAGCACAAGTGACGGTAGGCCCACCTGTCATTGCAATCTGTACAGTTCACACTGTCAGTGGTGGCATGTGCAACATGTGACAGAGTGTCACAAACACACCAAGAGTTGATCCGTGTGTCAGGGTGAGGAAAAACTACTCTGTCATCCCTCAGGTTTCTACTGTCTTGTTTCGCATAACAAACAGGTCTACTAAATTTCTCAGTGCATTGAACTTTCCCCCGCTGTCCTGACCTTGATGAGCCTAGATAATCATGTACGTGCCATTTTAAGAAATATAAACCTTTCCTAAGTTCATTTTAGAAGACCACAACATCAGTATGTAGATATAGATAAAGATACAACTATATTAAATATAAAAACTGTCCCTAATAGGATAGTTCATCCTAAAACAACTTACTCATCCTCCTGACACTTGAAACCTGTATGACTTTGTTCTTCCAAACACAAAAGAAGATATTCTGAAGAATGTAATAACAAAACCAACACAAGTCAATGGGAACAATGGTTTTCGTTTCCCAGTGTTATGTAAATAACAGTTATATGACTAATTTCTTTACTTTCAAGGTGCATCACTTCTCAGCAGTCATGGAGAAGACATGGGGGGTTGAGTTCAGAAATGTGGGGACTTGCTATTTCCCTCAGAGCAGAGTGGACTGTCACTACACCGTTAACCAACAGCACACATGGGCCAGTAATGACTGGATTGGTCTTTTTAAGGTAAGAGAGAGCCATTTGTAAGATTTTGTAAGTTCATTTTACGTTACTGGCTAGATTCTAAGTATTTCTTTCCTTTTACACCAAGGTTGGATGGTCATCAGTCAGGGACTACCATACGTTTGTATGGGCAATGGCTCCATCCAGCTACAAAGAGGGAACCACAGTCAACTGCTGCGTTAACTTCCAAGGTCTCCCAAAGCATTGATTTAGGTTTTTCTATGGCAGCTGGTGGTCTCAACACAATACAAATAAGAGATAAGAATAGAGCACAGGCTTTGTGTCATGTGTTGACATCTCCAGTCCTCACTGACATGAGTAGCCACATATTCAAATACATTTCCCCTATATTTAAAACCAGTGGAAGACATTACAACCGTTTTGTTTAATGCTTTGATGCCTTACTGGTACTGAAGGCTGTGATCATTGTGTGACCTTCTACATCCTCTTTCCTCCCTTGTTTAGCTTCTTATCTACCAGGACCGAGTGCTCAGCAGTACCAATTTGTGTATGTGGATGGAAAGGGAGATGTTTGTTCTGTCAGCACTGCATTTACCTTTTCGGCCCCAAAGCCTTTGGAAGAGCTGGTGACCCTGGAAGAGGGGGGTCAGGGAGAGGAAGTGGGAGAGGACATGCTGCTGGTTATCCCGAGAGCCCAGCTACTGCAGGTCAGATGGAAAGAAAAATAATCTTAATGTGGGATAAAAGACTTTCTATTGCAACAGCATTAGTGAGAATCAAAGAACGAGTGGATTGGTTTTAAGAACAGTGAGTTTGTGTATAAATAACTGTGTAGAGTTGAACATATAAAAGAGATGCAGCAGTTTATTAATATTTAAATCCATAAAAAACGATAAACCTCAGACAGAGAGTCTCCTGTTAAAATGTCCACAATATGTGGTTTTGTCCTGACTTGATAATCACATGAAAAGCATCAGACTCCATCTAGTCTGCTGAGCTTTTCAGCAAAGTCAATAATGCTGTTTTGTTACAGATCCTTGTAGATTAAATGTCTTAAAGCAATAGCATGCATGAAAGTCAAAATACAGAGTAAGAGGGAAAAGCAAGCAGTATTTTACTGATTGCTGGATTATAGATATATATTTCAATAGTAATATTCATTCATCCAAAATGGTATTAATAAGATTGGGCCCCTGAGTGCACACTTAGTCATTTGATTATAAGACAATAACATCACAT
Organism: Triplophysa yarkandensis; assembly: GCA_033220385.1. NCBI lineage: Eukaryota > Metazoa > Chordata > Actinopteri > Cypriniformes > Nemacheilidae > Triplophysa > Triplophysa yarkandensis. Next base: position 980,056 of record CM065671.1, on the reverse strand, counting down.
GGTTATGTATAACATTTAAGGGTCAAGCACAAGTTTCTTAAAGGTAAAAATAAAATGTTGATAAATTAATTAAAGGATATTTCATCGTATATTCACCCTTTTGACATTTTAAACATATCACTTACATTTTTTGCAGAAGACAAAAGACGATATTTTTAAAAATGTTGGTAACTTGCAACACCTATAGACTTGCATTATTTCTGTGTCCGGGTTTAAAATGAGAATTGGGTGACTACATGATGATAGAAGTTTCTGTGAACCATCCGTTTAATTTTGGTCACAGCATCCATGTCTAAAATGTGTCTCTTTTGGTCTCTTTAACAGAATCGTCTGCAGATATGTTTGAAGGAACGTGCCGAGCTCCTTCAGGCTCTGGAAGCAGCAGACCAGAACGTGGTGAGGGAGAGAGACAGGAGAGAAAGAGACAGAAGCTGCTGGGAGCAGAGCCGCAGGGAAATGGAGCAAAAGATCACTGAACTAAAGGAGGAAGTGAGGGAATATAAAGAGAAAGTAGAGGACATGAAGAAAAAGCAAAAGGTAGCATAAACATACATTCCATAGCCTTGTGTGGTCAACCCTTAGTTAAACTTTTGTATACATTTTGTCTTTAATGTTTACTTTTGTGCATGCAGTCACAAGTGCTGGCGGTAGTCTAACTGCTTAATGGTTTTTAGTGTTAGGGTTTAATATAAACTCTTGATTGTCATTACCTCCCCTGTCTCTTTCTGCTGTAGGAAGTTGAGGACATAAGTGAGGATATGGTAGAAGAGAAGAGGGCCCTCCTGGCTCAAAAAGAAGCGAATGAGCAAAGGATCAGAGAGCTGGAGGAGGATATTAAAGTTCTGGCACAAAGAGGCCTGGAGAGAGAGACTGACTTAGAAAGGTGAGATGATTTTTGTATCCTAGTCTACTAGTCGTCTGGTTGGCATCCCATTTTGTGCGATCCAATCAGAAGTGGACTTTTTCCCCCTGATGACGTGCTGTTAATGTCAGACACAAGATGGGATTTCAGAACTTAGTATATTCCTTGTATTCCTCAATATGATAATTTTTTCATGTTAACGTCATCTTTCACTAACCTTATACTTAAATATAAAAATAATATTTTCTAAACCCTTAAGGGAGTATAACACTGTTTTCCATCCAGTGGTTTGCCCCTTCTCCCATGGAGCTTCTTCTCAGCCTCAAGCTGCATGTACATTTCGAATACACAAAATAAAATATTATTTTACGTACAGTAAAGATATTAACTTTCACACCGCCCGGCCTTTGTTTAATCTCCTTTTTGGCACCGTTATGTTGTACATGTCGTTGGAATTTTACTGTTCTGCGTAACCCCTTAGAGTTTAGTGCAATTTTGATCCTTGACCACCTCTAAAAATACATAAAGTGATTTAATGCTGATGTGTCTTAAAGATGCATTTGACACGGTTTAGGCCTCATGTTTAGTTTTGTAAACAGTGTTCTCATGTGTTTCCCATGTGGTTCACCAGTTCATCTGTGCTGTTTGTTTGTAGGATGAGGGAACGAGCCAAGAAAGCTGCCCTTCAGAAGAAGGAAGATGAGGATGAGCAGCAGAATCTGAAGGTTTCTTCTCTAAAAAATCAGCTCGCAAAAAATATATCCAGAAAGATTTATTACAGTTTTCGTTTTTCCCAGGTGAAGATGGAGCAGACAGAGAAAGAACTGCACAGCTTGTCTGCTGAGTTTCAGAGTCTAAGAAGCTCACTGGCACAAAGAGATACACACGCCTTACAGCTAAGAGACACTATCACAACCCTTACGCACAAACTCAACAGCGCGCACAGGAAGGAGGTAACGCTCCAGCAGTTTTCACACCCTCGACAGGGAGTGTTCTTGTGTGAGACATCCACAGTGATAGGAACATATTTTTAGGGATGCTAGACCCCAGTCTTCGTTCTTATATTTAAATTTCATTGTCATGGTCAAATACAGTTATTTGTATATGTTTTTTTAGAAAAACTATGGATTTGTTAAACATGGATTCGCTGCACAACATTTAGAGTTTCATTAGGAAGACATTCAGGATTTCTAATGCAAGAATGAATTGCATATCTTTTGAGCATGATTGTGTTCCTGTGTCGTGATGGAGTAGGCAGCCAATGAAGTGGCTCTGGGGGAGCTCCGAAACATTCAGGAGCGCCTGAACGTGAATGAACGCTGTGTGGAAAGTCTGAGGGGTGAACTGAGGGACATGGTCGCTCAGAGAGACAGCGCACATGCAGAGCTCCATCAGGCCCGTCTGCAGGCCGCACAACTCACCCTTCAGCTGGCAGACGCCAGTCTGGCTTTGAGAGAGGGCAGAGCCAGCTGGGCACAGGAGAGAGAGAACCTACAGAAGAACACTGAGGTAGGAGGGCAGAGACAGAGGCTAAAACAGAGACAGTATTAGTGCTGTTAAATTGAAGGGATTGTATGAATTGACAGATGGATAAAGCTCGTCTTGACCGACTGAATGATGAGATTCAGCAGAAGGAGATGATGCTGCAGGGGGCAAAGATGGATAAAGAGAGAGCAGTGGTGGAGCTGGGGCGTGAGAAAGACTGCAATCGGGTAATATTAAAATCTTATTTTATGGTCACTGCGATGCAGTGACACTAATAGAGAACGGGGGACAGATGATCAGCAGAAAAAGAGGAGAAAAAAATCGTAAACAGACAAATGGCATAGAGTAGAGTAGAGTAGAGAATAGATCACTTTGTAAAAGGTAAACCACTGAATTTGAACAGACCCAGATAGGTCATTCAAAATATGAATTTTTCAAGTGTGTGCAATTGTCTTTTACACTGCAAGTTGTTCAATTAAAATAAGCATTCATTTTTCATTGTGAGCAGTGAAATTATTTGGTAGTCTGAGGTGAGGTAGGAGTTCAGGAGGCTTGCTTAAGGGGGGACAAGGTTCCGATTCCGTTAAAGATTAGAGAGGGGGGGGTTTGAACCAAATGGTTGAAAACCACTGCAAGGAACCACTTGTGAAATATGAATAAAAAGTTTTCGTTAATTTGTTTAGAAATCTTAAATTTTGAAAAAGTAATTAAAATAAAAAAAGTGATTGGATTCCATTAAGGGTGGTGTTTTTCATTGACTGGACAGCTGAAGTGTGTCAGAACAGGGCACAAAAACAAAGCAATTATTACATTCATGCTCGTTGTAATTCTTGAATTATAAAAACTGAATTGAATAAGTCATTTTCCCCGGCCTCATCCTGGCCATTGCATATGCTATCAAGGCTTATTATTTCAGAAAGGCAAAAATTATATTTCAAGGTAAATTAAATGTTTTTTTAATCATGAGAACCTCGATGACATATGCAATGGAAAAATGCGTCCTCTAGAGGACACACCAAAAATAACACATTTCAATATGTCCAAAAAAATGTTAAAAAGCATTTTCATAGGTGGTTACAGATTTTGGAATTGTACTTTATATACCTATGCTGTGGCCAAAAACGGTGGGGGCATGTGCATACAATATTTTCTTTTGAAGTTTGAATTTACAAAAAATAAGGTACAAAATGGATGAAGTCATAAATAGTTTTTTTAGAGAATATTTGTCAGTTAGAGAATATGTCAAATAATTTGCATTCACATTTTTTCAGTTGGCAAACCCATTTGTCCAAAGTGAATCACAAGTGTTATGTAGCTGCCAATCATCACTCTAGAGCAAAAAGTGGTAAGGCGTCTTACTCAAGGACACTTCAGTCATTGTCTGCTGGCCTTGAGATTCAAACCCGCAACCTTCAGCTAACAAGTCCAACTCTCTATCCAGCAGACCACAACTTACTTAACGTTTTACTTAAACTAAAATGCATGAAAAATAAATAGCCCACAGGACAATTATAAAATAAACTAATATTATCTATAACAAAACTACATTAACTATTGGATTTGTTGTGAGCACATTTTAAACAAGCCTCCTTAATTCTTCAAATCAAAGCCACACATTTTGAAACATCTTTTATAATATAATTCAATTTAAATTAAAATGATGTACATTTTTTCTGTGAGGTTCTATGAATTATAACTTATAATAATGTACTTCAATGGAAATGTGTTTGTGTTCAGGTTCAGCTGAGCGAGACTCGTCGTGAGCTCCAGGAGCTTAAGGCCAGTCTAAGGGTGGCTCAGAAAGAGAAAGAACAGCTACAGACAGAAATACAGGCAAGATCACAAAAATCTCTCACATCGTTTTAATGCCTCAAACACTTTACAAACAGACTGTTGTTCATGTCTTAACCATTTGCTGCAGCTCATCTCTGCTATGTTTTTGACAGTGCTAGACTTATAAATAAATTTAAATTAAAAACAAAGCAAACTGGATTGGAAAACAGAAATGTGAATCTTGTCTTGCATGAATGTGCGTTAAATAAAAATAGTTTTTTTAAGATGTAATTAAGAGGAACATCTGGTAAATGTGTTCCAGTCTGAACACATCAACAAAGGCCTGTGGTAACGCACAAACAGTAACGTTCCCTGTAAAGGCATTAAAACATGCGATTCTTAGCCAAGCATGACGTAAACATAAGAATATATAGTTAATGTTGTGTATAATGTTGTATAGTATACATTTATTTGTAGCACTTTTCAATTTCATGCTACACTTATGAACTATTGCTGTAGATTTGTTAACTCTTCTAGTTGGCACATGTGGTAAATATTAAATGTTACAGTGTAGCATTATTTTTGTGTGCACAGGAAGTGATGGAGTACAGTCGTCAGCTGGAGAGGAGACTGGAGGTGCTGAGTGACTCTAAATGGAGTGAAACAGGCATGCTGCAGAACAGTGAGTCATGTTGCTTTCCTTAATGCCGTACAAACATCACTACACAACGGAACTATTGTGAGGCGCCCTACTCTCTTTATTGCCATCACACAACAATACCACAGAACTCCAGGGCGGAATAGAGCCACATCGTAAAATCACACCACCCTGCGACGCGGTTATACAGCTCAGTGCAAAGGCAACACACAAGAATATACCACTATGCAACAAGGCACACCCAGCCCCCACTTGCAGACAGCACGTAACAGAGCTATACTACACAACACTTTAACTTAGAACTGCTTTATTTAAGACTTATTTTAGACTAGAAAAAGTAATAGTGTCTGTTTCGGACTACACACCCATAAGCCACTAATAGACAGATTTTCCATGCTGCTGCAATGACAACAATTTAAAGATTTAAGAAATATGACACTTTGCATGTTGATCTTGAACTTAATTCAACATCATGTGATTCCAAATCTACATATCTATTTTTCTTTCACAACACTTTTTCTTTGATATTCTGAAGACTGTTGGTTTGACAAGACAGTATTTATAAAAAAACACAATTTTAAGGTGGACCTGTAGAGTTTAGACACAATGTCCCATCAGCTAACATATTATTAAATTGTCTCTCCTCTCCGAAAACAGGCCGTGCCGAAAGCCCTTTGCTGTCTGACTCAGAGGATGAGAACCCAGAGGCTTTGCAAGACGCACACTTGTCTGGCCCATTGAACCACTACAGCCTGTGTGAGCAGCCCCAACCTGACCTGCTGCTTCCTGCCACACCGCCACCTTCTCCCAGACACCCCTCTGGTGTGGACATGGTGGTCATCAGCCAACCCGCTCCGCTCTCATCTCCACACCAGTCCACTGCTCATACACACCCTCACAGCTCAGAGTCGGTGAGGATTACTTGTGTTCAGTTTTTTTGTAGTAGTAAATAAAATAATTTTGGTTACATAGTATTCAGTAGAATATGTTAAATTGTGTTAATTACATTTCATGTAGTAAAGTAACCTCATAAAATTCTACAACATAATAATCCGTTAATTTAGTAGAAGTGTCTTTCATCTGTAGAAGACAAAATATGATATGTTGAGAAATATCTGAGTGTTTTCTTTTACATAATGGAAATTAATTTTGGTTACCAAAATTTCTTCGAAATTTATTTTTTATGTTCTGAAATACACAAACAAATGATCACCAAAATATATTTTAGATGCTGTGTAGTTTTTAGAAATTCTGTGTTTCATTTAAAAAAAATCTGCTGTGCTTGTGTGTCATGCGCACTTGACATTAATAAGTTCTTCATTGATGTGTACATTATGCTTCTGTGTATTTGGCAGGAGGACGAGTACGAGGCTGCTGTGTCAGGAGGGCACAGCTCTGGAGAAGAGACGGCCCTTCTCCTGCCTGACAACAGAGATTCTACCCTCGGGTACGGCACGAGCAAACACACATTCACTGTCTATAAACCCCATCAGTCACACCGTCGTTATCTGTGACCTGCAGACACGAGCACAGATAGATTTTCACATATACTCTTACACAATCCACACGAGTAAATATGTCACTGTCGCAAAAAACATTTGGCCCTTCTCTCTCCCAAACGCCACGCTTTATATCTTCCTGTCACAGTCTGTCTCTTTTCCAGTCTTCGTGCACACACGCGCTAATGCAGGCCTTTATTTACGGTGACAACCTGAATATGGTGAGGAGATGGAAGTTTTGAATACCACCTCATAAAATTTGAGAGAGAGAGAGAGAGGAGAGAGAGAGAGAGAGAGAGAGAGAGAGAGAGAGAGAGAGAGAGAGAGAGGAGGAGAGGAGAGAGAGAGAGAGAGAGAGAGAGAGAGAGAGAGAGAGAGAGAGAGAGAGAGAGAGAGAGAGAGAGAGAGAGAGAGAGAGAGAGAGGAAATAGGGCAGGTTTAGTGAGAGGAGGACATAAGGACAGATAAGTTGACAGGAAGCTGTAGCCAATGATTTACTGAAAAGGTAGTCAGCGCTCACCCGGCCCAATTTTCAGCATCATTAAAACCTTTCCTCTTCTTCACCCTGCTTTTTTCTCTCACTAACTCTACCACCTCCTCCATTGGTTTTCCTCCCTCTATCCATCTGTTTTGCCCTCCATCCTGCTTTTTAATTTTATAAACGTGCCATTTTCTTCCTAAACTCACTCTTTGTTGTGTTGTGTCTCTCGTTCAGAGATCTGGCGGAGAGCCCCCTGTGGGTGAGAAGAAGAACTACAGGAGATCACATCGTGATTCTTCACTTCATGTTAGAGTTTTATATTAAGAAGCATTTGCGCTTTATATCACATTTACATGGGTATTTAAATATGCATTTTGCTTTGTACTTTTTATGCACTTAGAATATGCACAAGCCTTTTCTCTCATGGTTTTCCTACCACATGCACGGATAAGTTACTTTTTAGACATATCAATAGACAAGCAGAGGAAGCCTCAGTTATGAGCAGGAGGAAGAAGTGTCTGTTTGTGTAATAGGGGTGTTTCGCTTTCCACAATTTACCTGAGTTTGCTCATAAGACTAGTATCGATGTCTGTAACAGCACCAGCAATAATTTAAAGCACAGAGTCATTCAGATCCTATAAAGTTTTAAAGGGATAATTCACCAAAAAAGGTCAAGCTCTGTACACATTTATTGACTTATGTCATTTCAAACTTTGAATTGAAATTTACAAGTTGGTGTAAATTGAAACTCTTACCCTGTGAATTTACCTTTGACTATTAATTGTGCAATATATGTGCATATTCAAAAAGACGCTGCGTTACAAGTACAACCTGTTACTTTACATTATTAAAATTTGTATCTATTTTATCTGGCATGTTGCATCTTAAGATGCCATATTTGAATATGACTTTATTACTAAGTATCTATCTTGTTAGCTAGTTACAATATCTAAAAGAAAGGTGACCCAAGATATTTGATCTTTTTTTAAGAAATATAATATAACAATTTTATAAGAAGTTAAATCATTTAAAAGAAGGACAAGCAAAAGAAAATTGATCTTGAATTTAGTTTTTCCTTTAAACCATGTAATTAAGAACAATATCTAGTTGGCAAAACATAAACTTAGCTAAGCCTACTTGTTTCTACCAGACAAACTATTTTGGGTCTCTTTCCTTATCAGTAAATGCATCTTGATATAATAATTTTCTGATATATTAACTAGAAAACATGACAAAAATGCGTGGTAAGAAATTAATTTTTGAATAAATGTTGAATTCTTATTTGTTATTCATATCAACACATTTGGGTTTGACATTTGACATTTTACCTATTTGGTATAGAGATCCGTTATCCTCTCTCTCTCTCTCTCTCTCTCTCTCTCTCTCTCTCTCTCTCTCTCTCTCTCTCTCTCTCTCTCTCTCTCTCCTCTCTCTCTCTCTCTCTCTCTCTCTCTCTCTCTCTCTCTCTCTCTCTCTCTCTCTCTCTCTCTCTCTCTCTCTCTCTCTCTCTCTCTCTCTCTCTCTCTCTCTCTCTCTCTCTCTCTCTCTCTCTCTCTCTCTCTCTCTCATTTACAAGATTATTTTAATGCATACATTAGGAAATGCAAATAATGAACCAAAAAAAGTATCAAATTAAAAAAATATTTTTTTTATTAATGGTGAAACATTTCCAGTTGTATGCACATGCATTTTACGAAGTCTATTTGTATTTGATGTTACCTGTAGTCATGATGATAGTACTTGTATTTTGGGTGAATTATCCTTTTCAACACAAGATTTTGTTAAAAATGGTGCCGTTTATTTTATAGTTCCTGTTCTAGAAGTATTTTGAACTGTTGCTATAACATTGTCATACTTCACAGATAAATTCAAAATGTTTAATGGAAACACCAGCTTACCAGCGATTGATCATCATGTTTATGTTGTGGCACTTTTGATTCTTTTCAGAAAATGTACCATCATCTTAATGCAACAACATTCAATATAGGAAAGCTTTACCAGGTGAAGGAACTCTGTACCAATGACCGCAAAGAGTGAATGCTGATGTTTTATTTAATCTCTGCATTTATATTGGGTGCTCTGTGTATTTTTTCGTTTTGTGCATTACCCTGTTTAACATAACAGAGATTTCTTATTTGTAAAATGTACTACGATTGTCAAATTATGTAATTATGGCTTTAATATTCAACACATTTGGGTTTGACAATACATTTTACATTTACATTAGGTAAAAAGATCATTTTATTTTTAACATCTGTTTGTCTTTTGATCTAAACGGTTAAAAAATGTGCCTCAAAAAAGGTTGAAATTTAGAAAGTATGTATTATAATGTGGGCTATTGTGGTTTCACATGGGTCGCATGACTTTCTGTGTTTAATTAAAGTGAAGCTCATTACCTGAGAACAAATGATAATTTCAGGATGAACTGATTATATTTAAGTTACATTCGTAAGAATATTTTAATGCATAATATAGGAAGTGCAAATAATGAACTATAAAAAAGTATCAAATTAAAAAAAGATTTTTTATCAAAGGTTAAACATTTCCCATTTGTAACGCACATATTTAGCATTTTCGTTTTATCTGTATTTGTGGTCACAGTTAAAATTGTTCCTGTGTTAGATTCTTTGCTTTGCATTTCATTGTCTGTGTTGGTTTTACAAGTGATATCAACAATTTTACGTTAATGATAAAACATGGGTTGTTATTCACGACTCTACACTACTTTACACCCTTTATATTATGTGTGACAAGTTTATCCTGACAGGTTTTAAGTTGTAAGTGTGTTAAGAAATCTGCAAACCACCAGCTATGAAAGATTTCCCAGGAGATGAAGCACAACCTTCGACAGGCATACAACATTTACCAGTAACCTGTGTATGACAATGAATATATGAAGATTAATCATCTAATGAATTAAGTACTTAATCTTATGTTGTGTAAAAGTGTCTTTAAGAATGCTTGTCATTTCAGGGCTCAGCTTCGAATTTGACTTGATTGTTCGTGATTTTAGTCCTACATTCACTTAACACGTTTTTTAGATTGTGCTGTTTGGTTCAGGGAATTGGACAGGTTTCAGTAATAAAATTATTAATGTAACAATTGTGATGTGTCTTATTTATAATCTTTTTTATAACTATTGAAAGCATTTAATAGTTCACCAAAAAATATTAATTCTGTCATTAAATATCCCCAAGTTGTCTCAAACCTAGTTATATTTATTTGTTCTGCAGAACATAAAAAAGAATTCCTGGGGAAATTATTTCTGTAGCACCATTGACTAGCATGGTAGAAAAAGTTAAATGGTAGTAAACCAAAATAAACCAATTTTTTTTTAAATATCTTCATTTGTGTTCAAAAGAACAGTAGTTATGTTACTTTTGACTTGTTTTGTAACTTACGTTGTGTACTGGAAGCTTCTTTAAATAAAACAAATTCCTTGTGTGTTCAAGCCTACTTTGCAAAAAAAGCTTGTTCTGATTCTGATTGTGTTCATCCGAACCAAAATGTGTACAGGTTTAAGGTTGTGTCCAAATTTTAATTTTGGGGTGAACTACCCCCGAAAATGGATTTTACGTTTAAATGAATCACATTCAGATCCAGTGGTTTTATGTGAAAATTTTACTCTGCACACTTGATATAATCTCTCAGATAGCACAGGCACACATTGTTCTTTGACTATGAATGCATCATGCTCGCTTCACCTCCATCGGTCCAAGAAGTGCTTTTGATTTACCTGTCGAGATAAATGCGGAGAATTGGACCATTGCCCTCCTGTTATCCTCTCTTGCTCTTTAACAACTTTTTGCTGACCTTCACCCCATTTTTTTCCTCTGTTGCTTTTCTATACCTCTTTCTTTCTGGCTGCTTTGATTTTTTTCCTCCTCTCTACATTCACTCCCCTTACAGCACAGCGGGAGCTAATTATAAAATCAATGGAGCTGGGCTGCCTGCTTTACGGCTGCCTCTAAAACCTTAACAGGGAAATCACTGTAGGATTGATGACTCCTTCACTCTTTATCTCTTTTAATTAGAAATGTAAAAGATATGAAGAGCCCCGGGCCACTGCACTGCATTCTGACATTACAACATTCAACTTGCTCCCTGTTCTCAAATACTCTTTCACTCTCTCTCTACTTTTACATTGACTTTCTCACTCTCTGTCTCTCTCTCGTTTCCTCTCACTTTATGGTAATCTCTTTACAGTTTATTTCTGATCCCAGCCTTGTTTGTGGTTTCTTGCATCACTGTCACATGTTTTCAAGTCCCACTACACTAAAACCTTTTCCTTTCCTAAAAATAAAAAAAGGTTTAACACTCTCCTAACAGGTTTTGTCTTGGCCTTCGTACTTTTCACCTATTCTATCTTTGCCTCCTTGATTCTTTGAAAGTGCTTAAGATAAGTGTGACGTGACGTGTCGCCAAGTATGGTGTTCCATACTTGGAATTTATGCTCTGCATTTAACCCACCCCAGTGCACACACACAGTAAGTGAACACACACCCGGGAGGGGGGGGGCTGTGCCTTGCTCCAGTCATGGTATTCTTGCTAGTCCGAGTCTCGAACCAGCAAGCTTCGGATCACGAGTCCAACACTCGGACCACCAGGCCAGGACTGCCCCAATAAAAATGTCGGCTAGATGCCAAATAGTCTTTCAGGAAGATGCTGCCTACCTTCATCTACTGCGGTGGATGCATGCAGGATATGATCTTCTTTGTCTGTCTCCTTTGATATTCATCTCCAGCCCCAGCCTTTTCTGTAAATTTAAAAGTAGTATAAGTCTTTTTGCATTTTATTACCTAATTTAACTGCATTAAACTAGTGCAGATTATATAGTCTATTCTGGCTGGGCAAGTTATTATAGTCATTTCTTTCTTTTATGTTCAATACCTTAAAACATTTCGAGTTGCTTTTATTCCTCTCTATACTCACTTTCCTATCCGTCTTGTTTGATGGCTTTTGCCAAGGCAAGCTTCAATATTATTATTGCTCATACTTAGTTTTGCTCAAAATATAAAAAAGGAAGTTTTTTTAATTAACATTGCCTGATGTACATAATAAAAAATATACAAGGACCCAAACCATATCTAAGCTCCATATTTAAACCTGAAAATGGACCCTTTTGTCTTGATCCATTGAGAATACAGCAAAACAGCCTAGCAACCACACAGCATTGCCCTTAAGACAACTATTCACATTATAGCAAATGCATTGCAGTGTCCTTGCAACCACCCACAGGATCCAATCATTTTAACAGTGTGTTTGCTACAGGCAAGCGGCGCTCACATTTTATTCAGAAGATGTATTTCAAAGTGACTATCTCTCTCCACATGCCCCCTTTTGTTATTTCTGTAATTGAAGCAGTTGAAGCCTAGACATCCCCATTGTCTTTTATCATTGCTCTTTTCTCCTTCATTTAACTCTCGTTACGCTCAGCACTATGCCCTGAACACCACAGGAAGCTGAGTATGATGGCCTTGAAAGAAAAAACATGTCCTGCCTCTTTAAATCCATCACCTCTGCCTGCCTTGTGTTCCCTTGGCAACATCTCATTGGAATTGAATATATAGGGTCCTTGGCTTGTGAACTAGCGTATAACGTATGGGCCTTGCTTTAATCTGGGCTCTAGTTTATTGATGTTAAATAAAATGTAATTATATTAATCATTTAATTAAAAATCCCATATCGCTGTCTCCCACAACACCCTCAAGCTGAGAATAAACACAATTGTATATTGTGAGCCACTGCGTACAAATAAAACGGACAGGTTTAACCCCTCACGTGCCGTGTTAGGCCAGGAATTTAACAAAGAGATGTGGATGTATAATCCTGTTCTCAATTTCTGAGAATATCAAGGCTAATTTTTAACTGATGTGTGTTATATTTGTAATATAAATTCATATGGATGATTAGAAATGAATTGTAAAATGCATAGTTTTTGAATAGGACCATGAATGCATTAATTCAATCTACAACAGGATTGCTTATCGCTGAGAAAAATCGTCCAGTTAAAACTGTGAAAATGAGCATTTTAGAATATTTGTCTTGGAAATTGCCATCTATTTAATACCCCACAAGATTAATTCCTTTCTTCTTAGTGAAATTAAATTCCATAATAATTTGGGCCACGTCTAAGCCCTTTAATGTGCCGTCTCTCTGCATGAGTAATGCAGGGATGTTTCTTTGTCCTGGGATAATTACTGTATGACACATGCAGATGAATGAGGGCACACTGGCACCATCCATTAGTTTTGCTCTCAGTTGTGTTTGTGTGTGGTTACCAGTTGATGAATTACAGCAAGTCCTGCAGCCAGCGGGCACTCAATGAAGTTCAATGAGGCGTGATCGCCCCCTGCTGGACGGAAAAATATGACGTCATCATCAAGCATGACTGAAAATAAATGTTGAAACAATAAAATGTAAATTTTGAGTGAATCAGATTGTAATCTATAATAATGTGACATGGAAGTCAGTTAAATCTTTCCTCTCAATGCAGACTGTCAGAAATGTGTATGTTGTTTTCTGTATGAAACCATCTATAAGACAGGAACAAAATAACTTAAAAATGTAATTATTGAATGTTACTCACCTTTATATATTTCCACTTCATATGGTTACAATCTCCAAATCAGTAACCAGGTGTGTTAAAGTCACTCACACACAAACTCACACACAAATGTATTTTGTAACCTATTACAACACTTTAAATCAACAAATAAACAATAAATAAACACAATAGCGTCGAGAAATATAATAAATACTTTTTGTAGAAACTGCAGCAGATTTAACGGCCGCCTGCGCATTCAAACCTAGCACCTCAGTACTCTGACGTCATGCGTCGATCGGTCTGCGCAGAGCTGCAGAAAACCCAACACGCCTATTGGCTCTCTCCTTTAAACACCACAGAAATGATCATAATAATTTTTTTTGTATTATATATTTATATATCATGCATGTTTGTATACTAATAAATCAAAGCAACAAGGGTTTCTCAAAAAAAAAGTTTATTGTGCCTCTTAATGTTTATATGGCTTTTTTATGTAACAGGATTCCTTGAACATAGTATTAATAATACATTATCCAAAGCTGAGAGAACAAAAATATGACGAAGAGTTATGACGAATAATCTCAACATTTGTTATATGTGTGGCTGTGGTGCAACTCTGAGGAGGAAAGAGGTCAGTATGACAGCTCACACACTCTCTGACAGCACCACTGTGATAACATTCATTGAACATTGTAGTACACTACAGCTTATTGAGTGCAGCCATCCTCACATTCAACACACAAACACACATCTGAGTTCTGGTCATAGTCATATATTGCTCGACTGAGACCACTCCAAGTATTTTCAGTGGCTCGAGACCACCAAATTGCATATGGTGTGATTTTTGGCAATAAATGGGTCCAAACGTTACAAGTAAAACTCTATAGCTACTTTATAAGAGAAGATAAACCTTTGCCAATGACTGTGTTAGAAATGTTTAATTTAATTGTAAGACGGCGGGATTTCTACGACGCAACACACATAAATATTGCCTGTTTCAAAGCTGGCTGCCAGTCAGCAAGCGTTTGGTCCTTACAGAAATGCCCTGAGTCTGAGTTCTGAATTTTCATGTGTAATGAGCTGTGTGTATGTATATGTGTGCGTGTTAGATCAGTATGCATTCCTGCGTTTAATTACAGAAGTTCTTAATATTCCCCAAATGTAGTTTTCCCGTCTAAGCCGATGAAGTCAAACTGTATAATGATACACAGCATCTGTCACATTTGTGTTTAAAGTTTGCATTATTTCCAAATGAGCGCGTAGTATGAAACGAGTCCAGTATGACGCAGAAACTTTTGGGTTGTGTGGGTGTTGTGTTTGGAGCTGGGCTCCCGGAAAATGAACCCTACAAGCTGCAAACTTTGGCACAGACACACCATTCAATTGGCAGCGAATAATATGACGCAATAAAAACAGATACGGAACGGGAGTCCCCTTAAAACACAGCTCATCAGAAAGGTCAATGGAAGGTACTCTGCCATTGAACTGATTATCAATGACTGCCATGCTGAGCCAAAGTGCCCGATAACCCAACCAAGCAGTTGGATAAAGACCCAGCGGAGGTTTGCCAGTTATAGTAATCCGATTATCTTTCTGTTTTTTTTTTACGCCCAGAAAAGCTATCCAAACAAAATATAACTAAGAAAATAGAATACAGAACAAAAATATATAAAGGTATATATAGATATGTATGGGCTTATTCATAAAATGTAAAAAGAACAAACTATCTCACAGGTGGAAAAAGTCGAAATGATATTCAAAAGCAATTGAATGGACTTAATGTTTCCATTTTGTATTTTCTTCTTATGCAAGAACTTTTAGTTGAACCCGTTGAAAGTCTGCAGTTAATAGTGTAAGTCCATTTGGCTTCTCCTTTTCAAAGCAAACAAAGTTTTTAAAAAAAAGCATTATTTCGTCTGAAAAGCCTGCTGTTTGTCTTTCGCCGCCCTCTCGTTCTGTTCGAGAGGTCCTGAGAAGAGGTTTTTACGTGAGTTGCATCATATTGACTCACTAATGTCTCTCATCGTTGACCATGTGGCCTGAGTTAGAAATGTCTGTACAGGTAAGGCTTGAAGAAGAGTGCTTGCATGGCCCTCATTGAGCCCTTCCTCCGTGGCTCTTTCTGGACGCCTCCACGTTGGGCTCCTGGCTGCTCCAGGCTTCTCCGTCGCTGTCTGTACCTCTCTCCTCCTCTCCATCGTCATCATCGTCATCTTCCTCCTCGGGTGAAGGCTCGCTGCCGTTCTCCGTGGCCCAGCTATCGTCTTCATCCTCTTGCTCCTTCTTCACATTGTGTAGAGCTGGAGGAGGAGCTGGCTCTTCGGGCTCAGGCTTCTTCTCTGTGGACTCGGACTGGTCTTCGAAGGCCTCTGGGTTTTCCAGCATCTCTCGGATGAGTGGAGGCATTGGGCCTGGGATCTCCATCTTTAGAGTTATAGCTCTTTCTGCACCTGTATACATTATACAAACAACTCTTTTGAGAACAACATAACATTATATTGGGATATTTAAAATGTACAGCAGATCCCAGGAGACCCTCAATATAGAGTTGAGAAAACATTAACAGGCTATTTTTTGTGCAATATTTGTCAATAAAACATGAATAATTTGTTTTATCTATATTTTGTAAAAATGCAAGTCTGATTGATATTGTTAGATGGGTTGTGCTTTGCATTAGTTCATGTGAATTAGCATAATAAGCTTTGCTTAAGACTTTACAGAGCGATGAATACTTTCATAGCACTTAATGGAAAAACAATTAGTAAATAAAACAATTGGCAACCATTCACTTGCACTGGTTTTGTGACGATACAATACAACTGAATAGGTACCAGTGCTGTTCAGTTATCAACATTCTCCAAGATCTACTTTTTATGTTCTGCGAAAGAAAATTCATTTAGGTTTAAAATGACAGGAGGATGAGTAAATGCGGACTCATTTTCCGCTTTTGGTTGAACTATCACTAAGACACCCTTAATAATGTAAAAAATTCTTATGCTGGAAACAAAAAACACAACAGTAAGTGCTTGTCTATTTACTGCCTCTTTACTCTAAACGGTAAACTCACCTTTGGTGCTGATGCCACGCAGGTCAGTGATCTTCATCAACATGCGTGGGAACATGTGAGGTTTGTTAGGTCGCCGGCGCCGTGCGTAGATCTTAAGAGCCTCCAGCAGGGGTTCCTGTAGACGATCAACACGCTCAGGCTCCTCAAGATCCATTCGGTCTAGAGTAAGAGAAAGAGAGAGAGAGGTTGTTAAATCTAGATTTCATTGCAGGCATAAGATACCAAAATGTTCTTTAGATACTAGTCAAGTTCTGATCATGTGAAAGCCCTGTATAACTCATCTTGAAGACTACCCTGAAGTTTACTGAGGCCCTCTGGTGGACCACAGGCCCTGGGTGACAATCACTAATCTAAAACATATCTAACAAGGACCATCTCCCACACTTGGTGGCAGCATGTTGCACAAACACAGACTGCATACTGAAGTACCTCCACAGATGAGACAGATGGCGCTGAGAAGCCCGGTCTCTGTATCGTCCATCTCGAGCGGCAGGAGCTGACCGGCAAAAGCAAAGACCAGGTCTGTAAGTGGACCAAAGCCAGCATTGTGCATCTGAGTCCGGTTGAGGGTCAATCCATCTGAAAAGGTCATTGTGTCCTGCTCTGGTGTATATCGTGTGCAGATTCGCAACATCTACAAGAGAAAAAAAATTGTTGGTGAAGTTTTGGATTATGTAAATGGTCACTTACAAGAATATCCAAGAATATTGTGAGGGCACTTACTAGAATATCCAAGCAGGCTGATTTGAGGAGAGTGATCTGATCGGCGATGGTAAGGGTGGTAAAGCCCGGAAGGCGTTTGGCAAACTCCACAATTTTAATGATGCATTTGGTGGAGAGCTCGCTGAACTTGTCCCACAGACCCAGATCCAACTGGACTCTGTGATCTGAGCTGGAGTTCTAAAGCAGAATGAAAAAGAAGAGAATATCCTTTAGTTTTCTTATATATGTATCTATTTTTTAAAAATAATTTGATAAATATTAAAAAATATATAGTCATACATTATTAATGTTACAATATTACAAAAAAAGAGCAATTCCAGTGTTGTGGACTTGATATTTTGCATTAAGGATGTGACATAATAACACAATGAGAATATAATTGTTACCAGTAAACTGAACCAACTGTTTAGAATATACCTTGTTGATAGTGTTTAAAAATATTAGTCTATGCACCCGTTTTTAGGAAAGATAAATAAATAAATGTGACAAAGAACACAATTTTGAGAGACAACAAACTTCATAAAATTGATGAGAATTAAAATGTTCAAACCAGAAACAATAATATCAATGCCCTCTCCTGCAAAATGGCAATATGCTGACTTTGAAATACCATGGCCTTAAAAAAATGCTCTAAAAATTTAAAGAGAGACCTCACATGGGTATTGGAACCATCAAATGTTGACATCTGTGCTGTAAGTATACTAAAAACTTTTAGTAAGTCCCTTATATTTTCATTTTAAGGTTGACATTTTCACATTATTATGTTAAATATGAATTAAAGAATTATAAGGGAAAAAACGTAAATATATATATATATATATATATTTGTCCTTGATTTCGATAAATAGATATGCATTATACATTGCATAATATTTCCCAGTTTATTACCCTATATATTTTTTATATTATCACCACATATCAGTTGTTCTACTGCTATGAACACACACATCCCACTATTGTGAAATTTATTCATTATGAAGATAAAAACACTCACTGTAGTATATTTTCCCAGCTGGCAAAGAGAAGGGAAGGTCTCCTGGTGTGCTTTGCTCACTTTGTTAACCAACTCCTCCAGTTCCCCGCTCAGCTCGTAGCTCTCTGGAGGGATGATCTCTTCCTTAACGTCTTTCTTCTTCTTATTTCGATCATTACGCACAGCTAAGAGTAAAAAAGAGGGGCTTCTTAATATTTCAACAGTGAGTCAAGTTCACCCATGCATTGCCAAACCATGATGTTAATAGTTGGATGCGCAACATATTCGAAACTCAACAAGATGACCTGCCAGAAAAACATCTGTCAGTGAGAGATGATTTCTTTACGTATTTTGGGTCCCAAGCAGATGCAGAACAGTGATTTGTTTGATATACGCAGGATTTGGGATTTGTACCAGTCATCGTTGGATAACAAGATATATATATATATATATATATATATATATATATATATATATATATATATATATAAATTTCTTCCTGTAAAAACCAGGCTTAGGTCGAAAAATCTAATTCTGAGAAAATGAGCATTAAAGTTTGATTTTAGCTCTTTTTGTGTTATCTTTGACATGGTCTTACTAAGTAAATAATAAATATATCAATTTTACATTCCCTCAAAACGTGCTTTACACTGTGTACAATGATTATATTTAGAAAAAATAAATGATAAAAAATGGCAGTGTCACATATCGTGATAAGAAAAATATAATTCATCATTTTGAGCTAAAAACTCAAACTTGTTCCTCAGTTTGGTTTTTAAGAGGTTCACCTTGTTGCTCACTTTTTAGGACTAAATACTCATCCTGTAACATACAAGACCCTGTATCTATCACCTGCTGTCTTGCCGGGTAAGTAATGTCACCCAAAGCCTTATCCTCAACATTTTGTAATCACTAGCAAATCAAAAACTGACCTCAGATCAGATTTCATGGATTTTGGTGAGTGTGATCCAGGGGAGAAAAGCACTGCCAACCCTAATCCCCCCCCCTTTCTTCTTCTTCTTCTCGCCCCCCTCCCATTCTTTCCTTCCTCTCAGGATATCCAGTAATAGCAAAAGCACAATGTGATCCCAGCCCCTACACACATCCCATACATTTAAACACACACATACACCTCCCAGAGGACACATAGACGGCCAATCTGCCACTCTCCCTCTGACTTCACTGCCATGACCCTGGCAAACGAACAAACACATGCCCCAGACACGTTCGTTCAAACTCGAGCTTTTGTCTTTGTTACGACACAAATCTGTTAGTAGAAAGTCATAAAACGACCACAGGAAGGGCTACCAAAGAGATCACACCTACAGCTGATATATTCATGTTGTTGAAACCACAGGCATGAAACCCATTTATAAACGTTCACATTGAGTTCTAACCTCTATGCAAACCGACTGCTTTGTTTGTGTTTTCACGTGCAGTCAACAAGCCTAAATGTAAAATTTGTTTTTGTACACCAGCCTCAATGTTCCACAAGAGTCTCGACTCTAAATTTGTCTGTGTATCTCTGGCTCGTGTGTCTCTTTCACAGCTCCTAGCCTACATCAGCACCTCTGTGTCTGCCCACCCCTTCAAAAGACTATATTTGCATCGTGTGAATATGTGGGTCTTGGCGGCGTGCCATGGAGCCCGCTTGCCTGGCAGAGCACTGAACCCTCACCTTCCTTGGACATGCCAACCTCGAAGCACTTCTGCAGTCGGCAGTACTGGCAGCGGTTGCGTGTGACCTTGTTGATCTGGCAGTTCTTGTCTCGGTGGCAGGTGTACACCATGTTCTTCTGAATGCTGCGACGAAAGAAACCCTGCAACCCACATCCAGGAGAGAAAGCAGGTCAGCTGAAGACTAAATCAAACACGACTTTGAAAAAAGCTATGATAATCTTGTTCAAATAGTGATCCAGAACTGTGTTAACAAACGAATGAAATGTGATTTATTCAAATGCATTAACCATGTTTAGTTATCTTATTAAATAACTTGTAAACAACTGTGACAACAAAACAATACTGATTTTAACAGTGTAGGTTGTTCCAAACATGTCTAAAGTTTTTTCTTCTGTAAAACACAAAGGCAACTGCGATTTCTGGGAAAGCATAGTTACCATGGTTGAAAAATAAAAATGGTAGTCAAAGTTGCTACAAAACTGTTTGTTTTCTCAGATTCTCCAAATATATGTTTATAAACAATATTTTTTTTTACTATGGCGGACAATGGTCAAACATCCTTGCAAACATCTTTCCAAAATATCATGTTACCGAACTACAAAGTGACACAGGTTTGAAACAACTTGAGAGTGAATGTCCTTTTAATGTGAATTGTTTAGTTTTGTTTTAGTTCATTCTGGTACATATTATTTAATTTCCTTATTAATTTTCCCCCATTACTGACACTTTAGATTTTTAATTTATAACATACTTTGAATTTTACAATTTTAACTTAAGTGTATATGTATTTTTTTTATTTTGCCTCTTTTTTAGTTTCATCTTACTTTGTAAAGTCTACAACAATGTAAAAAGTATTCCATGTGACTTAGTAAATATCACAAAAATAAACAGCTTTATTAACTAAATGTAATATTTTAGAAATATTTTTTTTAAAAATCTGGGTGGAAAATTTCTAAAGAATCACATTAATTTCTCTTGAATTTACAATTATAATTTTTTATTAAATGGAAAAAAGTATATTTCTAATATACACCTAAGAGTTTTGGTTAATTCTAATAGAAATAAATTTAATCATTTTAGGCGTAAATTGTATCACTTTTAAAGTTATTCTTGGATGTAGAGTTGGTCAGAATTCACTGCAAGTTGTATATTTATAACTGTCTATGACAACAATTTTTTAGGTCTTAATTAAAAAACATGTAATATTTCTAATCTCCAGTTTTTCGTAAAGGGATTTCTTCACCAAATCTTTTTCTAATAGAAAATGTTTTGCTCTTTTTGGGTCATTTTTTTAAATTCTTTTAAGTAGCAAAACCTGAACCATTTTTCACAGTCAAGTTGTCATGCATCATCAAGATGGAGTTTGTAACAGATTTGTGAAACAACATGAAAATTGTCCAGCCAGTGGAGACGTGATGTTTACCTTACACCCCTCACAAGAACTGACACCATAGTGGTACCCGGAAGACTTGTCCTGGCAGACGAAGCAGGGTTTGTAGACACGTGGTGGAGGTGGTGGAGAGGGTGAACTGGGCACCATCTCCTCTGAACTGGTGCTCTGGGTCTCCACGGCTGTAGAAAAACAACAAGAGAGAAAAAAACATTAGACCTAATGAAATCACTTCACACTATTTACACAACACAGGAGGATTTAATGAGAGTGCGATATTAAACGCCCCATGCAGAGAAGAAAAGATCCTCCGCTGAACCTCTTAAACCCTATCCGGTTTCAAAGGCACACGAGCCCTTTGAAAACCGCCGTCGTGCTCAACCATCATAATGCCCTAAAGCGGAAACACACATGATGCTTTCACTGTTTTTTTAAATGATTATATGCTAAACAGCTGCCAATTAGGAAAGTCAGGTCTAGTTAGCATTTCTGAAGCATTGTCTTCTTTTTTGGCCCCCTCCGGAGACCAACCCTAAGGGGGGCAGTATTTCAGACTGAAACGATTGACAGCGGAAAGAAAAGAAAACACAAACAGTTTAACATTAGGAGACAGATAAGTGCTGAAGATAAGACAGGTAGCTCTTCTTTGTCAAACTGCCCGGGGGGAGAACTCCACCCTGTGTTTGGCGCCTCGCTCACAGGGCGGCCGACTGACTCAAGTATAATCTCACTAATTCTCACACAAGTAATGTCAGGCATTAATCATGACTATGATATTTTTACATGTAGGTATGTAGCAGACGCTTCCATGCAAAAGTATATATTTTTATGACTGTATCTGGAAAATCTAACCCTTTGACCCTTTGGTATTTTTAGCATTAGTATCAGGTTTACAATAAAAACACCATTAGGTTTCCTGTATATTTATACTATTTTGGATGGTTTCCCCTGTTGTTTTCAACATATCCACAAGAGATGATGACTTTTATTAAGCACATATTCAAGGCAACCCCATATTCTACCAACAACTGTTCTTTCACCTTTTACCCTCGGTTCTCCACAAACCCCAAGCCCCCAATCTCACCCTTCAATCTTTTGACACACAAACCCTATTTTTCTCTTGTTTCCTGGCCCTAAATTCCTCAGTGCAGTCCTGCTAGGTTTTAATAGAGGCCCCTGCTCGTAAGCTAGGCCTATAAAGGTGGTCTCATGGCTGGACCGGAGGCCCCAACCCGGCTGGCGGGTCTTTATTAAGGCTCAGACACCTCGGGCAGCCTTTCACACCACCAGCTGTAGCACTTGCTAGTAAAAAAAGGCTGATCATAAAAATAAAAAAAAATACAGGGAGGCTAACTTTTACTGCCCATCCTTCTTCAGCCATTTTCAATGGCGAGCCTAGAACTCCGCCTTCTCTCCCTCCATAGGGTTCGGCAGAAACCACCAGCTTGGTCTTTTACAAGAGTTGGGAGACTTCAAAAGAAGAAAAGGGGGCATAAAGTGTGGAATTTGATAGAAACAGCGGGATGGGGGTGAACAAGGAGAGGCAAATAGTAGTGTTTATGGTTAAGCTATAGTAAAGCTCAACTACAGTAGAGCCTTGTGTTCATGGCCATGGTTACAAACAAGTCTCTTACTCTTCATGTGAGAGTAAGAAGTTCATTTAAAGCTTATGGTCTGGGGGAAATTCCAAGTGCATTTAAAGCATTTCAATGTATGTGATTTATGTGACATGCATTGTGCAATACCTTTGTTTTTCCTAGTGATCTGTTTTTAAAGAGGATTACTATCGGAATTTGCAAGGAGTTCTAGGGATAGTTCTAGGGGAAAATCCAATGATAATTTACACATATTCTTTGAGTAAATGATGTATAATGTGACTTACTTTCCTCTGCGACACACAAAAGATATTTAAAAGAATGTTGGGACCAATCCATGATTTACCTTGTATGGTTACAATATCTTTTTGTTTTGAAGGAAAAAAAGTTAAAACAGGTTTGAATTGACAAAAGGGTGAGCGAATTATAACACATTCTTTGTTTTAGGGTGAACCATCCCTTTAACTATTATGCACTACTTCATAATAACAAACAAATTAGAAATTAATAGGTCACATTAAGATTGCTTTTTTTATGATGGCATTCATGTTTAGGGTTTAAACAAGTGCTGCTCTTTTGAAGCAAGATTAATGCCTTTCCTTGAACCCAGTGTAAACTCATTTGTTTATGTGGTAAAACTGGTAACATGCCGGTAATGACTAGTGCTTTAAAAGGACCACATGTGGCGTAAAAAAGCACTACCGATTGACATCATCCCAGTGGCAAAGTAAAGAAAGCAAGGGTGGGAAGAATAAAAGATCCATCAGGATCTCTCAACAACCCGAGACGGTTCCTGCCGTAAAAGACCCGGTCGCTTTCCCTCCCTCTAACGCTTTTACCCGGATATCAGTCAACGCTTCTCCCGGGGTGCACAATGGGATGGGCTTTTCCGTGAGGCGGCACTCAGCGCTCCTCTGTTTGGGAAACAAAGCGTTCTGAAACGAGAGGCCTTCTTATCAGCTCGGCAGCCAGGGATGTGATTTGCATGACAATGTGAAGGCAAAGGGCGGATGGCTTGTGATGAAGTGACAGGTAGAGACTGACTGCACTTATCAGTAGACGCTGTTCATTTCCTGCCGGGTATTGTGTTTCTCTACTGAACTCATCGCCGTGTATTCTCTGTACACAACTATTCCAGGTGGACCGTCCGGTGCTAATCCCACTGTCAACCTGGAGAAAATGACTGGGCGCTAGAGATATAAGATACACAAGAAAGACTTACCATGTTTAGTTTAAATAATAATCTAGATGTGGACAGGTATTGACAATGACCACAATGTCATGAAAAACTATAAATAGAAATGTCTTTTTCGCGATCTTCAAAAACAATTGGTCACACCTAGCCAGGGCAAACAACAACATCACAAGGCCACATGGGGAAGTGAGCTGTGACCAAAAATGTCTTTACTTTGCTTCATAATCTTAAAAAGCACAAAGAACATGTGTCAGCTTCGTGTTTTAAATGTTGCAATACCGCATTTAGCCGAGCAGCATATGACGCACTGGCTGCGGAACAACTATTCTTTCACAATAGAGTAGCAGATTTTGTGTACGTGACTGTGGGTGTGATTGAATCTTTAGTGGAACACTGTTCCCAAATCTAGTCTTGGCATGTGAGCGTGTGTGTGTGTTCAGCTCTGCATGGGCGCTCTTCCAGCGAGTGTCTCTCTAAAGACCTACATTTGATTTGCAAATATAGTTCTCTGCGTCTCAATTCCTCATAAGTATTTCAGTGTGTTGGGCTTGTATTTGCTTGTTTTTTTTCTTTATAACACAATCCTGCTTCCCTTTTCAGAAAGAGAGCAGCTTTGCGTCATACTAAGGCTGGCATCGGGTGGACGTGCTTTGTTGACCCGGCGGCCGGCAAAGCAGACGGGTCGCAGATTAGCCAGGTTTTGTGAAGCGGGGTGATTGATAGACTGACTGGCACAGACCCCCTTGCAGCAGTGCCTGATGGGAGAAAACATATAGCTCTTCAATGATTGCCAGCTTCCTCTCTTTCTCTCTCTCTCTTTCTCTCTCTCTCTCTCATTGCCCACGCCTTCCTGCCATCACCCAGATCCTCCTCACATGCTGTTGTCATCGTACCACCTCATACAACACAACCACATTTCCTTCCTCTAAACTGCATCACAGTGTTTTTCCGCTGCATGTAACACTCTTTGATTGCTGCCTTTATCTTGCTGCAAACTATTTGGGACATTGGTAAATTCACATATTGCAGACTTAATCCTTCCTGTATTTGAAAAATGTTCAGATAATTTTTTGCCCCTTACCACTATTAACAACATATTATTTAACCACAATGCTGTTATTAACAAATACTAAAACAGCATTGCTGCATTTTTTTATACGATTCTGCATTCTTTATCATTTGCTCATACTCATGTTATTACAAACCTGCATGATAGTCTTTCTTTTGCAGAACACAAAGGAAGATAATTTGAAAAATATTGGTAACCAAACAGCATTGGTCTACATTGACATCCACTGTATGAGAAATTTCTCAAAATATCTATTTTGTGTTAAACAAAACAAAAAGCTATAAACAGGATTAAGATGACAAGAAGATGAATAAATGATGACAGAATTTTTTTGTGTGTAAACCATTACTTTAAGGACAATGTATTCCCAAGAATTCGATTAAAAATTGGTACTAAAACAAAGTCAGCACAACAGTGCACTCTAAATTGCATACAAAGTTTCAGTCTAGTTATGGTGGATGACGGCTGCCGCAGACATCTAGGCAGCTTATAAGGTACAATCCACCACAGATACAGAACAAAAGACGTGTAAGTTATAGACCCCAGAGGTGTGGGCTTTCATTAAAGGTGCTGAGCGGCAGCAGTTGCCATCAACAGCTGCCTGTGAGCTCATTACCTGAGCACCCCACCTCCCCACTATACCCCATCGCCAGAACCCCCCCCCCCATGCGCCTTCCCGGGCCTGTAAAAGGAGGAGCTCTTCCTGTTTCAATACGGCTCTCTCTGAAAGGAAGCCCTGTGATAAACTGGGCCGCTGTCCAAAAGATGGCTCTTTGGGAAAGAGAGACAAACAGAGAGAGAGAGACACTTACAATATACCCAGACTGGACAATTCCTCAAGGAATTTACACTCTCATGTCACAACAAGCACATAGTTACGAAAACATACATGGACACATATGCATGTATCCGAGCTAAGAGTGTTTGGCAGACTATATGTAGATGGTTATCTTTCTCATACAGTCATCGTGATGGAGAAAAGCCAGAAAAAGGTCTTTCGCAGGGCAGAAGCTACACACAAGGTGAGAGAAAGGGCAGCAGGTAAAAAGGAGCCTTGCTTTCTGGACAGCAATGTGCGACTAGCAGTGATTTATAATGCTATTCCAAGAATTAAAGAGAAGCAAATATGCTTAAATTTAAGTAACTTTTTAAACTTTTTAAATGCAAAGTCTGGTGTGACACTATTGTTAGGACCCAGGGCTGGTAACCGAAAGGTTGTTGGTTTAATGAAATGCACAAACAAATTGCACTGATTGTCTATAGACTCCATTATTGCTACAATTGAACAAAGTATTAGACTGGGGGTTCTGTTTGCCTTAAAATTAATACATTGTGAAGCGATTTGATAAACCAAACAGCCAACTCCATAAAGCTGATAAGAAATTATTCTTAACAGTGATGGCACAGAATAACACTTTTACTTAACATTTTCTAAAAAAGAATTTTAATAATCTAAAGAACATTTGTCCATAACAATTTAGGTAGGATAAAAGTTAAAGGTCAAACCGAAGAAATAGTGGGGAAACACATTTTTAGTGTAGCTCCTCTGCATCCCTTAAAATGTCAACAAACATCTATTATCAAACAGCTTTAGTTTAGTCCTAAACAGCCCATTTAGTCAAACAGTTTGGGACTTTTGTCCTATTCCTCCGGCAGGACTCGGTCCAAACAAGACTGTGAGGGGTAATAAGCACATAATGAAGGACTGATTCAGAGTGGACAGATTCTAGCGCAGACATCCAAATTTGCAACCCCTCCGAATCTCCAGAACCCCTGCCAGGCTTCATCTGTGCTGTCAGCCCCTGAGTGAGAATGTCTCCTCTAATTCCTCTCCACTCCAATGGCTGGATGGCTCCTCCATGGACACAACCATTGATCAACGGAGAAGCCAACAGGCATTGAGACAGCCTCATCTAACAATTATCTTTGATCTTCTGGTCCTTGTGCACTTCCTCTCACCATCTGTCTAGCTGTCTGTGCTCACCTGCTTCAAAAATGAGAACTCGGAGCGTGTTACGGACAGAAGTGTTTCTCTGTTTAGGACATGGGTGGAGGAACTCCTTGTTTGGCCCTTATTGCTTCCTTCCCCAAACAATAGAAACCACAAAAGAAGAACAACAGAACTTTGAAGGTTCACACCTTAATCGTACACATAAAATGCAGTTGATTGGAATTAAATCTTGACCATGGATTTGTCTAGCTGTGGTTGTCTACTAAAGTCATGAACCCCAAACTAAACTTTGCCTTGGACCGCGGCTTCCTGCTGTATATGTGATTTGTGGTTACGACGAGTAGTATTTGTGGGTTTGACAGCATCTTGCTGTCAGCTTAACAGCCTGGCACGGTTGTGTTTTCACCAATGGCATTCGAGTTAATCTGTGAGAAAGTTCTGCTTTGACTATAGGGGAAATAACAATGTGATGCATGACTACGTGAACTGAAATTTCTCACTTTAGCGTGAGTGCCACACTTAGTGGATACTGGCAACTGCGAACATTCACAGCAATTGCATCCCCAAGAAAAACAGTCAAAGCCGTAACCTTGAGAGAAGTCACCTTGAAAGGCAAATTTGAGTTGACGACAATATCTTTTTATTTAGAGCCAACAGCTTTTGTAAATGGAGCGTAGAGCATCAGAGACACAGGCCTGTCAAGCAGACAGACGGCCCCAGCGTCCAGGTTTGTACTAAGACAGTGCTGAGTTTTCAGACGGCAGATGATCGTTTAAAAAGACGAATGAGTAGGGGGTAAAGTACAGATGGTCCCCCCTAACAAGCTTCCTCAGGCTCTTGTATTCATTCATCTTTCATGGCTGATTTAGGATTCACGTTTCTCACCCTCTTACCTCTATTGCAAGTAATATGGATGTGCACGACTACATATTTTTCCAATTACATCTCACTGTCTCTGGATATTTACGTATAAAAATGTGAATGTACTCAATACAACGCAAGAAACTTTAAACATAAAAACCTAGTGCTATTGAAACCTGATTCATTGTCTTCTATCGAACATGACCGCATCAAATGTGCAGAAAGCCTACAGTCTGATCTTCATTTTAGATAAAATGCATGATTTACTAAGGGTTTCAATGCACAACTTCGTAGACGAGAAGGGGGCTACATTTCAGGTCACCGTGAGCCTTAACAACGATGGAGCCAAGCCGTCAGTCAACAACACTTTTCGTTTCACACTGAGCTCACACATGGTTTCAGACTGACACAGATCCTGCCAACGCCTTACCCCCAGAGAGAAACCGCCAACTAGGCACTGGAGCGTTCAGTAAACAACCACTAAATCACTGGACAAAAGGGAGGTTATAGCCAAACTATGACAGCCATTGAGCCTCACCCAGAATTTTCAATAAAAAAGTGCTTGGACTTGTTTATGAAACAACAGGTAATTAGCAACTGCTCCTTAATAGAACTCTGGAAAAATTGTGATTGACCAATGAATATTTCCGCTCACTCTAAAATCTACAACAAGGTGTAAAGAGCCCACCCTAATAACGACCAACACTGAGTGGGCGGACAGGCCATGCAGAAGTTTTGATTCAATTACAGCGTCCCAACATTTCACAGTCGCTCTAAAATTCACATCATCTCATGCTGTTCTTTGAAAAGCAGATTTTTCTTATTTACAGTTCCCTGACCCGCTGCCCTATTATAAATTGCCTTAACAGCACAAAACAGATTCTGACGACACACTGTGGAATCTCAGTGGCCATTTAAAGCCTTCTCTCATGGGTTTGCCTTCAACTCCCTCATAGACAGAGTTCAACAGCCATCCACACATGGCTACTGCAAATTTAAATCATTGTAATGAGTACATAAACCCTATACATAAATCACATATGCGGGGCTTTTAAAGTTGCGAAAGATTTAAATGCTATATAACAGATTATTGCATTGGTTTTGCAACTTTTAAATGTGTGTCGCACAAAAATCATAGTTTTAAAGAGACATTAAATTTCAGCCATGAATAACAAAGCCAGTTGAAAGATATTTAAAAAAAAATGGGGTGTTGGAATTACTTAATTTTATCATGTAAATCAGTTAGTGGTTTAAGGAGCCTATGAGTTTTGGATATCATTGACTACCACTGAGATAAAAGAAAATGGTAGTCAACCTGGGATGTGACCAGAAAAACATTCATTGCCAATCACTTTTTCCTTCTTGCCTCTCTCTCTCTCTCTCTCTCTCTCTCTCTCTCTCTCTCTCTCTCTCTCTCTCTCTCTCTCTCTCTCTCTCTCTCTCTCTCTCTCTCTCTCTCTCTCTCTCTCTCTCTCTCTCTCTCTCTCTCTCTCTCTCTCTCTCAGACACACATACACACACAACCATAAACCTATCATTTTTTATTCCCCTGCATCCCCAGGCACTCTAATCTTTTAATTGAATCTTTTTATAATTATAATGAAATAATTGAAGACTTCCATTAACACAAAAAATGAGAGGCAGCGTGTGACAGCAGACACAGGAAGACCTCATTTCCCTGTCTTTCACATACAGCTCTGTTTCAGAGTGCTTATCGGACTCTGATGTGGACAGCACACACAAAACAATGGCATGTGTGTGTATGAGCCCGACAAATCGGGGCAGGAAGATTCAACCAGTGAACTTTAAAAATGGGTCTCCATTTTAAGAAGGCAAAAGCAATCACCAACAAACTAATCCAAAGTTTAAGTCAATTTAAAATGGGTTAATCCATTTTAACTAAACAACTTCAGTTTCAGAATCTGTCATCGATGTCATAACCAACAGCTCAAAGATGAAACTGATATAGGCATTCAATCTTAAAAAAAGTTATCGGACATCCTGTCAAAACATTTTTGTTCAAAAAATCATATTTCTGTTTTCTGGACCAGACATGTGATCAGTAAGTCTAACTTGAGTGTAATGGCACTTCAATCTTTACAATGGCCTCCTTCCTATACAATCTGTGTGTGAAATGTCAGTGCCACGCTCATTATTAGCGAATAAAAAGGGAAATTAAGGCAGCAGTTCGCAGAAACGTGATAGTATCTTTCCAGCTTACAGATTGCCCAATCACCTGCGCATTTCCTTTCAACAGTGGTTCAATATGCTCCATTGACTCTATTTAAAGTATTATACATTTAAAAACCTCTTTCAGTGCTCTTTCCATTCAGAGATGAAACAAACACGGCACACATCACCGTGTGACCCAACATTATCTCTCACTAAGTCTCTCCATAACCTTGGACATGCGTTTAAATCTACAAAGGTCTTGAACTGCAGCACATGAAAACAGGAAAGACTGTCCCGAACCGACAACCCTCACAGATAACTTTGCTTTTCCTCCTCTCACAGGCAGCATTGCAAGCGTAGACCTTTCACTGTCAGCTTGGTTCACGTGTGGTTTAAATTTCTTGGATGCCATTATCAACCAGCATATCATGTAATGTGTATTGAAAACAAGAGTTCAAGCACCTGAATGTTGTCCACCAATAGTTTATTTGTGATGTGCAAAGGATAACATGTGCTTCACATTGGTAGGTTCGAGTTTGGCCTTCAACATGACCCTTTATGATTTTTCTAATCAAATAAAAGCCCCAATACCTGAAATACAGAGATAATGAAATTCTGCGAATGGAGTTTACCCAACATGCATTGCAGCTGGCCTTCCCAAATGGGATATTAGACCAAAACATTGATTCATCTGCCTTGTTGAAGAGGACAATGAATAGAAACGGCTCTGAGAGCCCGGACTCTAGAAGGTCCTGCGGTCGGATTGGCCAGCCTTGTTTACAAAGGTTACTGGGCACAGAGGCGCGTAACAGTATACCACTCCCCGCTCTTCCCTGAGGGCAGCTGGATCTGTCTGACCGCCTCTCTATCTCCCCAATTTCCTGGAACCAGCAGAGGAACAAAACTCGAGACGCGAAGCCGAAATGGAGCTCTCGCTTTCCAACGTGGGCCCTGCGTGTGTGCTTGTGTAGCGCTGGTGAGACATGACTGATTAAATAAACAGATTTTTATCTTGTTATCGTCAAGGCCCTGGCCGAGGAGGAGAGGCATTACGGACCCCCCTCCCCTCCGGGTCGAGCCCAGACAGGACATCTGTCTTCATTAAAGAGGACCCAGTGTGGCTGACAGCCACTGAAACGTTGGTGTCTTCACGATTAATGAAGACGGATGACTCGCCCTCAGAGGCAGAGAACAGCGAACAAAAAGCAGAAGGTTCAACAAACACAAATGGAAAATGGAGAGAGCGGCGTGCATTTTTAAAAAAGAGGCCGGGAGGTGTGGAAAGGCCAATGGGGGTGTTTGCTTAAGTGTACGTTTGAGGTTTTGTCTTGCTTTTAGTGCATCACTGTTTGAAATGACCAAAAATCATTAACTAAACATTTGAGGGTGCTTGGAGATTTCGAACCTGACAACTAACATGTGTAAAATCGACTAAAAAAGCCAAACATCTGCATGTAGTTGTATTGATCCTAGTTTTGTGTAGTATCTCTTGTGCTCCCTTTCTCTAAAACAAATTCTTTCCCTCACTCACTCGCACAAGTCCCCCCTGGTTGACTATAAAAATGGACCCCAGATTTTATTGTTAAAGCACGGTTGTTTATAGAGCCAAAGGCTGTCCAAAGTCTGGAACAGAGGAAGGAAAAATAAGATGATAAAAACAGCTCTCCTGAACATTCCACTTGAAACTGTGCATTATTATTAACGCCAATATTTATGTCTGTCACATCGTTTCCAGCAATTCCAACTCCAAATCTCTGACACACGCTTAAAAAATGTCGCTCGTTTTTTTTCTGCGAGCTTTACGCCCGTTTGATGCTGTTGTGTGGGCCGAGCCATGGCAGGCATGCTGGGATACCAGAGCTGTCAGCCGCAATTGTGAAGTGAGGAAGACAAATGCAATATGCATGACTGAAATTATAGCACAGTGTCAGGTTCCCCCCCTCCCACCTCTGCCTCTCTCCCTCTTTCTCAAACACTCTCCCTTTCATCTTTTCCTCTCGCATTACTTACTTTCTTCTTAACTTTTCATCATCTGAAGGTCAAAATTCAGGTTACTCACACTGCTGGCGAAAGGAGACTCTGCGTTCTACAATCATGGAAAACAATCATATCGAGACACGCATTCTTTTTCCATCTCTAAACACACAAACACAGCATGGTGCATGCATAGAAGCAGCTTGAAGGCTCTAACTAATGGCTACTTTGACACCAAGGGTCCTTTTCCTGTGGTCAGTTAAAGACCGGAGGCCTTTAGTTTGTGAGCCACAGTGGGGTGACCGAGTGACAGAATGACTGAGACAAATGCAAACAAACACTTACAGCGCACGCTGGCCGTCCCTGTCCAGGCGAAAGGGTCCAGTCCGGCGTAGAAGGGGCTCGCCTTCCGGAGCATGCAGGCACCCCGGTTGGTGACATCGTAGAGTTGGCGGGGACCCATGCCAAAGCCTCCATACAGTCAAACATATCGCCCGCCTCCAACTAAAACACGGACACTACTGTTCCTGCTTCTCGATACCGTCCTGTCTCACGTCACCTCAAAAAACACCCAAATGCACCCACAGCTACAACAGCACTAAATCCCCTGGCTGGAATTCCTCTACTCTGGGTATAAGCGCCGCCTGATCCTGCTGTTTTTGCACTCGTAAGCCTTTCCTCTCTCTGTTTTTCTCCCCTTGACTGTGTCTCTCTCTCTCTCACGCTGCTTGTTTCTGTTTCCCTTTCTGTCTGGCTGGACTGAGTATGTGCTCGGGGTGAGCTGCTCCTAGCGTGCTGTAACAGACCTAAATAACAGGCACACAACACTTGCGGCTCTCAGACACAGCGGAGCAAACCAACTGCCTAGGCTCTGCGCACCCAGAGGGGGGTGGAGAGAGAGTGTGATGGAGGGGGGTGAGCGAGAGAGAGGGTGGAGAGAAATTGAGAGGGCCACAGGGAGGGGCCACAGTGTATGAGTGTGTTTGTGTGTGTGTGTGTGTGTGTGTGTGTGTTTGTGTGCAAGCTTGATCTGTTTAGAGGACAAACTTTTATTTGATTCGAGCTGGCCTCGTTTTTGTGATTCATATTTCAGCCCTGCACACAAACACACTCTCTCGATGCGATTCGGCACCTCCCCCTTGTTCTGCAGTGAATATGAGAACACCCCCCATCACCACCAACCATCCTTCAGCCCCGTCTCTAATCATAACCACATTAGGTCCAAAGTGAGTGAGCAGAGAGAGAGAGAGAGAGAGAGAGAGAGAGAGAGAGAGAGAGAGAGAGAGAGAGAGAGAGAGAGAGAGAGAGAGAGAGAGAGAGAGAGAGAGAGAGATCATTGTGCAAGCAGCAGATGCCAGGACAAAATTCGCCCTTTTGTCTCCACAAAAACAGGGTAAATGACTGATGGTCACTGCTGTCTATACCTCATTAAGTATGTGGCGAATATTCAATGCCCCCTCTGGCCCTCATAGAAGCTTTCAGAAGAGGAACTTTTATTTGGTTCACAGGGAGAATCCAAAAGCTGGAGGACGCCAGGCAGGAGACCAACAGGAAGATGAACTTGGAATGGAATGTCACGGCTTGCCTTCAGACATGCAATGTAGAAATGATGGATTTGACTCCCTTCCCGTGGACCTTAGCAAGAGTAGATGCATTATTTAACTTGACGTGAATGAACGCCGGTCTACAAGCGATAGACATACAGTTTGTTTAATGTGTTGTACTGTTGTGTACTTTACAGTTGATTCTCCGACTGACAAATATGTGTCAGAAAAACATGAACTGGATGTGAACAGGCCCGGGAGGAAACATGATTTTGGCAAAATTCTGCAGCACTCTGTAGATTTGAATATGCAAATGTGTGTTAATGAGAACATTACATTACAGACAGCATATTCAAATATGTTAGAATATCAAAGAAAAACACACAGGAATGACAGGCATTCCAACTCTGGAATCCGGCACATTTCGACAGAGCCGCACAGATTTTGCACAATGACCATGACCCTTAAAAGAACAGTTTGCCCAAAAACTGATTGGATGAAAATTCATTTGAAATGTCTTTCAAAACCTGTATTACAAATGACGATATTCTGAGAAATGCATCAGTGGATTTGTCTATACAATGAAAGTTAAGAAGCATTAGTTTCAGTCAAACATTCTTCAAAACATCTTTTGTGTTCTGCAAAACTAAAGTCATACAGGTTTGGAAGGACATGAACATTTTTGAATGAATCATTCCTTAAGAATTGACAAATATTTCACTTCTTTACTTTCGTTCGTGCTAAAATATATATTTTTAAAGTACACAAGGTCTCCTTGCCCAACACATAATGGCAAGCTAATGTTCCTGATT